>JAZKLR010000194.1:1200000-1800000 GCA_037103525.1 Ganaspis brasiliensis
CAAATAATAGCTCATTTTTTACATCGAAATATTATCCACAATTTTATTTGTTGGGGTGTGTTAAAGAATATTTTGTTTCAAAGTTATAGGACAAATAAAATTTGTTTCACACATATTGTTTGAACAAAATAATATTTAACAAAATCTAGTAAATAACATTGCAGAGAATGTTTTAGAGACAACAAACTAAACATATTTTTTTCTAAAAAATGTACATCTGGATCTTTTAAAATTTGATGAAATTGATTTCAAAAATATTTTTATTTCGGGTGAAAAACGACTTTCCATTTTGAGGTTATGTTAATGAAAAGAGCCTCCAAATTAAAATTGGGATAAATTAAAATTTAAGCAAACATAACTTCAATTCAACTATACGATTTCTCACATTTTATTAAAATGCTAATATAATTTACTATTACCTATTAATAAAAGATTAAGATTTATTAATTATTAAATTAATATTATTATTTATTAATTATAAATAATATTGTATAAAATTGTATAATGTTTAGGACCAGAACCTCACAATAAAAACTCAAACTGTCGAAGAATTAAAAAAAAAACTGTTTCCTGGAAATTTTGTGTCAAAAAGGGGTATTCGACACTTGAAGTGCAGCTAGTTGGATACAATGCGAACAAAATGAAAAATAAATAATTCATTTACGTAACGCGACAATTCGGTCATTATATTTTTATGGGCCAACTGTCGTGTCACAGCAGGTTGTGTTTATAGGCGTAAAACAATTTTCAGCATAGAAAATCAGACGTTATAGTTTCGTATTATACCATAACAGCGCACCATTCACTCATGATTCAGGGGGCTACTTGTTTGGCGCATTCGTTACGGGGTATTCATAAACCATCATAACTTTGCTCGCGTGGGTCACGCATGCAATATACTCTATCTTTTACTACTGATGCTCTTTCCTCATAAAAATTGACACCTTTCATTTTAATCCCATAAATTTCCTATTTCAGAGATTAATCGGTAATTAGTGATCTTTTATGATTTTTTTCACAGGCAAAGTCTCACTTTGACCTTTTGCGATTAAATAGAATCCGACTCTGCATTACCAATAATAAGAAATTAATTACGACACGATTTCGAATTCTTCATAAACTAACTCTATAAAATATAATTTTTCAAAAGTATCAAAAATATAAAAAAGCGAACATCAACAGAATTTTAAATCTCTCATCCCCGAGGATGAGAGACAATTTTCTACACCATTTTCAATCAATAGCACAAACGTGGTATTTGCATAATTGTTTTGTGTAATTGCAAATTTTCTTAAACAAAAGTCTATTGTTGTTTACAACTATTTATCAAATTAGAATTACAGAGCTTCAACTTTTTCTCAATTTTGCAATTTTTCAGAACGAATGTATAATTAATTACTAACAACAAACTGAAAATGACAATTGTATTAATTGTTTAATTTTAACTTTTTATCAAAATAAGCCACGAAGTTGCAACCTTCTGTCAATTTTGCAACTTTTCTTTCTGAGTAATCACTGAAAAAACAAAATAAAAACAATAATTTTACCAATTGTTTAAAAAAATTATAATTGTTTAATTATAATTAATTATAATTTATTAAAGTAAACCACAGAGTTGCATGTTTTTCTCAATTTTGCAATTTTTAATTGCGAATGTGACCAATAATACTAACAATAAACTAAAAAGAAACAACTTTATCAATTAATAATCAAGGTAAAGATATCATTCACTCCGAGTCAAGAATAAATTTATATATTATTAAATTATTAATTTTATCAATTGTTTAAACAAATTGTTATTGTTTAATTTCAACTTCTTATCACTCTAAGCTATAGAATTGCGATTTTTTCTAACTTTTGCAGCTTTTTAAGTTAGATGATACCAATTTCTGTTAGCAAATTAAAAATCAAAATTCTACTATTTGTTTAAACAAATAATTATTGTTTGATTTCAACTTTTCATCAAATTAAGCTACAGAGATGCAACTTCTTCTCAATTGTGCAACTTTTAAAGACGAATTTAATCGGATACTTACAACAAACTAAAAATAAAGAATGTTTAAATTGTTTAAACAAAATATTATTGTTTAACTTTAATTTTTTATCAAATTAAATTACAAAGTTGCCGCATGTTCCTAATTTTGCAACTTTTCTACCAATTACTAATAATAAACTAAAAAACTCTAATAAAAAAGTGTAATATTGATATTAGTAAATCCATCAAAATTGATTTAAGTTAAGATCGAGCAGACATTAATTCTTCTGACTATATCCTTTGTTAATTTTCACTGGGGCCGGAGATTAATATATAAAGGAAATTTGGAGGGAATATTTTAAGCTGAGACAAGAAAGTTGAACATTGTGAAATAACAGTTTTGGAGGACAGGGTACCCACTCTTAGCTCTCATTTATGGAAACTGCAGAGGACTTTAGAGGGTACTGATATTCTCTAAAGCCATAATATGCTAACGCAGTGCCACGGTTACAGCAAACCCTTAATCAAGTACATCCCTGGGATGTCCACTGTATAGTGTGTCTTCCATTTGGTGCAGGTCGTTATGAAACGAACACGTAGTCTTTCAGCCACTTCGTTCAGCCAAGTAGTTATTTTAACACGTTTATTGTGTTATTACAAGACGTTAGGACAACGTTTCTTACTTAGTACTCTAATTATGCTTCACATTTTATACCTTCTGTTCAAAATTAATAACCACTCAATTATCCCTAGATTCATTTTTTCCAAAATTAACTTTACGTCTCGTTTTGCTCATTGCGATATTAAATTTATTTTTGTTTTCAATATTTTTATTCTGATCTGTTGGTTGCATTTTTTTTTAACATGGATTTTCAATACGGACTTTATATTCCGAATTCCACATTCGGGTTTTTGAGATTACGGGTTTGAGATTCTGGATTCTACATCCTAGATTCCAAGTCCAGGATTCCCGATTTTCGAAATACAGTATTTTATATTCTGGGTTCCTAATAATGGATTTCACTTCTTGAATTTCACATCCCGGATTCCGCATTCCTACTTTCCAATTCCGGGATTTACATTTCGAATTCGGAAATCCTTATAGTTATCCTAAATAACTGAATATACATTTTAGATCACAAGTCCGGGATTCTACACTTTGGTTTCCGAAATCCCAGATGTAAGATCCAACATAAAGTACCTTCTGTTATTCGAAATCCTGAATTCCACAGTCTGGATTCCTAATCCCAGATTCTACATCCCGGATTTCACATCCCAAATTTCAAATTCCGAAATCCACATTCCCGATCTTAGATCTTGATTTCCGAATTCTAAAATTCAATTTATACCCTAAAATTTCGGACTCCAAATCCTGAATTCTACACTCTGGTTTCCGAAATCCCAGATTTAAGATCCAAGATAAAGTACCTTCCGTTTTTCGAAATCCTGAATTTTACATTCTGGACTCCAATCCCAGATTCCACATCTCGGATTTCACATCCCAACTTTCAAGTTCCGGAATCCACATTCCGGATCTTAGATCTTGATATCCGAAATCTGGGAAACTAGAAAATCTGTTTTGAAATAAAGTAAAATCCATATTTTGGAATCTACATCCCAGATTTCACGTTTTGGTTTCCATAATCCCGAATATTATTCCACATCCAGGATTACATATCCTACATTTTACAACCAGAATTCCACCTTCTGTCTTTTATAAACCCGAATTCTACATTCTGGACTCCTAATCCAAGATTTCACAACCCGGATCTCAAATTTAATTTCCTAAATCCGGGATTCAACATCCCGGATCCGGATTCCACATCCCGGATTCTACATTCTGATTTTCGATATATCAGATTTAAGATCCAAGATTAAAGATTCCACCTCCTAGATTCCACATCTTAGATTTTACGTTCTGGTATGTGAAATCCCAAATTTCATATCCTGGATTTTACATTCTAGATTTCACGTTGTGGTGTCTGAAATCCCAAATTTCATATCCCGGATTTTACATTCTAGATTTTACGTTCCAGTTTCAAAAATCCCGAATTTTGCATCTTAGATTTTATATCCTCGATACCACAACCGAAATTCCATATTTCGGTTTCCAAAATTCTGAATTCCTCATTTCGGATTTCATTCTCCGGTATCCGGAATTTTGTATTCAACATTCTAGATTCCACACCATAAATCTCAGATTCCAGATTCTTCAAAATATATTTACAAATTTAAAAAATATAACTACAATTAGAAATATCACAACAATATTAGAAAATAACTAGAAAGAAAAGAAAAATTATTAGAAACTGAAAAATGTTTTGAAATTTAAGAAATGGTATTAAAAAACAAGAAAAGGTTTTCTGAAATAAAACAAATTTATCCTGAAATTGAGAAATCACTATTAAAAATTTTAATTTAAATTTAAATTTAAATTTAAATTAAAAACAAATGAAGACACTAAAATTAAATTACTAGAAAGTTCAAAAACTTAGAAGGAAGTAGATGTAACAAAAGTTACAAAAAAATCCGAGAATTAGGATCCGGATTATTAAATCAGGAAAAGGTTATCGGAAATGCTGAATCCAAAATACGGAATTTTAGAATGTGGAGTACGGAACATGGGATGAGGGATGTACGATTCGAAATGTAAAATCCAATAATTAAAATCCGAGATGTGAAATTCGTGTTTTCAACAACCGGAACCTAAAACCATGAATATTGAACAAGGAATTTTGGAAAGCGGAATTTTGAATCTGATATTTATACTTTGGAGAGAAAACATCTAATTAATCAAACCAAAAAGAAATACAGCCTCACAAAAAAAATTTTCTGCGAGACACTAAACTTGTGTATTTCTACGTGTTTTTCTTTGCTGAATCTAAGCTCGAAGTGAGAATCGCTAGATTGGTTCTACTTTTTGAGATGATCTCAATAAATCTTTAAAAACACAAATCAAAATAATAAAAAAAATTTTTTTAAATTTTTTCTAAACTTTTGAGCCGTTTTTTTTAGATTATTTTAATACATAAAAGTTTTAAGTGTGATTATTCTGACTTCAAATTTAAATTCAGAAGAGAAAAATATACTAACGTAGGTAGTGTCTCGGACAAAAAATTAATTTCTTTTATTTTAATTTGTGTTTTTGAAAATTATTAATAATTATTAGCACCAATCTAGCAATTCTGACTTCGGATTCGAATTCAGTGAAGAAAAGTATAGTGTCTCGCACAAGAAAATTTTCGTGGGGCTGTGAATTTAATAAAAGCAAAATTCGACAGTTTAAAGAAAGAAAACAGACGTATTGAATACAGCAACTTATTATCTAAAATCTAATCTAAATTAGGAAAATGTCGATCAGTTGGAGCATGTTAGTGTAGGTTTGTATATTTTTTTTTATTTTATAGAAATAAAAAAACAATTCTAAGCACAGAAATTTGTTAAAAAATACTGACAAAGTCTTTATTAACACGACGTTTCGTCAATGGTTCATTGACCTCTTCAGGTTGTAACAAATTATGACACTTGTAGAACAATATAAATTTTTTAACACGAACACCAGTTTAATTTGAGTAGAATTAGAGATCTTGATTTTTACCTTCACGAGAAGTAGTTACATTTTAAAATACAAATTTGTAATTATCCTGAGGTGACTTTGTCAGAAGGTGCGACCATTGTCGAGGTCAAGTACGAACTAACTTTACAGAATGGAGACGAAAATAAATGACATAAGATATCTAAGATCCATACGTAGTCATTACAAATAAGCAATTAAGATAAAACAGAATTTAAAACATTTAATTACAAATAAAACGGAAAATTAAGTATGTTCAATTATTTCTTTTAAAAGTTTGTTATAAATGTTGTTAAGACATGAAATATTTTCTTTTTGTTAATGCTATTCTGGTCATGTTTTATAAACATCATTTCAGACAAAGTACGTCTTTTCCAGTTAGTTTCATCATCAACAATTTTGGTATCTAGTCTAATAAACTTATTATCCATCACTCTTATTTACAATTTTTCAAATTAGACTATTCTAAATATGTAGTTCAGGAAACTGAGTAGTTTTGACGTCTGTTTTTGTCCGGGTGGCTAAAGGAGTAACTACATAGAATCCAAAACCCTGATACAGTTGGAACCGTGTTTCCGAGTGAATCTGCAGGTATACGTGTCGAACGATAGTTTGCCAGAGATATGGATCCTTCTGGACTAGCAAAGCTTGTGGGTGGCCAGTGCGCCCTCGAGGTATATCCTCGAAAACTGCACGAAACTCTCGAATCGCCAAGTGAAACTATACAGTAAGTACAGTTAGGCAGGGTGTAAGGAGATTAATAAAGTTCAACACCCCTGACGCTTCTAATGCCGAGAGTCAAGAGAACTTCCAAGGAAGAGAACGGTGGATGCAGTAATCGCAGCTAAATATCTGATAACGACGTGACAGTTCATAGTTCAATTTTTTTAATCAGATAATTTTGTGGATTAACAGCAACCAGATAATGTTCCAAAAATTAAGAAATTAGCAACTCAAAACGGAAATTTTGTTATTGAATCATTACCGCAAAAAGAATGATCATAAAGAACTTTGGGAAAAATTATAAAGAACTTAACGAATGATTGTAAATTTTTACTTTGTAACGATATGTTTTTAAATATAGAAATTAAAATTATCCTATGTATGAAACGAGTACTGAAGGTAAGCGTTAAAAGTTAACGGAAAAGGAAACTCTTATATTGGTTTCGCGAGTAAGAGGGAGAAGTCAAAGCGTTAAAAGTTAACGGAAAAGGAAACACTTATACTGGCTTTCTTGGTAAGAGAGAAAAGAAAACTCTCACCAAATTAAAAACTCTTTAAATTTAAATTTAAATTTCTCCCGGAAATTTTACCTCATTATACAAATATTCTTCAAATTTAAATTTTATTTCTAAATACAAACAATAAACTACTTGCTGAGCCCATTGTAACAAAATTCTTTTATTTTATCACACGAAATTTATAATTATTCATTTAAGTCGATTGGTTTAATTTATCATTAAATTATGATTATATATTCTAATTTCAAAATTCTTTTCTAAAATTGAATAATCTTCAGTACAAAATAAATTAGAAGAATTCGTATTATTTAGCTTCAAGGTCTATCAAATTCAATCAATTAAAATTAAATTTCTAAAGTTACTGAAATAAAAACAAACAAATGTAACCAAATGATAGGCTGGCGAATAATGAGAAAATAAACACACAAATTTAAAATATAATTTTAATTTGTAGCAAAATTTTAGTCACGTTTTTTATACAAGTTTTTTATATTGATGCACAAATAAATAATAAAAACTTTCAAACTCAGCAGAATATAATAATCATTCAGTCATTTTCGTGCCCGAGTTTTAACCATAGTTGAGGAGTAAGCCGCCAAAAGTGGATAAGTCCATTTTTAAAAAAAATTGAGATGTATACAAATTTGGTATATTTAAGGCATTACAAATCGATCTTTCACAGTTAAATTAAAATATTGTTTATATATAATTAACTTTAATTGATACTAAGAGGTCTGAAATTCAAAAACAATTTTTATATAAAGAATTTAGTATTGATTTTCTAGTTTGTAATTAATTTCAAGGGTTAAGTGATAAACTGCATCTGTTTAATTTTTTCGAAACAACAAAAAATGGACTTATCAACTTTTGGCCGCTTGCTCCTCAGTTTGTTTCTTTTATAAATTTATAATTTACAATTTATAACATTTAAAATCATTTAATTAGCACACGAGAAATATATTCACATAAAAATAATTTGTCAAAGATACAAAAATCAAATATTCACCTCAATCATGGATGAATAATAGACGTTTTTAAATTTGTCAATATGACAAATCAGAACAATATATATAATAAAAATAGAAAAATATGGGCTCGATTCCGTTCGACAAATCACGGCAGCATTTTTCTTTACAAATTAAACAAAAAGAAATTAATACTCATCACTAGATGACCAGAGATATGATTCATATGGCCTTCCCAGATAATTTCCTCTAAATTTCCTTGTCCAGAAATTAAACCTTTTAGAGTGAAACTATTCCATCCAACTCACATTAACGCGATTTTTTGGGGATCAAAGATAGCGATGCAGTCAAACAGAAAGTTAGCATCAACTTTGCGCCTAATTTCATTTGGACTCCGGAATTTTACAAACACCACACTACACATTTATAAAACAAATGCAAAGAAAATAAATTCCTGCTAAATGGAAACAAAATCCTAAAAAATTTACTCTATCCTTCATAGAATTTGCGTATTTGCAGACTATTGCGTTTTTATTTATACAAAATAAATAAACCTTGATTTAAGAACAGAATAAAATGTATTTGTTGAATTAAAAATTACAAGTCTGTAGCTTACAGATACTTTCGCTGTGACTGCTAATAGCCAACTAACTGACCCTAATCTTGACCTGAAAAATGTACCTAGCTTGCACGTACAAAATTCGCCTTGTTGCTGAGTGGAAAATTTTAATGTTCGATGCGTCACTGCAGGGCCTAAGCGATCTTACAATTTTACCTGAAAAGGGTACTTGTATCTACGAACTGCAAGATTCAACACGTTTTAACAGAAAATACATTTAGTAACTTCAAAATATTTCCAGAACATTCTACAAATAATATTTTATATTTCAATACAGACTCTATTAAAGACCGAGTTTTCTCCATACTCAGTACGATGAACCCTTAGGTTAAACAAGTTTTGGTGTCGTAAGACTTCTTATGGAAATTTTAATGAAATTCCAATACGTATCCCCAAATCAAAGCATTTTCGGTGAACCACGTGTAAATCTCCACACATCAAATTCCAAGAAATTTTAACTTAAACTAGATTTCTAGAAACTTAAAGATTTCTTCTTGTGAAACAATAAGTTCAAACAACGTCGTTTGATGAAAACAAAACGAATCGACATAAAGCTTCTGTTTCTGCGAATCTATAAAGAGCTTTTAGAATATTCACTTTATTCGTGAAAGAAAGGTGTATCGAAGGTGTTGCAACTTGTGAATATCAAAGTTTAAAGTTCTTTTAAGAAGACGGTAAAGTAAATTCCTGACGTTGATGGTAAGCGGATCCCTGGTGAATACAGAACCACTGACTTTGGAAGGAAGGTGGCGCACATTTCTGCCGATAGAACAAAGTAGCGACATTCTCTCGACTCTTGGAAGGGATATCTCCGTATCTGGCGTTGCGGGGATTGTATAGCTTTCAGCAGAGTCGGCAACAGGAGTTCCTCAAGTGGCATCTATGGTGGCGGCAGCACGAAAGACGCTAGTTGCCCCCTCAGGAGCTGTGCGCTGACTTTCGCCCCTATCTACTCCTAAACCCTGCTCAAGCATGCCTCCTTCTCTTCTTCGACCTCTTGCACGTACCATCACCCTCACCATGATTTTCAACACGGGATACTGTCCTTTTCCTTCTGGTGTCCTCTCTCTAGCATCCTTTTCTATCCAGTGTCCTTTTTTCTCTATTATTTTATCCCGATTAGAAATATAACAATGGCTAAAATCTGCCATGGCTAAGATATACAACATTTTAAATAAATTGGGAATCGTTATAATCCTTATTTCTTGAATTATTTATCCAAAAAAGGTCACAAATTACGTAATCGCATTGATATTACTTTTTTAAAATTAAAGTAATTGAGAACTTATTTTTTTAAAGTTGATTTAATAAATTTATCACTTGGTGAATAACGATACAGATTAATTAAATGTAACAAAACAATTTGCCAAAAAGCATCAAGATTTAATGTTCACTATGGCCGATAAAAAAAACCTCACTGTTGCAATTAAAAAATGTGATTATGTAAACAAAATGAATGAATTATACTTAATGACGATGACAATTATAAAAAGATTGACTATAATTTATTAACTAACTTAAGAGATGACACTTATAAATTACTCAAAATATTACATTTAAACGATTGTCTAAATAAGAAGTATAAAATGACATCGAAGTAACTCAGACTAACACTGGATTTTCAAGAATTTACGGTCTACCGAAAATTCACAAAGAACACAACCCTCTTAGGCCAATAGTATCAAGTTGTAACTCCCCCACACAATTTTAAGCAAAACATTTATATAATATCTTATCTTCATAAATTCCAAAACCTAAATTATATATAAAAAATAGTTTCAATTTTAGAGAAAAAATAATAACGAAGCTACGCACATATATCCAAACAATACAATATTCCAATAGATCTTCTACTAAGTTCTTGTGAGTTTTTAATGAACAATTGTTAAAGTGTAAAGTTTATTTATCTGGTTTCACTTCTGTTACACGCCAAATTAATTTTGTGTACCTAATTAATTTAATAGGTTAGAAAAAAGGATAAGTGATCTATTTGAAATTTTGTTTAAATTCACTATTTTATTACTAACTCCATTAAAATTAATTACATATTTTACATTATGGGTTTAATATAGCGTGACATTTTTTGTTCGCGTCGGAGTATTCGCCAAGACGGTGAATTCGAATCTGTCCAATATTTCTTGACCAGGTACCCTTGGAGGCGCCAAGTTTGGAGGGGAATTTGAAGAAATTTGGAAAGGAAAAATGGAGAAGTGGTATGAAATTGGAGAAATTTTATTAGTTTGAAAATCTATTGATAGTTTGGAGAGGAAGCGCAGAATAGATTACAGATGGGCATCTTGAGTCACTTAGTCGTAGTGCAATTAGACGGTTAACAAAACAGCCTTTGCTTTACAAATCGAAAGGCCCTTTTTTATGAGGGGGTACACTTAAAACGTGATTTTTGATCACTTTGACGGATTTAAGTAAAAGCTTAAAGAATTTAGTTTCATGACCCACTCATAATTTACGTTAAAGTTCAAAATTAGAAAATTATAATTTTTGCTAACATAAATCAAGAAACATCAGGCTTGTGTCCGTAAATAGTCTGATTCACTATAAAAGCAAATTCTATAGTAAAGTAGACTATTTACGGACCCAAGCCTGAGAAACATAAATATATTTATCAATTATCGTTAAAACAGAAATTAACATGTAAATGTTACGACGTAACAACAATACTTATTTTAAATTTAATGACAATTTTTATAAACAAAACTATGGTACCCCAATGGTTTCCCCAATCTCTGGTTTATACGCCGATATTGTTATGTCCGACTGCGAAACTCAATGTCTCAGTAAAGTATCATTTGTACCACCGTTTTTTTATCGATATGTCGACGACATAATCACATGTGCCCCACGTGAGTGTATTGACGAAATTATCAATATCTTCAAAACGAAAGACTGCAATTCACCTACGAATTGAAAATTAATGAATCAATTGCTTTTCTTGATGTATTCCTTTTAAAACAAAACAACAAATTAATCTCTAATTGGTACACCAAGCCAACCTTTTCTGGCAGATTTTTAAATTTCATGTCGAAACATCCGTACTCTCAAAAGATCGCTATAATTTACAATTTAGTCGACCGAGCAATTAAACTATCTGACCAAAACTTTCACACCAAAAATATCGATATTGTCAAATCCCTACTCATTGCCCATAACTACCTTCCCACTTTAATCAAAAAACGCATTAATAAACGACTAAACTCCAATAAATCTAATGAACAAAAACCTGATTCTAAAACTCTTTTTAAACTTATACCCAAAGTCATTCTACCATATACTCCCGGCCTTTTTGAAAAAACAGCATCCATACTAAATAATTTCAATATTACATTGATTCCCAGTAATCGTTACAATTATAGCGTTATCAAGAGAGGTAAGGACCAGAACAAAAAAACAGAGACGATCCAAGTTGTCTATAAAATTAATCATAAAGATTGTCCTGCCTCTTACGTTGGACAAACAAAAAGGATGGCTGCGGTGTACGAGTCAATGAACACAAAAATTGAAAAATAACGTTTTTGCAAGACACAAGAAAATCCACAAACATGATTTCGATTGGGAAAATTTTACTATCCTTGGCAGAGGATCTTCATCGAAAAAAATTTCCCTATGATTTTTTGTTTGAGAGGTAGCTCAAAGTCGATAAAGATTCCCACGTACTTTTGATAAAATAAAGCTATCGATACATGCATTTTATGTTTTTTTTTCAACTTTTTATGTTTCAAGCAATCGAAAATAAACAGAATAATTACATTTTATTTATATAAATTGTTTGAATAATTTATTTTTGTTATCCATTAGCTTATGATAATATTAGAAGCGAGAGGGGTTTTGTTTTTTCCCCAAGCATTAAAAAATTGTAATATTGAGAAAAAATTTCAAGTCAGTAAAAATAGTTCATAACCAAAAAAATTTTAATAAATTATTAAATTATTATTTTTTCAACGTTTCTGAAAAGATTCACCAATTAAAAATATTGATATCGCAAATTCTATACTAAAAAAGGGGTAATGATTATTTTGTTTTTACAAATCACTTCTAACGGTTTAACTTAGGGGTCATCCATAAATTACGTGGTCTGTTAGGGAGGAGGGGGGGGTCAGGCAAAATGCTACGCTAGACTACATGGGGGGAGGGAGGGGTTCGAGTCCGAGCAACGTAGCTTTGTATTTTAATTTCACAGATATTTTTTTTTTAAATAGCGTTGGCAACTCAAAAATCATTTCGAGAGAATTGAATTGAACCGACTCTATGCTTACCAGAAAACCTTGAAGTTGTTAAAAATAAGAATTATAAGGGGAGACTGCGACATTTTTAGCTATGTGAAAGAATTCACTTTACTAATCGTCATTATAATTTTTATAGTAATTTTTTACAAGGAATTCAATGTCCATAAAAAAGATTGGTCAAAAAATTTGTTGATTATATTCGAATTTTTATTTTTTGTCAAAATTAAAAGATTTTAAAACCCATGCGTATTTTTTTAAAAATATGTTTTTTAATAGAAAAAAAAGGGGACCCAAAAATTTAAATTTACAATTTTTGAAGCATTATTTCTGTAAAAAATTAATTTTTTTCTGTAGAAAAGGGTTATATTTAACAATGTTAATGAAAAATAAGATCGAAAAAAATTTACAAACTTCTGAAGATGTTTATTAAATTAAAAAATCATTTACGATTTTCCGTCACTTTAGCTGCATAAATAGTTTAGAAAAGTTTTCTTTTGCAATATGTTAAGTTTTTCCTAAGCCATTTTTGTTTTATTTGATTTATATTTTACAGCTCCCTAAATTTGGATAGTGAAAAGTGGACCACTAATTTTTTGTAATATTTAACTACTTAATTTAGTAGTTTTTACCTCTAACCCAAATTTAGTGAAAAGTCAATACAGTTTAGGGGGCGTCCACAAATAACGTGACGTCTTTTTTTTTTTTCTTTTTTCGACCCCCCCCCCCCCCCGGCCCACCCCTTGTCATAACTTATCACACATTTGTCAATCACCCTTTTAAAGTTATGTCAAAATTTTTTGAACCCCCTCCCCTCTCTATTTTATATCATGTTAAAAAATTATTATTAAAATTTTTTTATTGTCTTGAAGTTTTCGTATTTTGAACTCCAAAAAATAAATAAATTTTCAAAAACATACAAAAAACACATTGGGATATAAGATCTACATAAGCATTAAACATATAAAAATCAAATAATAGTCATTAAATCTGAATCAGTTAAATATGACTAATTATTAGTAAAAAATTAACTTCATTATAAAAAGTAAAATTTGACTAATTAAATTAGTAAACAGAATTTAATTAAACTATTCGTTATTTGACATAACCTAAAAGTGAATTTACCCAATTAGTTTTTACTACATGATGATTAGTAGAAAAATAACTAATTTAATTATGAATGTGAAAAGATAAAAAATCTTTAATGATTTTTTAATTTCCTAAACATCTTCAGAAGTTTTTATATTTTTACCCTTTTCTCCAAAAAAATAAAATAATTTTTTTTTACCAAAAAAAAGGTTCAAAAATAGTAAAATTTAAAATTTTGGGTCGCAATTTTTTTTTCTATTAAAGAAACATGTTTATCTAAAAAAATTAAGCATGGATTTTAAAATCTTTTAATTTTGACAAAAGACAAAAATTCAAAGATTGTCAAAAAAATTTTTGGCTGATTAAAATTAAAAATTATTTTAAAAATTGTAGCGACAATTAGTTAAGTTAATTCTTTTACATAGTTGAAAATATCGATGCAGTCTCCCCTCAAAACCATTATAACAAAGATCTCCCTGTCAAGCGATAAAATATAACAAAATGTTTATTATATAACGTATTTTCTAATTAGGTTATATTTTAATGGGAGAGTTCTTTCTAATGTAATTGGTAAAATTCTATTAAAACCAATGATTTAATAAATAGTAAAATAAAAAATAATAAATCTAATTCACAATTAAATATTACAGCAATTATTTTTACGCCAGAAATTATATATTTAGGCATTATAAGACGTTTAAAAAAAAAGCCACGTGCCCTTATGAGGGGGGAGGGGGTCTATCAAATGCTACGTTAAGCTACATGGGGGGAGGGAGGGGTCGAAAAGTTCGAAAATTGGAGCCACGTAGTTTATGGATGGCCCCTAACGTGTAAACAACACGTTCACATAAATGAGCACATAACTTTCAACTATCATGACATTATTTTAAAATAGTTTTATTTGAATTTATCAAAGTTTATTACAAGTTTTCACTTTTTACTGAAAATTTCCAAGTTCAATATGACTTTTGCATTAACTTTAGCATTTCTTTTCCCAATGTTTAGAATTTTCTATATATATAAATTTCGCCTTTTAGTTGGTATACAGTTTTTATATATATTAAAAACTTAATAGAAAAAAATAATAATTACCAAGCAATACTGTTTGAATTAAACCTTTTTTTTCAAAATTAAAATTAAGGAGTTATATTTCAAAGTAACATAATTTTTTTTTCCTTACAATCAAAGACTTTGAGACACTAATTATTATAGTTTGTCCATTAATTTTTAATATGAAAACTCTGATTCTGGGATAATCATGCAAAAAGAAAATTTTTCCCAGCGTAGATAGTCAAGTTTCAACCCTGGATAGGTCAATTTACATTTTTTTTAAAAAATTTAAATCCAGGATAGAAATATTTACATTTTATTACAAAATTTTCCTTACATGCATTGACAATTTACTATATTTACTATATTTTTTACCAAAATGTACAATTTTTTTTAAAATTTACAAGATGATTTTATTTTCAAAACAGTTTGTAACCTTTTTGATATTTTTCGCAAAAAATTAGTGGACATACAAATAATTATGTTAATCATTTAGAATAATTTTTTAATCTGTAATGTAAAATATTGGTAAAGTTTTAATAACTAAAAACGATTAAATACCTAAATAAATTAAATAAATTGTAATTAAATAATTCAAAAATTTTTTAATATAATTTAATTTAATATTCTGCCAAATAAAAAAAAATCTAATATTTATATTCTTTATTAGGTTTATATCAGTACCTATAATTAATTATTTATTTGGTCATTCCACGTTGCATATTTTACTTTCTAAATCACTATTCTGTTAGCTTTGTGTTTTTGTTAACAGATTTGCCGAAATTAGGACCTTTACTCAATTAAAGACATGAAACAAGCCATAAATTGGAAATAATATTAAATATTAATAATTTTAATAATGCTTTAAAAGTAAAGGACTTGATTGACATAAAAACTTCTGTAGTAACGTCTTTTGTAATTTCTAAACACGGTATTGACTTAGATTAAAGATAATTCAACGAAAAATTGAATTTAATAATTTTAACAGAAAGTCTTACTGATCATGGTAATCACAATATTATTTCGAGATCTTGATGTAAAACAAAAAATAAATTGTTAAAACCAAATTTGAGTTGAAGAACTTCGCTTTACGATATCATTTGAATCATATACGTCGCGATTTCAAAACAACCTTTCTAAATCGAATATATATAAAAAAGCAAACAGTTGAATGTAAAATTAAACCATAATTTCGTAAAAGCGCGAAACCAAAATTTAAATATATGAATAATGTATTTTTAAGAAAATCCATATACTAATATAAGGAACAATTTAACAGCAATTCTAAGATTGTAAATACATTTTTTGAATAAATAGACAATATTTTTTTTAATAATAATTTTTATTATATAGACACATTAATTTTTTTATACAGACAGTGCAAAAACAGGTGTCTTAAATTGTTCAAAAATGTCTTAAAATAAATTTTAACATTAAATTGAACATAAAATTGAACATAGAAAAGAAGTTGAATTAAAAGAATTAAAAAGTTTTTTTTTTTAAAGTTATTATCAAATGGCGCAGGTTTTTAACTTAACTTTCTTAACCAGCCCCATAGAATTATCAACTATCATGAAATTGTATTAAAATAGTTTTTTTTAATTTATCAAAGTTTGTTGAAAAATTTTCATTTTTTAATGACAATTTTAAAGTTTAATATGATCTCAATATATCTCACCGGGAAAGTCAATGTCAAGTAAATGTACAAAGAGTGTATACATTTTTTCAATTGTTAGGTTTTATTATAAATGAGCAGAAATGTAGCTTGCAACCAGCACTTAAATGTAAGTTTTTAGGTTTTATGCTGGATACTTTTAATTTTCAAGTTGTTTTAACTGAGGGGAAAAAAGAGACGATAATAAAAGAAATTCAAAAAATTATAAGCAAAGGGGAATATAGAATACAAGACCTAGCCCGTCTTAAAGGCACCTTGGTAGCTGCCTGTCCAGCTGTTCAGTACGGCTGGGTATGCACTAAAAGATTAGAACGAAAGAAATACATAGCCCTTAAGAGTTCCGGAAACAAATATAACGCAAAAATTAAAATTTCAAATCAAATACGGGAAGATCTTAGTTGGTGGAGATCTGTTGTCAGAAATTCATTTAATCCAATTAGGGAGCAAAACTATGTTTTAACAATTTTCTCGGATGTATCAAAGACTGGTTGGGGTGCATTTTGCGAAAAAGAGAAGGCTAATGGCTGGTGGGATAAAAAAAAGAGCAAAATGAACACATTAATGTGTTAGAACTGAAAGCTGCTTTCTTTGGATTGAAATGCTTTGCAGAAAAAGCTCGCAAATGTGAAATCTTGCTTAGGATAGACAACACCACAGCCATCTCATATATTAATAGGATGGGAGGTGTAAAATATCCGAATCTTGCTAATTTAAGTAGGGAAATATGGCAGTGGTGCGAGGAACGGAATCTCTGGATTTACGCGTCATACCTACAGTCAAAACAAAATGTAGAAGCCGTTGAATTATCCAGAATATTGCCACTTGAAACAGAGTGGGAATTAGACAACTGGGCATTTCAGGAAATAAAAAATAAATTTGGGGAGTTTGACATAGATTTGTTTGCATCGAGAAACAACAAAAAATGTCAAAAATTCATTGCTTGGCATAAAGATCCAGAAGCAGCAGCTATCGATGCATTTACTGTACCTTGGAAGGAATTTCATTTTTATGCTTTTCTTCCCTTCTCCATGGTTTTAAAAATGCTTAAGAAAATAAAAACTGAGAAAGCAGAAGGTGTGGTGGTCGTACCTTTCTGGCCATTTCAACCTTGGTTTCCTGTTTTCAAGTCCCATTAGCCAGTGAGCCTATATATTTTCAATATAAACATTTATTGGTTTGTCCTTACAGGAAAATTCAGCATCCACTATCGTCGACCCTTTCCCTGGCAGCAGCTTTATTATCAGCGAAGCAAATCGAATGAAAGGAGTATCTGAGGAGACATGGAACGTGTTACTAGCTTCACTTGCTGACAGCACTCTCAAGCAGTACAGCAAAGGAATACAGTTATGGTGGGAATTTTGTCGAAAAAACAACCATGAATTGTATTCAAGCCCTATTGAAGTTTTGCTGGAATTCTTTACAGAATTATCTAAAACAGTGCGATCTTACAGCACACTGAACGTATACAGGGCGGCGATTTCACTAATCATGGATAACAAATTGGCTAAGGAACCACTTATCACTAGATTCTTTAGAGGAATAGCAGTAATGAAACCATCAGCACCGAAATATGGAAACACTTGGGATCCAGATACTGTTCTCAGTCACCTAGCCACAATTCATCCAAATGAAGATGTCCCTCTCGAAAACCTTACTAAGAAGTTGGCAGTGCTTCTCGCCTTAATTACAGCGCAGCGAGTCCAAACTTTGTCAAAAATATCTCCGGAGAATATAAGCTCGCCAAAAGAGGATCTTATACAAATTAGGATTACAGAAAGAATTAAAACCTCTGGTAAAAATAGACAGCAACCTCTGCCTCTTCGGACGAGGCAGCTCGTACAATCTCGATTGAACCTCATTACAGGTAAGTTCGTTCAATCGTACGATTGTTAATGTTACTTTTTTGAGGTTTTTAAGGCACCATGTGTAAAACTGAAATTTTATGCTCATTTCTTATCTTTTATAACAAAAATAAGACAAAAATGATTCAAAACGAAATTCTAAAGTAATTTTTACTAAGTACAAAACAAATTATTGAAAAAAACTTGATTTTAAAGAATGCACAAAATAACCCACCAAATCCTGGTTTTTCAGTTTTTTACACTTTTTTCTTAAAATATGCAATAAAAAGTTAGCGCATCACGTGTACATCATACAACTATATTGTCAACAAGTGTTATTAATACCTTTAGAAACACTTTTAAGCTTCCGGAGATCTGAACAGAGTTTTGAGAACATTCAAAATTTTCAGCATGAGTTTCACGACTTTACGATTTTTTTTCTGATTTCTGATAAAGAATTAAAGAAATTCATTTAGTACTCTCTGTAGTCTAGATTTCAGAAAATAATAATACCAAGTAGCAATCTTGAGCAACTGAATATAAAGATTTTATTCATTGAAAACCTCGCATGCACAAAATAGCCCCACGGCACACAAAATAGCCCCACTTGACGGTAAATTATTTTAAAAAATTTTTGAATTATTAAATTAGAATTTATTTAATTTATTTAGGTATTTAATCGTTTTTAATTATTAAAACTCCACCAATATTTTACATTACAGATTAAAAATTTATTTTAAATGACTAACATATTTATTTCTATATCCACTAATTTTTGGCGAAAAAGATCAAAAAGGTTACAAACTGTTTTGAAAAATAAAATCATCTTGTAAATTTTACAAAAAATTATAATAATGGATAAACTATAGGGGAGAGGGCCCTAAGTTAGACACCCTATCGATTTATTACTGTAGAATCCAAACCGAATAAAATATATTAAAATGTTTTATACCGCATGACAGTACAATTTATAAAGTAACTTATGGCCACAGAGATAAAATTTTATTTTGAACATAAACATTCACAGCGGGTCTTAATTGACTTCAACCCAAAAGTGCTTGCCCAGCTCAGTTCTTTCTTGATTTAGTTTATGGGATGTCTCCTGATGATTTTAAGCAAAAAATGAAAAAAATCGGTTGGGCCGTTTTTGAAAAAACTGATTTTTTGAATTTTTTAAAGAGGTTAATTAACATATTTTTACCAAAATGAGTGCAAATAATAGCTATATTGACTTGAGTCATTTAAAATGGTATCAGAAGATAGGTCCTAGGTGCTGAGTATCTTTGAGTAACTTTACACCAGAAAAGTTAATGAAAAACCGTGAAAAATCGGTAAAAAAATGAGTTTTTGCAATATTACTCTCTCCCAGTAGATACAAACCTTAAATGACCTGTAGAAGAATTAAAGAGTATAAAATTTTGAAGAAAACAAAAAAAATAGAGTGCTTTATCTTTAAAACTTTCGGATTTATGAGCTTCTAAAGTCAGATTTCAGCAAAAAATTTCGTGAAAAAAAAAATTTTATTTTAGTTTTTGTAAAATAAAAAGTTTTCTGTGCATCTAACGTATATATTTCTCCAAATATAAATTAAAGTAGATTAAATTTTGAGTAATTCTGTCGTTAGGCCAATATTCTATCTCTAATAGTATCGGAGTTATGATTTTCTTAAAATGACCCTTTTTATGAACTTTTTTTAAAAATCAATTTTTTTGAAATTTCTTTGTTTTACATGGAGTAATTTTAAAAATGCTCTCATCGAATAGTTTTATCTTATATTTTAAAGAAATAAAAGCCCAATTAAATATTTAGGAACAAAAAATTTTTAATAAACATTATACAAACAAATACTTTCAAAATGAATGGAGGCTGTTGTATTCACACATGGCACGTTTTAGCCTTTTTGCATACTCTGGCTGATTTTTATCAACCTTGTATTTGGTCCAAGTTGATTTAAAATCTGAGTGAACCGACTCCATCGCCTATTCGCTGAAAAATCCAAGACCTGATTTTGTTTCTTCGCAGAAATCTAGTACATAGTAAAAAACTGCGTGTATTTTGGGTGTTACTGAGATACCTAGATGTAAATAAGATTTTTGGAAATTTTCGATATTTTTTCAAAATTATTCGTTTTGTTATTAACCTCATATAAGGTTAATAAAAATCATCCAGAGTATGCAACAAGACTAAAACGTGCCATGTGTGAATACAACAGCCTCCATTCATTTTGAAAGTATTTGTTTGTATAATGTTTATTAAAAATTTTTTGTTCCTAAATATTTAATTGTGCTTTTATTTCTTTAAAATATAAGATAAAACTATTCGATGAGAGCATTTTTAAAATTACACCATGTAAAACAAAGAAATTTCAAAAAAATTGATTTTCAAAAAAGTTCATAAAAAAGAGTCATTTTAAGAAAATCATAAGTCCGATACTATTAGAGATAAAATATTGGCCTAACGACAGAATTACTCGAAATTTAATCTACTTTAATTTATATTTGGAGATGTATATACGTTAGATGCACAGAAAACTTTTTATTTTACAAAAACTAAAATAAAATTTTTTTTTCACGAAATTTTTTGCTGAAATCTGACTTTAGAAGCTCATAAATCCGAAACTTTTAAAGATAAAGCACTCTATTTTTTTTTGTTTTCTTCAAAATTTTATACTTTTTAATTTTTCTACAGGACATTTAAGGTTTGTATCTACTGGGAGAGAGTAATATTGCAAAAACTCATTTTTTTGCCGATTTTTCACGGTTTTTCATTAACTTTTCTGGTGTAAAGTTACTCAAAGATACTCAGCACCTAGGACCTATCTTCTGATACCATTTTAAATGACTCAAGTCAATATAGCTATTATTTGCACTCATTTTGGTAAAAATATGTGAATTAACCTCTTTAAAAAATTCAAAAAATCAGTTTTTTCAAAAACGGCCTAACCGATTTTTTTCATTTTTCGCTTAAAATCATCAGGAGACATCCCAGAAACTAAATCAAGAAAGAACTGAGCTGGGCAAGCACTTTTGGGTTGAAGTCAATTAAGACCCGCTGTGCATTTTTTAAAGCATTTTTTCTAATTGTTAAAATTTTCGGTCTAAAAAAAAGTGGCCCCAAGATGGACACCTTCTTAAAAGTCTCTGAAAATGGTAGTAAATAAAAAATTAACTTCGTGTAACAATTCTTGAACTAAGATTTGATCATTTTACGGAATTTATCAAGAAATAAAATTTCTAAAAACTTCAATTTAATAGCTTAGTAAAAAGTAATAAAATTTCGAAAAATATCAATAAATTAAATTCTCTAACTATAAAATCACATTTTATGGTGGAAAATAAAAAATTTTAATTAATTGGCTCAAAAAATTATTGAAAAAAGTATAAAATCGAAAATATGCAAAAAAATACATTGAGATTTTAGGCCTGTCCATCTTAGGGTACATGACACCTTTCTTTAATCCCCTCAAATGTGCATCAAAATGTTCGTCTATACAAACAACAAAAATGACAGAAAGCATAAGGCGCTGTCATCTTAAACAAAAATTTTATACGAAATGTCCATCTTGGGGCCCTGTCCATCTTGGGGCCCACTCCCCTAATAATTAATGTCTAAAGTCTTTGATTATGAGGAAAAAAAAATATGTTACTTTGAAATGTAACTTCTTAATTTTAATTTTGATAAAAAATGTTAAATTCAAACAGTATTACTTGGTAATTATTATTTTTTTTTTATATTAAGGTTTTAATAATATAAAAACTGCATACCTAATAAAAAGCGAAATTTTAATATATCGAAAATTCTAAACATTGGAAAGAGAAATCCTAAAGTTCATGCAAAAGTCATATTGAACTTTAAAATTTCCAGTAAAAAGTGAAAACTTATAATAAACTTTGATAAATTCAAATGCGACTATTTTAATACAATTTCATATGATAGTTGAAAGTTATGTGCACATTCATGTGAACGTGTTGTTTACACGTTATTGGCCGTCCATAAACCACGTCGAGATGATATATATGTATAATAAAGAAGTTTATGGAAAAATAACAAATAATCAAAATTTTTATTATTTTAAAAAAGAAAAATATTTAATCTAATAAAAAAATACTCATTGATAACGTTCAAATGAACGTTCAGAATATCAGGGTCATAAAAATTAAAAAAAATATTTTATTTACGTATTAGGTATTATAAAATGTCTTATTTATCAAATCTTATACATTTTTTAACAATTTCGTACTTAATGTATTTACAATGTCTTTTGTTTTGTCAGTTTTAAAAACATGTCGTTGCAAGTCGTTGCTTAAATTTGTTAAAAACCTATCCTTGAGAAAAATTAATTTATAGTTAAAGTCTAACATTAGGTTTTATGCTAATTAAAATTTTGAAATAAACTTATTTCGTGTTCTTAATTACAAAAAAATTATGATAAACGTATGATTCGACGTGTCACATTCTATAATTTGTTTTTCAGAAAAAAAATTAAAAATCTGGACCACTTTTAAAAACAAGAAAATATCTCTGATATTTAAAATGCATCAAAATATTGGAGTGCGGGTAAAAAAAATAGAAAAAATGCGAACAGTAGCCATCAATTTTGATGGATTAAAATTTCACAGATAATTCCCTTAAGAAATTTTGATTATGCAAAATTGTATTTAAAATTATATTTTTTTAAAATGAGATTTAAATATATAAAAATGAAAAAAGTTCTACAGTTACAGAACTTAATTTTTAACAAATTGTTACGATCTAGGTGTGTTTGAGACCGAAACTGGTTTGGTGTGGTTAGCGGGGTTAGCCGTGAGGGGAGTTTGGAAGTCCCCGTACTGAGCCCCTGTTGGTTTTCCTGGGAAAAACGGTTAGGGAAAGCTTTCGAGAAGGGCGTCGAATGGTACTGCAAGAAAAAACGGACTAGGGAAGGAGTGACACGATTCCACACGGGGTAGTACGGCGATACGGGCCAGTACTGGCGGCGCGCCGACCAAGAAACCGAGGGTGTCGGATTGCTTTCGTTTTGTTTTTTGTTGTTATTTTTGTTTGTTTTTGTTTGTTTTTTTTTTGTTTTTATTTTATTTTATTTTTATTTTTTGTTTTTTTTATTTTATTTAATCCTGTACAAAATCGATGCTTAACTCTAATGACGGCGAGATTGTTGAGATCGGTGCTGCCGAGATTGAGACTGACGGGCACGGGCACGGGCGAGAATTCCTCGGTACCTGGACTCAGAGAAGTCCACTAGAGGACGAGGGGCAGCTGGAGTCCGAGTAGGTCCATGGATTATGGATCCTCGGCGTGGGGCAGTAATCGGCCTGGAGGGCCGGGTAGGTCTTCGCCCGTAACCTGGGAGGTCAGGCACGGCGAGCCCCGGAGTGGCGACGAAGACGGGGAAGTGTTGGAGCTGACCCTTTCCCCGGCGCTGGAGCGGGGAAGGAGCTGGTACCCCTGCAATGGGAGCAGCGGGGGCCGGAGTCGGAGGTCGTGGAAGATCTGGTTCTTCGACTTCCTCGGCGAAGGATTCGAGGTGTAGAGAGATCTCATCGTCCGAGAGAGCGAGATCTTCCTCCAAGGTGGAGGTAGGTGACACAAAAGAGGGGCCTGCAGCGTTGTCGGAGGTTGGTTGAAAGAGCTCCACCGGGGGTAGGCTAGGTTCAGGAGAGCTCGGTAAGGATGAGTCGCTCTCGAGCTCGATTAGTGCCCAGAAATGTTCACTGACCGTCGGATCTGACGGTCGGGACGTAGTGTTCGGGGGCGATTGGTCCCTCCGGAATATAAGGCTGGGGGGTGGAAGAAGCCACAGGGCGACGTAAGGGTGGAAAGAGCGGTTCTGGTGGTGTACGGGCGGTACTAGGCAGAGGCTCGGTGTCCCTGGGGGGCAGAGGTGAAGTACCCTGACGTTCTAGGGTCGAGGGTGGCTGCTGGAGCGATGGGGGGGGGATGAAGCCAAAAGCGTTAGTGGCTGAGGGAGCCGCCAACACCCGTGCTGCGGGGGCCGTCGGGACCGTGGTTAAGGGCCTGTTGAGTGGGGCGATGTGCGCCAATGGTCGGGCCGAGGTCGGGGGCAGAACACGACCGGCCAGCAGGCTCAGGGCGTTAAGAAACCCTTGGGCTGCTCGAGCCGCACGTAACAGGGCCCGGTTCTCGGTGGTGCGTTGTCGGGCGCGCTGCCTGTCGCGCTCGCGTCTTCGTTGGCTCTTGTTACGGACTGCTGACTGGATCATCTAAAAAGGAAAACATGATTAATTTCAGTTGGCAGCATCGCTCGACTAGAGTCAAGGTTTGGTTCCAAGCGTTGGAGTGAGAGAGAGGAAAGGTTGCCGGTGCTCTCCTCCGCAGAGCGGTGGCTGCTGCCAAGCGCGGGGAGCAGGAGGTAAAAGGAAGAGTGCTGGCGCGATCCACGGCGTAACCGTGGTTGCTTCCAAGAGAGGAAATGTTGCCGGTGCTCTCCTGCGCAGAGTGGAGGCTGCTGCCAAGCGCGGGGAACAGGAGGTAAAGGAAAAGTACTGGCGCGATCCACTGCGTAGCAGTGGTGGCTTCCAAGCGTTAGAGCGAGAGAGAGGAAGGTTGCCGGTGCTTTCCTCTGCCAAGCGGAGGCTGCTGCCAAACGCGGAGGGGAGAGAGGAGAGTGTGTGCCGGTGCTTATCCTCTGTGATACAGGGGCTGCTGCCAGGCGAGGAAGTGATGAAGCGAAGGGAGGTGAGGGTAAAAAAATACGTACGGTAGAAGAAGTTTTATCTGACGAAAAAAGTATATATTTTAGCAACGATCTGTCCCGGTTGATGGACGGGTGACGACTGCCGGACAACTCCGGAAGGGCAGCTTACATAGGGAAAAACTATGTGCAAAAAAAATTGCCACAAAGCTTTTCCCTTTTTCCCGCCCTCAAGTCTTCGGAACTTTCCAGAATTTCCGGATCCTTTACGGAGCGTCAGTTACAATAAAAATATAGTACTAAAATTAATAATAATATTAATAATAATAATAATAACAAGGAAAAATACTAAAAATACACACAATAATAATAATAATAATACTAATAATAATAACAATGATAACCGTAAAATTATAATTAATATTAATACTAATAATGACAATTTTAATAATAATAAAGTAATGCAAATAATAGTAGCAACGCAATAATAATAATAGCAATACACTAATAATAATAATAATAATAAGAACAATAATAATAATACCCCGAAATGGGTTGCTTAGTTTATCCGTTACCAAGCAGCTCAAAGATACTGGTCCGACTTGGCTCAGTACTAAGATGACCATTACAGAACATCGTGTAGGTATTTGATCGGGTTAGTGAGGGACTTGTGGTACTCTTTACGGGATATCACAGAGTTTCTTAGCCGACTGGGTAGGGTACTTGAATGTCATTTGAGATGGGGTTTCTGATACCCCAATCGGGCGCCTCCCCAGGTGGCGGATAGGGGAAGGCCTCTCAGATACGGGAGGTACCGAGGAAATTAGAATACCCGGGGCGGACCAAAAGTCAGATAGGGGTGGGCACCCGATATAATTGTCCACTCTGTGTTGGGATAACCTCCCACACAGAGTATTTGCGGTTACGACGACTGCAACGCGCAGTGCCACCCACAATAGGTCTCTCTCGGATGGAGATCAGGGTTCAGTTGGGAGTGGCAATAGGACAGAACCCAGGGAACGACCAGGCATTGACCCGGGACAAGCTAGAGTACGTTTTAAATGGACGGACCAACTTCGGAAGGACATCATGCTATGTTGGCAAAACAGTAGTCCTTGCAGAAGAGGATACATGCTAAGGTTGCATGACCGATGGGTCAATATGTACCCCCAATACGCTCAAATGACACCTCAGTATTTAAGAGACCAAGTATCCTTTCTGCGAAAAAAGAGACATGAAGCTTTTCTTCAGCAGGAAGAAGAAGAACCCTCCGAGAACCTTCAGGTTCCGACAGTAACACCTACACCAACGACCGAGGAAGGGAACATGAGGTCTAGGGAAACCAAAGTACATCTAAAGGTTTCCATTAAAATGGACAAAATCGCTGAAGGGAATAACGAGCTCTCATTACTCACAGGGGATGTAGATCTCTGGACATTAAATTGTGCTGTGTACGAAAAAGCAAAGGTCCTGCTTCGTGAAAGTAACAGAAAATCTGTTTCAGACCGCGTCGATAGGACCTTTAAACGAA
This sequence comes from Ganaspis brasiliensis, assembly GCA_037103525.1. Lineage (NCBI taxonomy): Eukaryota > Metazoa > Arthropoda > Insecta > Hymenoptera > Figitidae > Ganaspis > Ganaspis brasiliensis. The sequence continues at coordinate 1,226,451 of JAZKLR010000194.1, forward strand.
TCAGACAAGTACAGTTTAAGATTGGGGTGGCTCGAAGGCATGCTTCTCAATTGCAGAGTGTGATTGTATATCTTGAATCGAAAAAAAAATTTACATCCAGGGTTTTGGAAATAGCGCAGACTCTAAAAAGATTGCATCACACTCTGAAGAAATCGAAGTTGCAGACCATCAAGCAACATTGGATTGAGAAGATACGTTCTCTTGTTGTTATAAGAGAGCGTTTAAAACGGCGGGTTAAATGGATAAAGCAAAATAATACCTATGCTACTAATCCTTCTCGCCTGTTCAGTCCACCATCGCCAACTGTCGAAAGACCCCCATGTCGTGAAGAGATTGAAAACTTCTGGAGTAACATCTATCGGAAAGCCCATTTAGTGAACGATGAAGAGTCATCCTTAACACTCTTTCGTAGCTTCTGTTTTAGACAGGGGCTTGACCATCCAGCAGAGGTAAGTCCACCAATTACTAAGGAGGAGGTGAGAAACATAGTTGCTAAAACGAAGAACTTTTCAGCACCCGGGCCAAATAAGATTAATAACTTTTGGTGGGAGAAGTTCTCTTCAACTCACCAACATTTGGCTCGAATATTCTCTACCTTTCTCAACGGTCAACGTCCAATACCACAGTGGTTGGTGGAAGGACGAACGGTACTCTTACCAAAATCTGGTGATTTATCTATTCCCAAAAATTATAGACCCATAGCTTGTCTTAACACCTGCTACAAGCTATTCACTGGCATCCTCAAAGAGAGGATTTTGACATCCATCGAGCCAGTTTGGAGTGCAATAAGCGAACAGTGAGGGTGCAAGAGAGGTCTGGCAGGTTGTAGGGAGAACCTATTGATTGATAGGTGTATTACCCAAGACGCGATATTTTATCGACGTAAACAGTCAATGGCTTGGATTGATTACTGACAGGCATTTGACTCTACAAGTCATGAGCTCATCATCAAGCTCCTTGAATGCTTAGAGGTACATCCGAACATTGTGAGATGCTTGAAGGAGCTAATGCTCATGTGGAGGACAAGGTTTGTTATAACATCCAACAAACAGCAAGTGATGACTAACATCATCTCGTTTGGAAGAGGAGTTTTCCAAGGAGACTCCCTAAGTCCTCTACTTTTTTGCATCTCCCTCTTGCCTCTGTCTGTAGTACTCCGAGAAAAATACTCTGGATACATGTGTGGAAAACACAGAAATAGAGTCCATAAGATCAACCATCTGTTTTATATGGACGATCTTAAGCTTTATGGATCCAGCAAGGACGAATTAAAAATTCTGGTGTTTGCAGTAGCCGAGTACTCCAGAGCTATTGGTATGGATTTTGGATTAGATAAATGTGCTGTTATCCATTTAATTAAAGGGAGACGAGAAACAGCTGAAATGTCGAGCGACTCTAAGAATATTCAGCTCATTGGTGGCAATACCATTCATCACCTTGGTGTTGGGGAAACTTACACATATCTTGGAATTCCTCAATCGGAAAGTCAAGATTTGTGTGGGCTTAAATATCATCTCCATATGAAATACCATGGTCTTCTCAGAAAAATTTGGGCTACTCTATACATTTGGAGCAGTTAAGTGGAATGTGAATGAGTTGAAGGAACTAGATAGAGAAACTCGCAAGATGATGACTATACATCGAAGTCATCATCCTAGGTCTTCCGTACCTCGCATTTACCTTCCACGCGATCGGGGAGGAAGAGGTCTTTTAAATTTAGAGTGTCTTCATCGTAGAATTGTTTTATCTGCAGCATGCTCAGTCATAAACAGTAGAGATCCTCTTATGCAATTTGTTCACCATCATGAAATTGCAAATGTTGGGGCGTTTTTATATCGAGCGGCAGAAAGAGCTGCAAGTGAACTTAGTCTCCTATTTGAAACTAGGGATATGGAACACGGTTTAGCATCTTTAACACCATTAATGCTTAAAAAACGTGTTAAGGAAGCAGAACATGCGCTTCTGTTACAGGAGCATATTGACAAGCCTGTGCATGGACGGTTTTTCAGTCTCATAAAAGAGTTGGGACTGTCTGGGGTTTTGTCATTTGCTTTCCTCAAGTCTGCTGGTTTGAAATCGGAGACTGAACGATTTTTATTTGCTTGCCAGGATGGAGTGATAAATACTTTGGTGTATCGCAGTCGAGTGATGCATATATCTGTTGAAAATACCAACTGTCAAGCGTGCAGGCAATACCCGGAGACACTTAGTCACATTCTAAGTGCGTGCCCGAAGTATGCATGTTACAGATATGTAGAAAGACACAATGCTGCGCTTAAGGTGTTGTATTATCACCTTCGACACCAATATGGTATAGATAAAGAACCCATCTTGCCATATGCCCGGGGGAATCAGGAGTCCGTTGTGGAAAATGATCAGTGTAAGATCTACTGGAATTTTTCTTTTTCCACCACTCATCGTATCAGCGCCAATAAACCTGATATTTTGCTCCAGGATCATAAAAGTAAGGTCATTTGTGTGATAGAGTTTTCGGCACCTGCTGAGAGCAATATCACTCAAAAGGAGGATGAGAAGCGGACAAAGTATCAAGACCTTCTGTTTGAATTGAGTATAATATATCCAGGCTACAGGGTCAGATTAATTGTTCTTGTACTCGGTTGTTTAGGAGGGATGCGAGCTTCATTTGTGAGCCAATTAAAAAAAATTCCTAGCTGCGAGCACAAGGCTAATGCGTTGGCGGTTCGCATGCAGAAGGCTGTTCTTCAGAACTCTAGAAATCTGGTTCGGCAGCACTGTTCATTATAAGACCCTATTCGGTAGCTCTAAAAAAGCATCCAACAACGTTCTTGACCACCGCTTAAGAATATCGGCGGCAATGGGTGAGAACAACAGTGTAAGAAACGAAAATAACAACTCTAGTAAATGAATCACGCTTTTGCGCACCCTCCAGGACGGATGGAGCAATAGTGGATTAGAATATGTAAAGCAAGAATGAGAAAGGTTGTTTTAGTGAGGTATTACCACAGCACGTGGTCGAGTTCCACACGAACAAGTGCGTAAATGCATTTTTTCCTCTCCTAAACTTGTTTTGTGAAAAAAAAAAAAAATAATAATAATAATAATAATACTAATAATAATAAGAAGGAAATGATGATGTTTCAAACAAGACATTATAATATTGACAGTTATAGAAGAGGTTCTAATCGCGAGAAATCACTCCTTTGAAATTTGAATATAACGGCGTTGCAGTGAAAAACAAAGTTTGCGGGGGAGCGGCGTATGTCAGGGATTGTTCGGCGGCCGTTGCGGGGTGTCGGTGTGCAGGGGGCCTCGGTAAGAACCGGTTTTGTCGCCCAGGCTGGCCGAAAATCTGAGATGGACGAATGGCACTTGAAGGTCATCTTCGAAAAGGACTCTCATTCGGAAGATCCGTACAGAGGTTCTCTTTTCGGTTCATTCGCGATGCCTTTGTTATATGCGTGACATACAACAAAATGAGGCTCTTTTCATTAATATAATAAGATTGCGTTTTTCTAATTATTAGGTTATAATTCGAATAATTGAAATATGTTTTAAATTATCACTTAGGTTATAAATATCTATAACCAAACTGCTTATTGAATCCTCGCTCTCTAAATCTGAATTAGTAGTTTTCTACTATGAATTAGTCAAATTCATGGCTCATTTTTCTCTAATTCATATAGTAGAAAACTACTAATTCTTAGTAGATAACAACTAATTCTTAGTAGAAAACTACTAATTCCTAGTAGAAAACTACTAATAGAAATAGTGAAACTTTACTTTTGAAAAAAGTAGATTTTTTTACTAATTTAATTAGAAGTTTTCTACTACAAAATTAGTAGTTTTCTACTAATTCTTAGTAGTTTTCTACTAAGAATTAGTAAAATTCTTACTATTTGAATAGTAGCTCACTTTTCGCTAATTCATTTGTAGAAAACCACTAATTCAGATTTAGAGAGTGTGGTTTCGAAAGAAAATGTCTAATGCAAGACTCTTATACCAGAATTTCATGGGTCCCTTGTATTAGTAGTAAAGTGATACTTCATAAATTAACCGCAAGGCGCCCATACTTCTTGTGTATGCGACTTAAACAGCGCAAGCGTGTGTACCCTACATCAGAAGTACAGCTGACTCTCACGCTGCAGACGTATGATATCATACTACAATATCAGGCGCAGTGCCTCTACATTAAAATCATGAACTATTGGTCTGCTACAAAAGCAAGATCTTTCGCTCCGTGTGGTAATAAAAAAAATTGAGTTTTTTTATGTATTTATTTATTTACGGGCAAAAGATCATTATAATATAAAATTTCAAAATGTTTTTCAAGTAACAATAAAATTAAAATTTCATATAACAATAAGAATTACTACATTAAATATTAATAAATCGCATTCAATAATTTGAAAAAAATAATAATTAAAATTTGTAGAAAATAATAATTCTAGAATTGCAGAAATAATATGAATAAGAAGAAAATAATTGTAAAATGACAAAAATACTTGAAAAATGACAAAACTAAGTAAAATTTAAAGAAAATTATTGAAAATTAACAAAAGTAGAATAGAAACTAGCGATGAAAATTTAAATATTCCTGTAATTAATTTAAAGATATAAAAAAAAATAATTAAAATGTTAAGAAAATAATTGAAAAATAACAGAAGTAAATGAAAACTTGTGGAATGAATTTAAATATTTATGACAATAATTTATAGACTGAAGAGGATAATTGATGTTAGAAATTTTTTTTTTTTTTTTTATGCAAAAAAATGTAATAATATGAAATATTTTACGACTTTTTAATCAATTATAAAAGTAATATAGGTCAATCGATTCGTTTTGAGATGAGGAATATGGTTTTTGTATTCTTTAAAAAATCCCTGTGTCCAAATTAAGATATTCATGAGCTGAATAAGTCATCCAAATTTTATTGGAATCCGTTAGAGCATTCTCGAGATATCTTGTACACAAAAAACGCTATACACACACAAATGCATACACACACATACATCTGGACATTTGCTTAGGAATGAAAATTTACGTTTTTTAGATGAAAATAAGTCGATTTAGACTATTTTTGGAAAATAGAAAATCTTAACGAACACAAAGCTTCCTCTACGGGGAAGCAAAATGACAAAAATAATTGAAAAGAGGTGCAGAAAGTACATATTTGTAAATTGTAATTAAAAAATTGACGATGTAATTCGAATATGAACAAACTAATTAATTTCTAAGGTAAATTTTAAAACTGACACCTAATATCGTTGAAATAGACATTTTACTAAAAAAGTGGGAAAAGAGTTTTTTTTAAATACTGAGTAATAGTGAGAAATTTTAAAAAAGTCAGTAAAAGTAAAAAGTGTGTCACTGGCAGCCCTGCAATAAGAAGAAATAAATAAGTATTAAGGGAGACTAAATATTACTTCGTTGAAACTTTGCCGCAAACTTTTCGGAAGTTTCCAAACTTGCAGCAAACTTGATGAAAGTTTCTGAACTTCAAAATTGGTTTAAAAAGTTACAGAATAATTTAAACTGTATTTAATTTTTTTCAATAAAGTAAAATAACGTCATTTAAATTTTTAATAAATTCGACTATTTAACACTTTCAATTAATCTAAATTATTTTTAAAATTCATATACCTAAGTGTGTAATATATGAATTATTGTTAGTCCTTTTTTTTTAAACTTTGAAATGTAACTACTCAATTTTAATTTTAATAAAAAATGTTAAATTCAAACAGTATTTCTTGGATATTTTTTTATTCTTTTACGTTTTTAATAAATAAAAACTGTATATGTTTAAAAAAAAATTAAATAAGCTTGCTGTTTATCACAAGAAGAACGAAAGATAAAGTTTGCTTCGATTCTTCTATAAAAGTTATAAGCTATCTAAAACCTCAGGCTTTTGGATTAAAAAAAAATATGTAAAAGTAAATAATTTTTTAAAAATCAATTTGAAAAATCAAATTTTAATTTCAAAATTTTTTAAGGAAAAACAAATTATGAATTTAACGTAGGAATTTATATTTAATTTTTAAAATAAATTTTATTTGTTTAAAATAAAATTCTAATTTTTGACTTAGAACAAGCGCTAACAACAGAAAAACTTTTCTTTTAACTAAAGAGCAACCTTGCAACCTAGATTTAATACCAAATCTAACTTTATTAGCAAGAACTTACGTTTGAAATGATTTCGAGAAGATTTATAGTATTTTCCTCTGTCTTTTACTTTTACCTCTCCCCTTCTATTTTTTTCTCCTCCTTTTTATTTATATCCCGATTAGAAAAATAACAATGGCTAAAATCTGCCATGATAAAGATATACAACATTTTGAAGAAATTGGAAATCGTTATAATCCCTATTTCTTAAGTTATTTATCCCAAAAAGATTACAAATTACGTAATTGCATTGATATTATTTTTTGAAAATAAAAGTAAACTTCTTACACAATAACTCTTAAAGGTACAAAGATGGCGGAAATCTAGCAAACACTGTCCAGTAACAATGGCTAAAAGTTTTTTGTTACGTTTATCATAGGTTTAAATTTTTATAGTAAAGGGGCGAGCGGTTTGCCTTCAGAAGTCGTTAGCAATCTTCATGCAAATAAGTAATTCTTGAGTAATATATGTATATATTAATTAATTTTGTGGGTCGATTATTCGCTTCAATTCTACGAGAATTGTAATGGCGTTATTCTTAAAATTGTAAGAAAAGACAAATATATTTATAATAAGAATTATAAAATCATTTTTAAAAATTAAACAGTTGATACAGATATAAGAATAGAATGGCATAGAATGGCATAGAATGTGATATAATTGTATATTTTGTAAAGTACTTACAATCGTGCTTTCTTTATAAAGACACAGATTCTAATCTTACTTTAATTGGATTAATGTACTGAACAAATGGATCAAGTCATAACGGATTAAACGTTACGATTCTTGTAAAAACTAATACTGTATTTAGACTCTTAGTTCTACATCAAGGCACCAAATGATTATTTTGATTATTTCGACTAGCAGGACTTCTGTTAAATACGGAACTCGACAACACGAATAATTAAAACAGACTATGTCCAAAGATCGGATTAAAAAATAATACACAAATAAGATTCTGCCTCATGGGTTAAGTCTTTTGATTACTTGGACAGAGAACAGAAGAAAAATGTCAATTCTGAAGGGGAGTTTCCGATTTTTATAGATTTTAGACATACAAAAAAATGGGCGTTATTAATCGATGACTAATCGTTATGTTGAAGAATAGATGTTATCTCTTTTACCCAATCTAGAATTATACTATCTTAGTTATTCAATTAGATTTTATTTAGTGGAAGAAATAATAGAGAAGTTAAGTGGGAAGTGGGAATACAATGTATCAGAAGCTCATCTTTAGAACTATATCGAGGTTATTAAATGAATTAAGAATAAAATTATAATATATAATATTATGTAAAAATCGGGTTTTAAAATTGAAGGGATTCGATATTTACGACGAAAAGAATTTAATTTAAAATTTAGAAATATGAGTAGTCTCTTCATCACCTGAGCGCCAGAAGGTATGAAGGGCGTTGGGACTGACGAGGGGAGGGAGAAATTTTGATGAGAATATAGTTTTTTCCGCGTTCATCGTCCTCACAATCATTTATCGGTTATCTATCGGAAATCGTCACGGCTTTGTGAGTCACTGGCAGTCCGAAGTTACATATTTTATTTTGATAGATGAAATCATCTATTTTAGTGATTTATTTATTTATTTATTTTATTTTATTTTATTTTTATTTTTATCTATCTAATTTAGTGTTTTGTGTTTTCGTGCAATTCTTGTAAATTTTATATTTTTTTATCTTTTTGAAGTGTGGCGATTTTTAAATTATGTGACGGTTTCCCAATGAAGAGGACGATGGGGTGGATAAAATGATTCGAGGAACAACATTGCCAAAATTTAATTAAATTGACAGGATTGGGAGCAAATCAGTGGTCCACTATAAAAAAAGAGATAATGTTCAATTATAATGATTCTGCTCATCAGTCTTTATGCTGCTCAACAATAATCGCCCCAGCCCTGAAAGAAATTGAAAATAGAAGATGCCGAAACGATGAGTTTTATATATATTTTATTGTCTTTGTCTAATTGCCTTTCTCGTATATATTAATTTATTTAAATTTTTCATATATGCACATTTAATATCCACGTGGTTCAAGTTCGAATTATCTGTTTATTTATTTTTATATATAATTGAGGGTCCGGATTCCATAATCACGCGTAACACCTTATGGAATCCGGACTCTCAATTTTAGACAATCGTGTATTATGTGTGTGTCGGGTATTTATTCTTTATTTTATTAATTTTAACGACGAATTTTGATTTATAATTTTAATTTTGACGAAATATACCTAATTTTGATTTATTTGACATATAATTTCCGATTTTTATTTTCTTTTAATTTACTATTTTTGTGTTATAAATTTATATATTTATTAAATTTTCTGATTTTTATTGATATTCATTTTTAATCTTAATATAATTTAAATGTGCGATTTCAAGAATTTAAGTAGAAAAGTTTTTAATCGTTAAAAAATATTATTTATATTTGTTCAGAATAAATAATATTTTATCAATATTTTAAAATAAAAAAAGTCACCAATTTTGTCAAACAGTGTAATTTTTAATGTTATCCCCTAGGATTAATCTTCATCGAAAAAAATTTCCTTATGATTTTTTGTTTGCGAGGTAGCTCAAAGCCGATGAAGTTTCCTACGTATTTTTTGTGTTTTTTTAACTTTTTATTTTTCAAGCAATCAAAAATAAACAGAATCATTACACTTTATTTATAAAAATTGTTTAAATAATTAATTTTTGTTATTCATTAGCTTATGATAATATTAGAAGCGAGCGGGGTTTTGTTTTTTCCCCAAGCATTAAAAAATTTTAATATTGAGAAAAAATTTCAAGTCAGTAAAAATAGTTCATAAATAAAAAATTTTTAATAAATTATTGAATTGTTATTTTTCCAACGTTTGTGAAAAGACACTAAGTTCACGGATTACAAACTATTGATATCGCAAATTCTATACTAAAAAAGGGGTAATGATTTTTTTTGTTTTTACAAATCACTTCTTACGGTTTAACTTATCTTATAGTGTATCAATGAGTATTTTTTTATAAGATTAAAAATTTTTCTTTTACAAAATAATAAAAATTGTGATTATTTATTATTTTTCATAAACTTCTTTATTTCATCATTTTTTTTTAAACATTAAAATAATTTTTATTGTATTAACTTATCTGCTTGCCACATACAAAGAATTTTTTTCAATGTCCACGTGGACAATTTTTTAAGAGGGAAGCTTGGTATAACGTCCACGATTGTCAACGAGAGGAAGGGGCAAAAATAGACAAAAAAACTGTCGACGTGGTTTATGGATGGCCAATAACGTGTAAACAACACGTTCACATAAATGTGCACATAACTTTCAACTATCATGACATTATTTTAAAATAGTTTTATTTGAATTTATCAAAGTTTATTATAAGTTTTCACTTTTTACTGAAAATTTCCAAGTTCAATATGACTTTTGCATTAACTTTAGCATTTCTTTTCCCAATGTTTAGAATTTTCTATATATTTAAATTTCGCTTTTTAGTTGGTATACAGTTTTTATATATATTAAAAACTTAATAGAAAAAAATAATAATTACCAAGCAATACTGTTTGAATTAAACCTTCTTTTCTAAATTAAAATTAAGGAGTTATATTTCAAAGTAACATAATTTTTTTTTTCCTTACAATCAAAGACTTTAAGACACTAATTATTATAGTTTGTCCATTAATTTTTAATATAAAAACTCTTATTCTGGGATAATCATGCAAAAAGAAAATTTTTCCCAGCGTAGATAGTAAAGTTTTAACCCTGGATAGGAAAATTTACATTTTGTTTAAAAAAAATTAAGTCTAGGATAGAAATATTTACATTTTTTTAGAAAATTTTCCTTACATGCATTAAAAAATTTACTATATTTACTATATTTTTTACCAAAATGTTCAATTGTTTGTAAAATTTACAAGATTATTTTATTTTTAAAAACAGTTCGTAACCTTTTTGACCTTTTCGCAAAAAATTATTGGATATAGAAATAATTATGTTAATCATTTAAAATAATTTTTTAATCTGTAATGTAAAATATTGGTGGAGTTTTAATAATTAAAAACAATTAAATACCTAAATAAATTAAATAAATTTTAATTTAATAATTCAAAAATTTTTTAATATAAATTAATTTAATATTCTGTCAAATAAAAAAAAATCTAATATTTATATTCTTTATTAGGTTTATATCAGTACCTATAATTAATTATTTATTTGGTCATTCCACGTTGCATATTTTACTTTCTAAATCACTATTCTGTTAGCTTTGTGTTTTTGTTAACAGATTTGTCGAAATTCGGACCTTTACTCAATTAAAGACATGAATCAAGCCATAAATTGGAAATAATATTAAATATTAATAATTTTAATAATGTTTTAAAAGTAAAGGACTTGATTGACATAAAAATTTCTATAGTAACGTCTTTTGTAATTTCTAAACACGGTATTGACTTAGATTAAAGATAATTCAACGCAAAATTGAATTAAATAATTTTAACAGAAAGTCTCACTGATCATGGTAATCAGAATATTATTTTCGAGATCTTGATGTCAAACAAAAAATAAATTGTTGAAACGGAATTTGAATTGAAAAACTTCGCTTTACGATAGCATTTGAATCATATACGTCGCGATTTCAAAACAACCTTTCTAAATCGAATATGTGTAAAAAAGCAAACAGTTGAATGTAAAATTAAACCATAATTTCGTAAAAGCGCGAAACCAAAATTTAAATATATGAATAATGCATTTTTAAGAAAATCCATATACTAATATTAGGAACAATTTAACAGCAATTCTAAGATTGTAAATACATTTTTTGAATAAATAGACAATATTTTTTTTTAATAATAATTTTTATTATATAGACATTAATTTTTTTATACAGACAGTACACTGCAAAAACAGGTGTCTTAAATTGTTCAAAAATGTCTTAAAATAAATTTTAACATTGAATTGAACATAAAATTGAACATAGAAAAGAAGTTGAATTAAAAGAATTAAAAAGTTTTTTTTTTAAATTTATTATCAAATGGCGCAGGTTTTTAACTTAACTTTCTTAACCAGCCATATCGAATTATCAACTATCATGAAATTGTATTAAAATAGTTTTTTTTTTTGAATTTATGAAAGTTTATTAAAAGTTTTCATTTTTTAATGACAATTTTAAAGTTTAATATGACTTTTGCATTAACTTTAGCATTTATATACCCCATATTTAGAATTTCCTATATATTAAAATTTCGCTTTTTAGTACTTACACATTAAATTGAAAATCAAAAATATATTAAATCTATTCCAAATTTTAAAGACCTATGAAGTAATTAAAGATTTTAATGACATTATTTTTTAATCTTGTTTATAGAATCATAAAATAAAATATATTTTTTATTAGGTTAAGGAAAAACTACATAGAATTAAACAATTATAGTCAAACACTTCTGTTTAAAATAATTTTAGAAAATACTGAAACAAGAAAATAAATTTATCAACAATGTATAAAGATAAAATTGGGCATACTTTTTTATCATTTGAAGCTCGTATCGAGAATGGCCTTGACGGTTGGAAACTTACTAGAAACTCAATAAAATATTTAAATAATTGAGTTTTAAAGTAATAATTGTTTTAAAAGTCATAATGTTTAAACAACATAATAAATTTTTTCTTTTAGTATTATGAACTGCTTCAAACTATAGTTTTACACTCCAGAATTATTTAAATTAAAGTTAATGCAAACTCGAGAAAGGCCAAAATATATATTAGGTGCGAGTTTTTTTGATTGTGGGTTTGATCGGGTTCGACCAGCTTTAACAATATATATCATAATAAAAAGATATGATTTCAAAATTGGGATATTTAATTTCTATTTTTTAAATAAATCTAAAACTCTATTTAATTTTTGTTTCCTAAAAGAATAGAATTTTCTATTAAAATTAAAAACGTAAAAATATTTTTATTATCCCACATTATTTAGCTTTAAATAATTCAAAAATCAGAATAATTTATACTTTTTTAATGCATAATATTTACTTCGTCGTTTAAAAGTTTTGCTTTTTTTTTATTACAGCATTTCAATATGCGTATAAATTTCGAAATACTTTCATCACGATTTTAGATTTCTTTTTTAAACTTTAAACCTTGGAATAGATTTCAGTCATTCAAGTTAATTTTCATAATTTTAAATATAAAATAAATAATCTATACAATATAAAAGAAAAACAAATTAACAAATTTTACTTAAATATTTTACAACTTAAAGAGTTAGTACTAAAAAACAAACTTTTAATATAAGAAATTTTTAATTTTGAAAAAATAAATATAAAAGTAAATGCGGAAGTCATATTTAGCTTTGAAATAACTATTAAAAACTCATACCATTGGCCGAAACAGGGCTCTTATCACGTAATTTTGAAAACGAAACCGAAAACAAAAACGAAAACGCAAGTTCGATTTTAAAATTTTTTGTGAAATGTCAGTTTGCCTTTGTGATCATTATGACCATTGTTTATAATTTGAAATCGTCACTATATTTTGGGGTTAAAAGAATTTTAAAAGATTATAAAATTAACCACTTCGGCGGTATGACGCCAAAACTGGCGTCATGCGTGAAGTGTCCCAGAGCTGTTAAAAAATGAGCAAAATGGCGTCTCGATTATTGATGTTTGTTGGAATTTTTTATGTTTGCAAACATAGTATTCTTATATATTTTGGGAGTCGGTGATCACGAATATAATACTAAAATTTTGATTTTTTGAGGTTTTCATTGTTTTGTAGCAAGATAAATATTGACGATTATCAATAATTTATGCGAATGGCGTCATAATGTTTATTCAGTTATTGTCCTTAATTTTCAGTTAAAAACTTATTTTTTCAACAAATATGTTGTCTCAGGATGACCCAGCGGGGGTCATTTGTATGTGGGGGGGGGGGTTACTTGCACCCACGTAAAAATTCAAATCAAAAAATTTAAAACTTATTTTTGTCAACAAATATTCCGTTTTAGGATGATACAATGGGGGTCATTTTTATGCGGGGGGTGACTTGCACCCACGTGAAAATTAAAATCAAAAAATTGAAAACTTATTTTTGTCAATCGGGGGAAGGGTCAGCGGGAGCATTTCTATGTGGGGGTAGGTAATGCTGGACGCTATATTTGCTGACAAAATAGGTTTTTAATTTGTTTATTTTGATTTTCACGTGGGTGCAAGTTACCCCCGCATAAATATGACCTCCAGCGGATCATCCTGAAACGGGACATTTGTTGACAAAAAAATAAGTTTTCAATTTTTTGATTTTAATTTTCACGTAGATGCAAATAGACCCCCCCCCCCCCCCCCCACAGACAAATGACCCCTGCTGGGTCCTCCTCAGACGGTATATTTGTTACAAAAATTTTTAAAGAAAAAAAACCAAAAATGAAAGATAATAACTGAATAAACGTATGACGCCATTCCCGAAAATTATTAAAAATCGTCAATATTTAACTTGCTAAAAAACAATGGAAACCTCAAAAAATTAAAGTTTTAGTATTATATTCGTGATCACCGACTCCCAAAATATAAGAATACTATGTTTACAAACATAAAAAATTCCAACAGACATTAATAATCGAGAAATAGTCATGACGCCATTTTGCTTATTTTTTACAGCTCTGGGACACTTCAGGCATGACGCCAGTGGTTAATTTTTTAAACTTTTGAAATTCTATTAACCCCAAAATAGTGACGATTTCATAATACAAACAATGATCATAATAATCACAAAGGCAAACTGACATTTTACAAAAAAATTTGAAAATCGAACTTGCGTTTTCGTTTTTGTTTTCGGTTTAGGTTTCGTTTTTAAAATTACGTGATAGGACAATCCGAATACGTGTTTACTTTTGCCCTAACACTTCAGGTTTTCGAGAAAAATGGATAAATAGACCAAAAATGCTATTCGAGACTTATAGATGGTTGTAAAAACGTTTACCACATTATTAAACCCCTCTTATCTATTATAAAGCTAATTTATATACACCTGAGAGTGATGACCACTAATAAGGATTGGTTACAAGGGATTGTTTGTAGCTGGTCATCAGTGGTCATCACTCTCAGGTGTACCAAAGACATTTTCTGAATTAGACTTGAAGGTTAAAAAAAGTTTTAGGGCTAGTGAATATAAGCGAAAGTAATATGGTTTGAATATCCTAATAAGGGTTGGTTACAAGGGATTGATTGTAGATTGTCATGAGTGGGAATCACTTTCAGGTGTAGCAGAGACATTCTTTAGGTCAGATACAAGAGTTTAAAAAATTTTTGGAGCTAGTGAATTGAAGCAAAAGTGATATGGCTTCAATATCCTAATAATGGTAGGTTACAAGGGGTTCATTGTAGCTCGTCATCAGTGGTCATCTCTCATAGCTGTACCAAAGACATTTTTTAGGTCTGATATACGTTTTAAAAAATTTTTGGAGCTTATGAATCTGAGCAAAACTGCTATGGCTTGAATGTCCTAATAAGGGTTGGTTACAAGGGGTCGATTGTATATTATTATTACACTATAGGATAAATTAAATCCAAAGAAGTGGTTTGTAAAAACAATAAAAATTACTATACCTTTTTTAAAGACAACTAGTAAAATACAATATACTCGATTAGTTTTCCGTACATTTTAGAAATTAAACTATAGTAATAATAAATAAAACAAATCAATGAATAATATTAATATAATAAGGAGGGCTGCCAGTGGACTTGCAGATTAAAAATACACTTAGAAAATATACCTCTAGCCAATTTCTAGTTTAAGGGACTCTGAACAAAACACACAAGATACCGGGGATCACAACCATACTTCAAGGTTAACCGTAGCATTTAATCTGCTAATAATAAACAAAGAGCTTTGCAGGTGCTATATTAACTACCTCTCTCTGCTAAATTTAATCAAAAATTGGTTGTATTTAGTCAACTTATTTTCTCAGTATAGTAAAAAAAAGACTTTTTAATTTAAAAAGTGTAGACGAGGCGCTGGGTGGACTTGAGTATGCAAAATATGAGGGCGGGTATTTGACAACTGGAATATGTAGAGGACCTTTCCCCGAATCAGAAAAGCCATGTTGCCCCTAAAAACTTTGGTCGAGTTAGCCGCCATTTTGATTTAAAGTTTGAAATTTGTTTTTTAAAATATTTCAGTAATTAACAATATAACAAAATTTATGTATAGACATTTTTTCTAGAAAACAATGTGATATACAACTTTTATAACAAACTTTTTTTCATAACTCGAATTATAAAAAAGTTATAAACAAACAACAGGTAAAAAAAAGGGATGAAATTGTTAAAACTTATTTTACGTTTTTATTAATAATTTTTATAGAAAAATAGTTTAAATAAACTTTAAAGAGTATTTTCTAAGGATTCATTTGAGTGATATAGTTGTTAAATATCTTTATTTTTGTAGATTTTACACAACCACAAAGGCAGTTAAATTGCAAAAATAAGGTGTTTCAAAGGCCCGTTTATAAAGGCCCACGAACATATAGTGTAAACGGCCTTTGAAGGCCCTTATTTTTCCAATTTAACTGTCTTTTTGGCTGTGTAAAATCTACAAAAATAAAGATATTTAAAAACTATACCACTCAAATAAACCGTTAGAAAATACTCTTTAAAATTTATCTGAAATATTTTTCGATTAAAATTATTAATAAAATGGGAAAATATGTTTAAAGATTTTCATCTCTTTTTTAAACCTGTTTTTTATATATAACTTTTTTATTATTCGAGTTATGAAAAAGAGGTTTCAATAAAAGTTGTAGATTACATTATTTTCTACAAAAAATGTTTGTACTAAAATTTTGTTTTATTGTTAATTACTGATATAATTTAAAAAACAAACTTCAAACTTTAAATCAAAATGGCGGCTAACCCGACCAAAATTTTTTGGGGCAACATGATTTTTTTGACTCGGGGGAAGGTCCTCTACATATTCCAATAGTCAAATATCCGCTCTCACTTTTAGATTAAAATATATTCGTACGTTTTGCGTTGTATACTGTCAGACTTTTAGGGCAAACGTGCCTTTGATAGCCTTTTTTTTCAAACTTAACTGCCTTTGCGGCTCTGTAAAATCTACAAAAATAAAGATATTTAAAAACTATATCACTTAAATGAATCGTTAGAAAATACTCTTTAAAGTTTATCTAAACTATTTTTCTATAAAAATTATTAATAAAAGCGTAAAATAAGTTTTAACAATTTCATCCCTTTTTTTTACCAGTTTTTTGTTTATAACTTTTATATACTTCGAGTTATGAAAAAAAGTTTGTTATAAAAGTTGTATATCACATTGTTTTCTACAAAAAATGTCTATACAAAAATTTTGTTATATTGTTAATTACTGAAATATTTTGAAAAACAAATTTCAAACTTTAAATCAAAATGGCGGCTAACTCGACCAAAATTTTTAGGGGCAACATGGCTTTTCTGATTTGGGGGAAGGTCCTCTACATATTTCAATTGTCAAGTACCCGCCCTCATATTTTGCATACTCAAGTCCACCCAGCGCCTGCACTAGTGAGTAAATGATGAGTTTTTAAAATAAATAAGTCAGTAAATAGCAGGGATGCGTACGAAAGTATTGTTATGGTTCTGTTCCGGGCGCCAGGCACATAACGAAAGTAGGTAGGGATAATGTTTACGTGTCGCGGCACGTAACAAAAGTCGATGAGCAATCGATTTTGTATACAAACACGAAACGAAAACTCAAGAGACTTTTGTTTTGGGCTGCGGCACGCAACGAAAATCCAAGAGACTTTCGTTCCGGGCCATGTAACGGAACGAATGTCGACTTTCGTTCCGGGCCCAGACACGAAACGAAACGAAAATACTTTCGTTCTAGGCCAAATAATGAAACGAAAGACACAGAAGGAAACTTTGTATCGCCTCGAGATAGCGCATTATATTTTTGTTTTGAACTTAATGAAATAGAAAAGAAATACAAAATATTAATTGTTAAATTACAATTTAATCAATTGTTGAAATTAATTATTTTGTTTATTTAATTGTTTTCTTTAACATCTAACTCATTAAATACGAAAATAAAACTGACTATGCTAGAATCGTAATAACTATTTGATTTATATTCATTTTTTAAAAATAAGTTTCACGTACATTTTTGTTTATAATTTTTAATTATTTAAACACATTATTAAAAAAATGTTTAAAAAAATGAGAGTACGCGCGCGTAAACGTTGGATTTGTAAATTGACAATGCGAAAATATTTATTACTTTATTATAAGAAATTGATTTATTTTCGTGGATCATTGAACCACCATTTTATATCCAAATACGAATATAAGTAATAAATGTAAACAGACATGTTTTTAGTGAAATGATATGTAATGAAATGTGTAGAGTATTGTGTGCGTGAGGTTACTGAAAGATTTTTCTTAATTAAACCTTGCTTTCTCTATAATCACCTATTTTGCTCTCTTTATACGAAAATAACTATTTAAAAGAAGCTGTATTTTTTTTTTATAAAGTTGTTACAATTAATACTTTATGAATGAAATTAAAAACTATTGATTTAAAAAGTGTATAAAATGAAAAAAATTATGAAAATTTAGTATCAACTACATTTTTTTGCCAGTTGTATTTTATTCATACAAAAGTTATAAACAGTTAATTATTATTTGTCTATAACTATTTTTTTTAACCAGGGTTACCACAGTCCAGGAAACTGAAATGGGTCAGGGAAAAGTCAGGGATTTTTATCAAAAGTACTGGAAAAATGCAAATAGACTCTAAAGAAAAATTATATTTTTCTGAAATTACAAGTATAAAAATTTACTCAACAAATTTTTAAAAGTCATATTTTAAAAATTACTAAAAATAATTCATGTTTGCAATTTAAAAAATAATTATCTTTTACACTCAGAAAAAAAAATATTAACTCACAGACTACTAAGTTTTTTATTTGAATAAAATAAATTTTTTATTCAATTTTTATTGAATAAATTCTTGAATAAATTTTTATTTATTTTTTTTTTTTTTATTTGACTCAGTGAAATCGATAATATCTTTTCAATAAAATAAATTTTTATTTGAATCGTATAAATTTGTATTTGTGTTAAATAAAATTTTTTATTTGAAACAAATAGAAAGTTAGTTGGCTGTGAGACAAATATATTTTTATTCAGCACAAATAACTTATCTGTCTGTCAAATATATCACTTCTCTGGGTGTAGAATTTTATATTTAATATATGAAATACTATAACTGAGAAAACCGGAAAATATCCGGGATTTTAAATTAATCGAGAAAAACCGGAAACCAGCCGGGAATTTTACACCCAGAAAAGAGATATATTTGACACAAAGATAAGTTATTTGTGAGAAATGAAAATATTTTTCTCTTACAGCCAACTAACTTTTTATTTGTGTCAGATAAAAAAATGTATTTGAATCAAATAAAAATTTATTTCATTGAAATAAAAAATTTAGTAGGTTGTGAGTTAATAAATTTTTTTCTGATTGTACATCAAACCAGGAATTTTGTTATTATGCTTAAAACAAAGTTTATTAATATGCCATATGTGATCAGCTTGATGTAAATCATTTAATAACCCCGACTTTTTTACGGAAAAAGAGCTAGGCTTTGCAAATCTTTATGAAGCAGTGATTCTAAAAAATATTTGTTTATATTTACGGATATAATTAAGGATATTTTTTAATCTTAAAAATGTCCGTTTCTCAAAGTTTAAATAACGATAATGGATGTCATTTTAAAGAACTTTTTGTTTGATTTTATACCAAAATAAAACTATCTTCAATATTTTTATGTTGTAATTTCTAATACTAATTTAGTTTTTAAATAGTTTTTGCGATTTCATTATTTATTTTTATATTGAAAAATTATCTCATACTAAAAATTAAAGATTAGTAAACATTTCACTGTATTTTAATTTACTAGAATATGTCCATCAGTTATATTTTACTAATGTTTATTTTGATTTATTTAATTTTTGAAAAATCTAAAAATTAAAACAAATAATATGTGGTATTTTACATATAATAGTTTCTTTAAAAAATTAATTCTTTGTACAAAAAAATGATTTTAAAGTAAACTAGACACATATAAATGACACAATGTCAGTCAACCGAAGATTTGTTTATAAACAAATAATTAAAAAAATACGTAAAAAATGTTTGATAATTGTTTAAAAAAAATTTAATTAATTAACTTTATTCCATAAAAATATTCAATATAAAGTAAGATATACAACAAGTTATTAAAACCTATGTAACTACTTCTTTGATGTCCAGCGTAAAAATATAAAAACTTATATATTAAAAATAAAAGATTCTTCATATATAACGAACTTTTAAATGTTTTAATTCATTGTATCTTAAGCCATTTTTTATTATTATTGTAAAAAGATAAAAACTTTTAACTTTAAAATTAAAGATTCTGGATTTAAAGATGATTTTCAAGAGTAAACTTGTCAATAGAAAGACTGAGAGATTCTCATAGTTTTTATAATATACAGGTACTCTAAATTTGAATTAGCAGAAGCTATTTTTAAAAAGAAATAGATTAAAAGTTTAGTAAGTATCAAGTATACTGATTGGTTATATCTGAAAGATATCCAAAATTTTGAATTTATACACTCAGAGAAAAAATATATTAACTTCCAGCCATCTAACTTTTTTATTTAAATCAAATAAATTTTTTTATTTCAAACAAATAAAAAGTTAGTTGGCTGTGAGACAAAGATATTTTTTTTTTGATACAAATAACTTATCTTTGTATCAAATATACCACTTTTCTGTGTGTATAGTTATTTCAAAATCGTAACTAAATGTAAAACGCCAACCTTAAGAAGTTAATAGATAGATTTCACTTTGCTATACATATTCTAAAAAAATTATACTTTTTTGATGTGTCGTATGAAGATTTACTATAACTTTAAAGATCATCTTCAAATCCAGAATCGTTACTTTTGAAGGTTCAATTTTTTATATTTCTACAATGAAAATAGAAAGCGACTTAAGATTATAAGAGAGTAAAGTTGAAATAATTGCATATTTTTAAGAAAGGTCCATTTCTCAAAAATAAAAATACTTCCTAGACAAAAATTATAAAATGTAACAAATTTGTTATATTTTGTACAGAAACTTCAATAACTTGTTTCACAACTTATTTTCTATAAATGATTACTTTTATTTTTAAAATTGATGCGATTTTGATTTATAATAGCCCAATTTCTTCAGAATTCGATTATCTATAAATTAACGGATGTGGATTTTTAAAAAACTGCACCGTTTTTCAAAGATGATAATTTGTTTAACAAATGAAGTGCAATTTTTTTAAAACAAATAATCATATATCAAAAACGGTGCAGTTTTTTAAAAATTACCTTAAGTTAATTTATAGATAATCGAATTCTGAAGAAAATGAGCTATTATAAATGAAAATCGCATCAAATTTTAAAAATTTGTAAAGAATCGATGTAAGAGAACAGTTTTATTGCATAAAAATGTGTATAAACAATTTTTAACATTACAAATTTTTTTCCCTAAAAAATGACAATTCCCCTTCCTAAAAATATAGTTTTCAAAAAGTTTTAATTCCTTTGAAGGACACTGGAACTTCTTTTCTGATACCTTGTATTCAACCGAGAGATATACCTTAAGTTGGACACAAAAACATAATGCGATATATCGAGAAGATACAGTCGAAATCATACATGGCTTATCTCGTCAACGCTTGTCTTATACACGTGAAGATTTAGACTGTATAAAGTTCCCTTCTGTGTCTTTCGTTTCATTACTTGGCCAAGAACGAAAGTATTTTCGTTTCGTTTCGTGTCTAGGCCCGGAACGAAAGTCGACTTTCGTTCCGTTACATGGCCCGGAACAAAAGTCGACTTTCGTTGCGTGCCGCAGCCCAAAACAAAAGTCTCTTGAGTTTTCGTTTCGTGTTTGTATACAAAATCGATTGCTCATCGACTTTTGTTACGTGCCGCGGCACGTAAACATTATCCCTACCTACTTTCGTTATGTGCCTGGCGCCCGAAACAGAACTAAAATCATTTGCCGTTCCGTTCTGTTTTCGTACGCATTAGTAAGCTTTTAAATACAAAAAAGTGATTACAAACGAAATAATTGTAATTTGAAGTAAATAATTAAAAAAGTTTCAAAAAAATAATTAAGGAATGACAAAAAAAATTTAAATTTAAAACGAAAGTTTGAGACTGATGTAAAAAAATGTAAATTTTCGCACAATAATTGAGATATTAAAAAAATAAGTAAAATGTAAAGAAACTATTCAAATTATGACATAAATAATTATAAAAGCTGGTGTGAAAATTACACTTTTCAGACAATTTGGTTAAAAAATTTGAAAAAATAATAGAATTTAAAAAAAATAATTGAAACTTAAAAAAAATAATTCAACAATATCAAAAAAATGTATAAGTAGGGGAGACCGAGGAGGAAAGTAACAAAAATCAGTTTTTTGATGCTAGCATTAAAACTATTTGTCGGATAGGTTCTGTAAACATATTAATCGAAAGTTTGGACTTTCACCTAATTAATAAAATTGTAATTTAACATTAGTAATAATTTGATAGTTCACTGCAGGACTTTTTAAACAGCTCTTTATTTGTTACTTTCCTCCTCACCCTGAGGTGGAAAATAACAGCACGAAGGAGGAAAGTAACACTTTAAAATTAAGGCTAGCATTTCAAATATAAAACTGCTATTAATTTAAATTATTTTTATTATGAACATATAAAAATACAAAGCGATATTAACCACATTTTGTACATAATTAGCAGATATTTTTGCACTTTTTTGAAATCAAGTTTTTTTTTATCTATTTAGTATTCGTTGAATAGCAATGACATTAAAAAAGCATCCTTCCTTAAAAATTCAAATCAAAAGTCCAATATTCAGTCTTTAACATATCAAATAAACATATAAAATCGCATAGTTATAAAAAAGGAGGAGGTTTATAAAAGTAAAGCATTAGATGAGGAGGAAAGTAACAACGTGTTACTTTCCACCTTACCCCTCTTTTCCTTGGATTTCAAAAAACAAGTTTAAATTACCCCCTAAAATAATTTGGGGTAGGTAGAGGGAGAAAAACTGACTAAAAATTATTTAATGACTATGTCTGTCCGCTCATTGAGTTTTAAGCGTTGTTACTTTCCACCTCTGTTACTTTCCTCCTCGGTCTCCCCTATAGAAAATAGTTGAATAATGACAAAAATGACTGAAATTTAGAAAAAAATTAATGAAAAATGAGAAATATATTAAAAAATCAAGTAAAAAAATAAAAAATGTATTACATTTATTTAGAAATTGTATAAAATAGTTGAAAAATTAACGATATAATTAAAATGTAAAGTAACTAATTGAATAATGGCATAAATAATTGAAAACTGATCTTCAAAAGTTAATAAATTCATGACAATAATAAAAAGATTCAAGAAAAGGACATTTAAAGAAAATAATTCCAAAATGTCAAAAATATTTGAATATTGACAAAAATAGTTCTAATTTGAAAAAATAATTGAGAAATGACAAACATAATTAATAACTTTAAAAAAATTCAAATTGGAAGAAAATACTTGTAAACTTGACAAAAGAATTAAAATATTGAAATAAATAATTCAAAACTGGTTTAAAAATTAAAAAATTATAGACAATAATTGTAAAGTTAATAAAATATTATGTGTTGGAGGAAAATTATTGAAAGTTGAAAAAATTAATTGAAGTTTGAAGACAATAATTGAAATTTGAAGAGAATAATTCAAAAATGGAAAAAAAATTCAAATATGAAAAAAATAATTAAGGTTTGAAGAAAATAATTGAAAATGGTGTCAAAAAATTAATAAATTCGTTACAATAATAAAAATAATAATAATAATAATTGAAAACAGGTGCATGAATTTTAAAAGTTCATAACAATAAAAAAAATTAAATTAAATAATTGCAATTTGTAAAAAAAAAAAATTTAAATGGGAAAAATAACAAAAATATGTAAAAAATAATTGGGAACTGACAAAAATAATTGATTAATGACAAAAGTAATTAAAAATGAAAGAAAATAGTTGAAAAATAACGAAAGTGAATACTTGAAAAATTGACCCAACAATTAAAATTTTATGAAACTGATTGAATAATGACATAAATAATTGAAAGCTGGCGTATAAATAAAAAATTTATAGAAAATAATTTAAGTTTGAAAAAAATAATTGAAATTCGTTGAAATTAATTGAAAAAAATGTACAAATTTAATAAACTCATGACAACAATAAAAACTAGGTGTGAATTCTGTCCATTTCATGGACACTTCGCTTCCAAGGAAGCAAAACAATTTGCTTCCTCATAGAGGAAGCAATAATTTAATAATATTTTAAATATTTTAAGTTATTAAAAACAAAAATTAAAAAAACATTAATTATGTTGATTAAAAAGATACTAAAACAATTTGATTAGTTAATTTCAAAAATCCCTAAGTTCAAATTTAGATATTTATGATTTTAATAACCAATTTAAATTTTATGGAAAATCCTCTCCAAAAAGCTTTATGCACGCATACACATTTACCCACACATATGTACGTATACATAAATACCCATACACATAAATAAATTAAAATTTAATTAAATTTTAATTTTGATAATATGGCATTCTTTTACATCCAAAATAGTCCCAGAAAAAAAATTGGCATCGATAAGTAACATATATTTCGATGGGTTGAAATTTCTCAGGTGACTCCACTTAATGAACCAAATTTGATGATTTCCATTTCTCCCAAAAAATATGTTTTTTTCAACCAATCAAAAAATGGCTTGAACAGACTTAAGGTACATGTTTAAAGCTTTAAAAATCCACTTAGAAATTTTATTTATGTGTTATGATCACAAAGCTTCCTCTATGAGGAAGCAATAATGAAGAAAATGATTAAAATTTGTAAAAAATAATTAAAAACTAATATAATAAATCTAAAAATTCATGGTAATAAAAAAAATTGAGTTTATTTATGTAGGTATTTATTTATTTACGGGCAGAAGCTCATTATAATAGCGGACCAATAGCGGACACCTCCTTTAATGATAGAACGCCCAACGTCCTTCCGGCAGGACAAAAAAGCCTTCCGCGAGTACGTACGAAATCGCGTTATAAAATTAACATGGATTCAGATAAACAAAAAGTAGTATATATTGTTGGAAAGATAAAGAATCGAGCTTTCAGCGCATGTAAACATGGAACTTGTAAATTTAAACCCTGAAGCTTGGTAGCTAAAAGAAGTTAAATTTTCCAAAAATTCACATACTTTTTAGTCACAAAAAGACGAGGCGCGGTACTGCCGGCAGGACGTTTTCGTTTTTTTAAAAAGACTACCTAGCCCTTGTACATAAATTTAAAAAATCGATATTTACGTCATCTGAAAGCTTGTTTCATTACCTAAAAAACCATATATTCATTTTTATACTTATCTGCTTCCATATTGATTTTATAGAGCGATTTCCGAGGGACTCGCGCCTGAACCATTTACCACCGGCCGCCATTACGTTAATTATAACAATATTTACAAAAGTAATAATAAACTCAATTCCTTTGATGATGAAGATGATAAATTATCATGATAATGATGATGGTGATGATGATGATAATGATTATATGAAATTAAAATATTTTTTCACAAAAATGAATTGTACTACCAGCAGTACGCAGCTTTGGACGTTCTATCATTAACGGACGAAATTGAAAAGTCCCGGCAAAATTATATTTTTTTATATGAAATGAAAACCTCTTAATAGCGGACCCTCCCAAAAGCGGACACCACTGTTAACGGACACACAAATTCTTTGACAATTGCACAGAATAACGGACACTTGACCGATTATCCGAATAATAAAACATTTTATCCAATCTTCCATTATCCTAAATTTTCCACTTTCTCGAATTTTAAAATTGATTTTTTATATTTAATTCATCATTCATATTTTCGTAACACATTTGCAATCTCGCCATACGTCCCACTGTCAAAATTTTTTTTCAAAATTCTAAATACTATGTTTTATAAATATATTAATTAATTGAATATGCATTTAAACTAAACATATTAAATTTAAGAAATGTAAAGTTTATCTCTTCAATCGTGTTTCTTTACAGTTATATAAAAATACTTTTATTTTGTATTATCCAAACTTTCTATTCGATCCGTTCATCGAGGTTCCACTGTATTATAAAAAATGTAATTAAATATTTATTTATATATAAAAGATCGTGATTGCCTAGCTTCTGTGTTTTAATAATAAAAAAAAATGAAATCAGACAAAATATTATATAAATATGTACAGTATGGTCAATTGGCAATCGGTCTTTGGGAATCGTGAGTGCGAGGGAGACACAAATAGCTTTACGCATAAGAGTGTCCTTGTCGCACTCGTGGGCTGACTGCTTGCCAATAGACAATTTCCACTTGCACCGTCGGTGTACGCTATAAGGAGGTTTCACTGTAGTTAAAATTTGTTCAAATTAATTGAAAAAAATGTACAAATTTAATAAACTCATGACAACAATAAAAATAATGAAGAAAATGATAAAAATTTGTAGAAAATAATCTTCTATTATATTAATACGATACCGAGAAAACTTCGTTCGTCGTCGTACACACTTGAAAGCTCACCTACTTTTTCCAATAGGCAACTTACAAAAATGTTCATTTTATCATGTTATTACGGTTTGTAACAATGCGCACTGGCACTATTCTTGTCAAGCATGTTAAACTGAACATTTTTTTATGCACAACATATTGTTGCACATGCGCAGTAGTGCACCACAACTGTGTAAACGTGCGCACTACAAAACAAACATTTCACATGCGCAGTTGTTTTGTATTGGCGTTACACATGCGCAATTATGCACAGTGATAGTTACACATGTGCTCTGATCAAATTTAAAAATTACGCATGCGCAGTGCTGTACTTTACCAGATAAGTAAATTTTCAGTACATATAGTATACTTTTTTTAATAAGTGCGCAGTAAAAATCCGTTTTATTATTGCGCATGCGTAACACTGTAGCATGGTAAGTGCATATGCGCAAAGGTACCTTTATTTAAAAAATTAGTTTTTTTTTTTTTTTTAAGTCCAACGAAAATTAAAATTTTGTTTTTCTCCACTTTTAAAATGTTGTGCATACAATTTAGTTTTTAAAGTTATATGTTTTAAACATTGGATTAAACTTTTTTGCTAACATGTTTTTTAATGTCAGTTCATTTTGAAATTGTGAAACAATCAATATTTGTTACGATTTTTACCACTGCGCATACCTAACGTTTGTAGAAAGCTACTGCGCATGTGTAATGTTAGTAAAAAACTGCTGCGCATGTGTTAAATCGACAAAACCTACGCTCAATTTTTTTTTAGTTTTTCAAGATTAATTTTTTATTTTGTAATGTACTTTAAGTATATTTTTCTTACATTTTGAAATAATTGGTTTTTCGGAATAATACATTTTATAATTTTTTTGTGTGAATACATTGTTTTTAAGTTTTATTTATTAAATTCTTTGTGAAGCATATTTTGCTTTTTAAACCCTTCCAATGTTAGCCATTATATATATTTTTTATACAATGTTGCCCAACTCCCACGACGTGGACGCCTTGTATAGGTATATGGTTTTTAATTTTATTTATTCTTTTTGATTTATTTTTAAAAAAAACCTTAGGGAGTCTTAATATGTAGCGCTGCCTTTTTTTTTTATTTTTATTTTAATAATCTTTTTGACGGAAATTATGTATCGATTTCTGGATATTTTTAGACTTTTATTTTATATAATATAATTTATAATTTGCTAACTAAACAGTTGTCATTGACTACTTTTTGAAATGCAAACACATTTATAATTATTAATTATAGTTTTAAAATATGTTTATAAAATTATTTATTTTTAGGCGCTGTCTCAATTGATCTATTTTAATTGAAGATATATGGACTTTATATAATAACACTGTTAATTACTTTTCATTTCTTTTTTTAAAAACAGTGTATACTTTTTCTTTTGTAATATTCGTAACATGTACACTGAGAAAAAATTTTGGTAAAAATTCCTGTGCTGTTCACTATAAAAGCGTCGTAATTGACAGTCCCCGAAATTTTACCGTACTGTCTTACAATTTTTACCGGATTTTCTGGTAAAAATTGTAAGACAGCACTGTAAAATTTCGGGGACTGTCAATTATGACGCTTTTATAGTGAAGGCACAGGAATTTTTACCAAAATTTTTTCTCAGTGTATACTTTTATTTAGACGCAGCCACTGAAAATATATATTACAATTAATTATTATCATTTTCATTGTAGTTTTTCTTTATTTATTGAGCGCTGCCTTTTGCAGTTTATATTTTTTTGATTTATTTTTTATTGAAAACGCAGCCATTATTATTTAGCTCTGTATCCAATATATATGTAATCAGTAAGGCGCAGCTTGGGACTGTATATTTAGTTAATTACTAATTATTAATAATTTTACTATCAGTTGGCGCTGATTTTCCACTATTTTTAATTAGGGTCACCGCAACAGACTCAATTTTTGACATAGTCTACATCAAGTGGCTGCAAGTCCTTTAATTTCAAATATTTTTTTTTCTTTTAAGTGAGAACTCACTTCAAATGTTACAAAATAATGTAAGAATAAAATCATTTAAAAATATTTAGTAGTTTCGTAAAAAAAATAGTTTAAAAGGTTTTTTTTTTCGCCCGTGAGACCATACCCCCACGTTAATATGATAATTAATTTTTAAAAATTTTTATAATAATAAAACATGACAATAAAAATTATTAAAATATAAAAAATTTGTAAAAAAATATTAAACATTCAATGAACAATAAGTTCACTAATATTTTATGAAAAGTCAACATCAATAAACAATTAAATTAATAATAATCACCGAGCAAGCGTTAGCGAGCGAGGTTCATTACGCTAGTTGAAAATTATTATAGGGGAGACCGAGGAGGAAAGTAACAGAGGTGGAAAGTAACAACGCTTATAACTTCTAAACCACTGAGCGGACAAAAGTAAGTTTGTGCCTAAATTTTCAAAATATCATATTTTTTGATTTTATAGATATTTTAAATATGCTTTTCGTTTTTTTGAAGCTTTTTTATTTATCTTTAAGTCGTGCTAGTGCATAATTAAAAAATGCGAAATACTTTTGTGTAATTTAAACTTGTTTTTTTGAAATTCAAGGAAAAGAGGGGTGAGGTGGAAAGTAACACGTTGTTACTTTCCTCCTCATCTAATGCTTTATTTTTATAAACCTCCTCCTTTTTTATAACTATGAGATTTTATATGTTTATTTTTTATTTTAAAGATTAAATATTGGACTTCTGATTTGAATTTTTAAGAAACGATGCTTTTTTAATGTCATTGCTATTTAACGAATAGGGGAGACCGGGGCTATTCGGCTTACTTTTGGTCAGACAGGAAAAAAGTTAGGAAATTATTTTTTAAATCCAAACATGAATATATCATTTAGTAGCCTATCATTTGCACTTTCAAATTTGCAAAGACTTTTTGATTTATCTTTTATAGTTTTAGCTCTAGATAATTTTGAATGCAGATATACCAAATTCTCAAACTGCAAATTTGGCAGGTAAATCGGCTCACCCTGTGGGGCAATTCGGCGACTTTTATTTTTTACGAAAAATAAAAAAGTTCAATAACCTTTATTTTGTAAATATGAAAAGTACCTATATTCTTATTATAATTATGCAGTGATGGATCAAGGTCAAAATTTTTGGGGGGGGACTGGGGCCCCTAAAATTAAAGAAAATTCATTAGACCTTACTTTTTTTTATTTTTTTATAAAAAATAAAAAAGTTAGTACACTCATTATCGGTAATTATTAAAAGTAGTCATATTCTTATCATAATTAAGAAGGGGCGGATCAAGACAAAGTATTTTTGGATAAGATGATTAACCGTCGCGTGAGCCCATTTACCCCACCCTGACTTTTGGCACTTTAAAACAAATACAAGTCACATTTGATACATATAAATAAAATAGCATAGGTGTATCGAAAGAGCACACCTGAGAGCATAAAAAAAACTTACCCAAAAAAATTAGGCTCGTAAATTAATGTACTAAAAACGTAAAAGTTTGTAAGTAAAAAGTGTACGCGCGACGCATAAAAACATAATACTCTACCTGACACGAGGCTGAATCAATAGAATTACACTTTTCGTTTACCTAACTAAAATGTTGAGACCTATATTCTATAGCGACCTTTCCCTCCTAGATTCTAATTAAGGCGTGAAATCGCTAATGAGCCGAATTACCCGCCGGTTCGGATTGCCCCGCTCTCCCCTACTAAATAGATAAAAAGAACTTAATTTCAAAAAAGTGCAAAAATATGTGCCAATTATGTACAAAATATAGTTAATATCACTTTGTCTTTTTATATGTTCATAATAAAAATAATTTAAATTAATAGCAGTTTTATATTTAGAATGTTAGCCTTAATTTTAGAGTGTTACTTTCCTCCTTTGTGCTGTTACTTTCCACCTCAGGGGTGAGGAGGAAAGTAACAAATAAAGAGCTGATTAAAAAATCGTGCAGTGAGCTATCAAATTATTATTAATGTTTAATTCCAATTTTATTTAATAGGTGAAAGTCCAAGTTTTCGATTAATATGTTTACAGAACTTATCCGACAAATAGTTTTAATGCTAGCATCAAAAAACTGATTTTTGTTACTTTCCTCATCGGTCTCCCCTAATAAATTTAAACTAGGTGAGAATTATGCCCATTTCATGAACATTTCGCTTTCAAGTAAGCAAAATAATTAATTATATAAAAATTAATAATATATAAGTTAATTAGGGAAGTTATTTAAAAAAGAAGAATTTTAAATGCAAAAAAATGTAAAAATATGAATTATTTTACGAATTCTTGATCAATTATAAAAGTTATATAAGTCAATCGATTCGTTTTGAGATAAGGAATATGGTTTTTGTATTCATTAAGTAGTACTTTTAGCATAAAAATTTTTTTTGGCAATAAACGATTTTTTTATGAAAAAAGGTGCTCAAAAAATTTTGGTTGGGTATTTTTGAAAATCCTTGTATTCAAATTTAGATATTCATGAGCTTAGTAAGTCATCGAAATTTTTTTGGAATCCGTTTAAGCGTTCTCAAGATATCCTGTACACAAAAAACGCTATACACACACACATGCATATACACACACACACACACACACATACATACATCTGGACATTTGCTTAGGAATAAAATTTTTCGCTTTTTAGATAAAAATGAGTCGATATAGACTATTTTTGAAAAATCGAAAATTTTAACGATCACAAAGCTTCCTCTATGAGGAAGCAAAATTCATTGTAATAAAAAATATTGAGTTTATTTATTTATTTATTTACGGGCAAAAGTTTATTAAAATATAAAATTAAAAAATGTATTTCAAGTAACAATAAAATTAAAATTTGATATAACAATAAGAATTACTATATTAAATATTAATAAATCGCATTCAATAATTTAAATAAAATAATAATTGAAATTTGTAGAAAATAATAATTCTAGAATTGCAAAAATAATTGGAATATGAAGAAAATAATCGTAAAATGACAAAAATACTTGAAAAATGACAAAACTAATTGAAATTTAAAGAAACTTATTGAAAATTAACAAAAGTAGAATAGAAACTAGCGATGAAAATTTAAATATTCCTGGCAATAATTTAAGGATAGAAAAAAATAATTAAAATGTTGAGAAAATAATTGAAAAATAACAGAAGTAAATGAAAAGTTGTGGAATGAATTTAAATATATATGACAATAATTTAAAGAATGAAGAGGATAATTGATGTGTGAAAAAATTAAATTCAGAAGCGAAAAAATAAATGAAAATTGACAATAATACTTTAGAGTTGACAAAAAAACTTTAAACTACGTGAGAATTATTTCCATTTCATAGACATTTTGCTTTCTCATAGAGGAAGCAAGAAATTAATAATATATATAAGTTAATTGTGGAAGTTGTTAAAAAAAAAATTTTTAATGCAAAAAAATGTAAAAATATGAAATATTTTACGACTTCATGATCAATTATAAAAGTTATATAGGTCAATTGATTCGTTTTGAGATAAGGAATATGGTTTTTGTATTCTTTAAGTTGTATTATTAGCATGACAAAAGTTTTTGTCAAAAAACTATTTTTTTCGATGAAAAAAGATGCTCAAAAAAATTTGGTTGGGTATTTTAAAAAATCCCGGTGTCCAAATTTAGATATTCATGAGCTGAATAAGTCATCCAAATTTTATTGGAATCCGTAAGAGCGTTCTCGAGATATCTTGTACACAAAAAATGCTATACACACATACATACATTTGGACATTTGCTTAGGAATGAAAATTTACGTTTTTTAGATGAAAATAAGTCGATTTAGACTATTTTTGGAAAATCAAAAATCTTAACGATCACAAAGCTTCCTCTATGGGGAAGCAAAATGACAAAAATAATTGAAAAGAGGTGCAGAAAGTACGTATTTGTAAATTGTAATTAAAAAATTGACGATGTAATTCGAATATGAACAAACTAATTAATTTCTAAGGTAAATTTTTAATCTGACACCTAGTATCGTTGGAATAGACATTTTCCTAAAAAAGTGAAAAAAGTGTTTTTTTTAAATAGTGAGTAATAGTGAGCAATTTTAAAAAAGTCAGTAAAAGTAAAAAAAGTGTGTCACTGGCAGCCCTGCAATAAGAAGAAATAAATAAGTATTTAGGGACACTAAA
Organism: Ganaspis brasiliensis; assembly: GCA_037103525.1. Classification (NCBI taxonomy): domain Eukaryota; kingdom Metazoa; phylum Arthropoda; class Insecta; order Hymenoptera; family Figitidae; genus Ganaspis; species Ganaspis brasiliensis. The sequence continues at coordinate 1,258,393 of JAZKLR010000194.1, forward strand.
TATTACTTCGTTGAAACTTTGCCGCAACCTTTTCGGAAATTTCCAAACTTGCAGGAAACTTGATAAAAGTTACTGAACTTCAAAAATGGTTAAAAAAGGTACAGAATAATTTAAACTGTATTTAATTTTTTAATTTTATTTTTTTCAATAAAGTAAAATAACGTCATTTAAATTTTTAATAAATTCGACTATTCGACACTTTCAAATAATCTAAATTATTTTTAAAATTCATATAAGTGTATAATATATGAATTATTGTTAGTCCTTTTTTTTAAACTTTGAAATGTAACTACTCAATTTTAATTTTAATAAAAAATGTTAAATTCAAACAGTATTTCTTAAAATTTTTTTTATTCTTTTACGTTTTTAATAAATAAAAACTGTATATGTAAAAAAAAAATTAAATAAGCTCGCTGTTTATCACAAGAAGAACGAAAGATAAAGCTTGCTTCGTTTCTGCTATAAAAGTTACAAGCTATCTAAAACCTCAGGCTTTTGGATTAAAAAAAAATTTTGTAAAAGTAAATAATTTTTTAAAAATCAATTTGAAAAATCAAATATTAATTTCAAAATTTTTTAAGAAAAAACAAATTATGAATTTAACGTAGGAATTTATATTTATTTTTTAAAATAAATTTTATTTGTTTAAAATAAAATTCTAATTTTTGACTTAGAACAAGCGCTAACAACAGAAAAACTTTTCTTTTAACTAAAGAGCAACCTTGCAACCTAGATTTAATACCAAATCTAACTTTATTAGCAAGAACTTACGTTTCAAATGATATCGAGAAGAATTATAGTATTTTCTTCTGTCTTTTACTTTTACCTCTCCCCTTCTATTTTTTTCTCCCCCTTTTTATTTATATCCCGATTAGAAAAATAACAATGGCTAAAATCTGCCATGATAAAGATATACAACATTTTGAAGAAATTGGAAATCGTTATAATCCCTATTTCTTAAGTTATTTATCCCAAAAAGATTGCAAATTACGTAATTGCATTGATATTATTTTTTGAAAATTAAAGTAAACTTCTTACACAATAACTCTTAAAGGTACAAACATGGCGGAAATCTTGCAAACACTGGCCAGTAATAATGGCTAATAGTTTTTTGTTACGTTTATCATAAGTTTAAATTTTGATATTAAAAGGGCGAGCGGTTTGCCTTCAGAAGTCGTTAGCAATCTTCATGCAAATAAGTAATTCTTGAGTAATATATGTATATATTAATTAATTTTGTGGGTCGATTATTCACTTCAATTCTACGAGAATTTTAATGGCGTTATTCTCAAAATTGTAAGAAAAGACAAATATATTTATAATAAGAATTATAAAATCATTTTTTAAAATTAAACAGTTGATACAGATATAAGAATAGAATGGCATAGAATGGCATAGAATGTGATATAATTGTATATTTTGTAAAGTACTTACAATCGTGCTTTCTTTATAAAGACACAGATTCTAATCTTACTTTAATTGAATTAAAGTACTGAACAAATGTATCAAGTCACAACGGATTAAACGTTACGATTCTTGTAAAAACTAATACCGTATTTAGACTCTTAGTTCTACATCAAGGCACCAAATGATTATTTTGATTATCTCGAATAGTAGGACTTCTGTTAAGTACGGAACTCGACAACACGAATAATTTAAACAGACTATGTCCAAAGATCGGATTAAAAAATAATACACAAACGAGATTCTGCCTGATGTGTCAAGTCTTTTGATTACTTGGACAGAGAACGGAAGAAAAATGTCAATTCTGAAGGGGAGTTTCCGATTTTTATAGATTTTAGACATACAATAAAATGGGCGTTATTAATCGATGACTAATCGTTATGTTGAAGAATATATGTTATCTCTTTTACCCAATCTAGAATTATACTATTTTAGTTATTCAATTAGATTTCATTTAGTGGAAGAAAGAATAGAGAAGTTAAGTGGGAATACAATGTATCAGAAGCCCATCTTCAGAACTATATCGAGGTTATTAAATAAATTGAGAATAAAATTATACTATATAATATTATGTAAAAATCGGGTTTTCAAATTGAAGGGATTCGATATTTACGACGAAAATAATTTAATTTGAAATTTAGAAATATAACTAGTCTCTTTATTACCTGGGCGCCAGAAGGTATTAAGGGCATGTGATGGAGTATAACGTCACTGGTACAGGCAAAATTTGTCCGTAACTTTTCTCTTTTAATATTGAATATTTTGTCATGAAACTTGGTAGAATTACTTAAAATGTCACCAGAAAGGTCTCTCAGACCCAAGTTTGTTTGAATTTTGGCTCAAAATTGATTTTTAAAAAATTTTGCAATTTATAAAAAAATTCCCAAAATTGATTTTGGGCAAACATTCAAACAAACTCGGGTCTGAAAGACCTTCCTAATGACATTTTAAGTAATTCTACCAAGTTTCAAGACAAAATATTTAATATTTTAAGAGAAAAGTTACGGACAAATTTTGCCTATACCAGTGACGTCATAATCCATCACATGCCCTTAAGGGCGTGGGGACTGACGAGGGGAGGGAGAAGTGTGGCGATTTTTAAATTATGTGACGGTTTCCCAATGAAGAGGACGATGGGGTGGATAAAATGATTAGGAGAGCAACATTGCCACAATTAAATTAAATTGACAGAATTAGGAGCAAATCAGTGATCCACTATAAAAAAGAGATAATGTTTAATTATAATGATTCTGCTCGTCAGTCTCCATGCTGCTCAACAATAATCGCCCCAGCCCTGAAAGAAATTGAAAATAGAAGATGCCGAAACGATGAGTTTTATATATATTTTATTGTCTTTGTCTAATTGTCTTTCTTGTATATTTTATTTATTAAAATTATTCATATATGTACATTTAATATCCACGTGGTTCAATTTCGAATTATCTGTTTATTTAATTTTATATATATAAACCTGTTCTCGGACCTGATAGATTTTAGTGAAAATTCAATTACGTCATTCATACGTAAATTGCGGCTCTTACTATTTGTAAACAACTAACCACCTATTAAAACTGTGTTCTTTATTTACTGAGACTTATCTCGTAAAAATATTGTAAATTTTATCTTGTAAAAAGGGTCATTGACCCGTATATTTCTTAAATAAATATATAAATAAATAATTTTAGACAATCGTGTATGTTTAAGTATGTGTGCGTTGGGTATTTATTCTTTATTTTATTAATTTTAACGACGAATTTTGATTTATAATTTTAGTTTTGACGAAATACAATTTTTATTTATTTGACATATAAATTCCGACTTTTATTTTCTTTTAATTTACTATTTTTGTGTTATAAATTTATATATTTATTCATGATTTTTATTGATATTCATTTTTAATCTTAATACAATTTAAATGTGCGATTTCAAGAATTTAAGTAGAAAAGTTTTTAATTGTTACAAAATATTAATTATATTTGTTCAGAATAAATAATATTTTATTAATATTTTAAAATAAAAAAGTCACCACTTTTGTCAAACAGTGTAATTTTTAATGTTATTCCCTTAGGATTAATCTTCATTGAAAAAAATTTCCCTATGATTTTCTGTTTGAGAGGTTGCTCTAAGTCGATAAAATTTCCAACTAAACGTATTTTTGATAAAATGAAGCTATCGATACATGCATTTTATGTTTTTTTTTTAACTTTTTATGTGTTTTAAGCAATCAAAAATAAACAGAATCATTACACTTTATTTATAAAAATTGTTTAAATAATTTATTTTTGTTATTCATTACCTTATGATAATATTAGAAGCGAGCGGGGTTTTGTTTTTTCCCCAAGCATTAAAAAATTTTAATATTGAGAAAAAATTTCAAGTCAGTAAAAATAGTTCATAAACAAAAAATTTTTAATAAATTATTGAATTGTTATTTTTCTACGTTTCTGAAAAGACACTGAGTTCACCGATTAAAAAATATTGATATTGCAAATTCTATACTAAAAAAGGGGTAATGATTTTTTTTGTTTTTACAAATCACTTCTTACGGTTTAACTTATCTTATAGTGTATCAATGAGTATTTTTTTATAAGAATAAATATTTTTCTTTTAGAAAATAATAAAAATTGTGATTATTTATTATTTTTCATAAACTTCTTTATTCCATCATTTTTTTTAGAGCATTTAAAAATAATTTTTATTTTATTAACTTATCTGCCTGCAACATACAAAGAATTTTTTTCAATGTCCACGTGGACAATTTTGTAAAAGAGGTCCACGATTGTCCACGAAAGGGAGGGGGCAAAAATAGGAAAAAACTGTCGACGTGGTTAATGGATGGCCAATAACGTGTAAACAACACGTTCACATAAATGTGCACATAACCTTCAACTATCATGAAATTCTTTTAAAATAGTTTTATTTGAATTTATCAAAGTTTATTATAACTTTTTACTTATAACTGAAAATTTCCAAGTTCAATATGGCTTTTGCATTAACTTTAAAATTTCTTTTCCCAATGTTTAGAATTTCCTATATATTAAAATTTCGCTTTTTAGTAGGTATGCAGTTTTTGTATATATTAAATACTTCATAGAAAAAAATAATAATTACCAAGCAATACTGTTTGAATTAAACCTTTTTTTCAAAATTAAAATTAAGGAGTTATATTTCAAAGTAACATAATTTTTTTTTCCTTACAATCAAAGACTTTAGACACTAATTATTATAGTTTGTCCATTATTTTTTAATATAAAAACTCTTATTCCGGGATAATCATGCAACAAGAAAATTTTTTCCAGAGTAGATAGTAAAGTTTCAACCCTGGATAGGTCAATCTGTAACGTAAAATATTGGTGAAGTTTTAATAATTAAAAACGATTAAATACCTAAACAAATTAAATAAATTGTAATTTATTGATTCAAAAATTTTTTAATATAATTTAATTTAATATTCTGTCAAATAAAGAAAACAATCTAATATTTATATTCTTTATTAGGTTTATATCAGTACCTATAATTAATTATTTATTTGGTCATTCCACTTTGCATATTTTACTTTCTAAATCACTATTCTGTTAGCTTTGTGTTTTTGTTAACGGATTTGTCGAAATTAGGACCTTTACTCAATTAAAGACATGAATCAAGCCATAAATTGGAAAAAATATTAAACATTAATAATTTTAATAATGTTTTAAAAGTAAAGGACTTGATTGACATAAAAATTTCTGTAGTAACGTCTTTTGTAATTTCTAAACACGGTATTGACTTAGATTAAAGATAATTCTACGCAAAATTGAATTTAATAATTTTAACAGAAAGTCTCACTGATCATGGTAATCAGAATATTATTTTCGAGATCTTGATGTAAAATAAAAAAAAAATTGTTAAAACGGAATTTGAATTGAAAAATTTCGCTTTACGATAGCATTTGAATCATACGTCGCGATTTCAAAACAACCTTTCTAAATCGAATATGTATAAAAAAGCAAACAGTTGAATGTAAAATTAAACCATAATTTCGTGAAAGCGCGAAACCAAAATTTAAATATATGAATAATGTATTTTTAAGAAAATCCATATACTAATATTAGGAACAATTTAACAGCAATTCTAAGATTGTAAATACATTTTTGGAATAAATAGACAATATTTTTTTTTAATAATAATTGTTATTATATAGACATTAATTTTTTTATACAGACAGAACACTGCAAAAACAGGTGTCTTAAATTGTTCAAAAGTGTCTTAAAATAAATTTTAACATAAAATTGAACATAGAAAAGAAGTTGAATTGAAAAAATTAAAAAGTTTTTTTTTAAAGTTATTATCAAATGGCGCAGGTTTTTAACTTAACTATCTTAACCAGCCCCATCGAATTATCAACTATCATGAAATTGTATTAAAATTTGTTTTTTTTTAATTTATCAAAGTTTGTTAAAAGTTTTCATTTTTTAATGACAATTTGAAAGTTTAATATGACTTTTGCATTAACTTTAGCATTTTTGTACTCAATGTTTAGAATTTCCTATATATTAAAATTTAGCTTTTTAGTACTTACACCTTAAATTGAAAATTGATAATATATTAAATCTATTCCAAATTTTAAAGACCTATAAAGTAATTAAAGATTTTAAAGACATTATTTTTCAATCTGGTGTATAGAATCTAAAAATAAAATATATTGTTTATTAGGTTGAGGAAAACCTATATAGAATTACAAAATGATAGTCAAACACTTCTATCTTAAATAATTTTAGAAAATACTGGAACAAGAATATAAATTTATCTATAATGTATAAGATAAAATTGGGTATACTTTTTTATCATTTAAAGCTCGTATCGAGAATAGCCTTGACGGTCGGAAACTTACTAGAAACTAAATAAAATATTCAAATAATTGAATTTTAAAATAATAATTGTTTTAAAAGTCATAATGTTCAGACAACATAATAAATTTTTTTATTTTATTATTATGAACTGCTTGAAACTAGTTTTACACTCTAGAATTATTTAAATTAAAGTTAATGCAAAATCGAGAAAGGTCAAAATTTAAATCAGGTGCGAGTTTTTTTGCTTATGAGTTTGATCGGGTTCGATCAGCCTTAACAATATATATCATAATAAAAAGATATGATTTTAAAAGTGGGATAATTAATTTATATTTTTTAAATAAATTTAAAACTTTGTTTAATTTTTGTTTCCTATGAGAATAATTTTCTATTAAAATGAAAAATGTAAAAATATTTTTATTTATCCCACATTATTTAAATTTATTTAATTCTAAGATCAGAACAATTTGAACTTTTTTAATCCATAATATTTACTTCGTCGTTTAAAGGTTTTGCTTTTTTTTATTACAGCATTTCAATAATGTGCGTATGAAATTCGAAATACTGTCATCACGATTTTAGATTTCTTTTTAAGACTTTACAACTTGGAATAGATTTCAGTCATTGAAGTTAATTTTCATAATTTTATATATTAAATAAATAATCTATACAATATAAAAAAAAACTAATTAACAAATTTTACTTAAATATTTTACAACTTAAGGAGTGAGTACTAAAAAACAAGATTTTAATATAAGAAATTTTTAATTTTGAAAATATAAATATCAAAGTGAATACGGAAGTCATATTTAGATTTGAAATAACTATTAAAAACACATACTAAACTTTTGCAAGTTGAAAAAAAATATTTTGTCTAATACTTTTCCCTTGATAAAAGTTATGTTCTTTTCGTCAAGAAGTTGCTTTCAATATGTATTTTGAATGCAGAAAAAAATCCTTTTTCGAAGATTCAGTATAAAATTTACGAATATCAATATTTTTTAACCGGTGAACTCTGTCTTTTCAGAAACGTTCAAAGAATAACATTCAATAATTTATTAAAGAATTTTTTGTCATTAACTATTTTTAGAGACTTGAAATTTTTTTTAATTATCAACTTTTTATATTAAAAGTAACTAATGTTAAACAATAATTTTAAAATTTATTCATAATAATTGTTTAAAAAATTTATTGTTGTTATTCATAAACTTTTGATAAAATAAAGCTAGAGAGACACAACTTTTTCTTAATTGTGTAATTTTATATGCTTAACATAACTGAAAATAAACAGTAACTTTAAAATTTTTTTACAACAAGTGTTTAAACAATTTAACTTTGTTATATTATGTTCATTAAAAGATTTGTTATTACGTGGTCGAGTCTAACTCGTGGAGATAAAAAAATATCACTGTAATTTGATTGGTTGAGCGAAATTTGGATTTAGCTTCCCCACCACTGAAGTACTTATTTATAGGATCGACTTGAAATTTTCCGTAAAATTTGTCGTTTAGAGCTAAATTTTCTTTCACAAAAAAAAGTCAGTTATAAAGTTCAGTAGTTATTCGTTTCTATAAAATAATTTTTTGCAAGAAACGAACTTTAAAAACATCTTTATTGAACGCTTTAAAATGAGAGCCTTGCATTTCTTTATTTTATGTGCAATCCTTTTTGCCAAAGGTTTTTATTGCTATTTTTTCTAAGACTTTATTTTTAATGAATAAAATTAAATTATTACGTACCTCAGAGCATAAAATGCACAATAAATAAATAAAAAAAAAAAATAAAACATTTAAAAAAGAATTATAGTATTGAAATTATTGTTAAAAATGTCCATTATTTTTATTAATCCAAAAAAAACTTTTCTAAAGACAGTATTACTTTGAAATTAACATATGTTTTTATTTGATAGAAAAAGGAATTTTGTCCAACTCAGTGGAACAAAGGAATAATTTATTTAAATTATTATCTTCAAAGAGAACATATTTTTACATTCTTATCTCAAATGAGAAGGTTTTAAATTTGTCCGAAAGTAACAAGTTTCAACAAAATTAATTTAATTTTGATTTCTTCGTCCGCTATAATCGATTCTTCATTTTTAATTTTTTAATTTGACTTTAGATTTTTTAACGGCGACCCCGAAAACCGCCGATTAGCAAGTTTCAACCAAATTACACTAAATTCGATTTTTTCGTTAGAAATATCATATCTGATATTTTGAATTTTGAAAAATAATTAACATATTTGTAATCAGCGACCCAAAAATCCTTTGTTTTTTGTATGCAAAATAGAAGTTTTTCCCGTAACAATTAAAATAATCGCCGTAGCCGATTTTTAGAATTGTCGATTTAAATTTGCCGCTTCGAAATTTCATTACACCTTATAATACTTAAAAATTATTTTAATAAAAATTGGTATATTTATTTATGATTTTGTTTCTTTCAACTCAAATTTAACTACTATAATTACTAAGGTACAGGGAGAGATTAAAAATTTTTTTTGCAACTTTGTGTTGCTCCAAAATTTTTTGACAATCATGATCTACTGATTCTATGGCTTGTTCGCTAAAAAAAATTCAGACCCATATTTTTAATTTCGCAAAACTGACTATTATGCTGTTTCTATTTCAAATCATACAGACCGAATATTTTCAAAATTCAATCTCATATTGAAGTTGCTTTTTATTAATTTTTAGAACAAATAGAGAGACACGTATTTCTTTGAGTTACAAGCATTTAAAAAATGTTAGGACAAAGAGTGGTTTTTAAACAAAAACGCTAAGCAATTTTTTTTTTAAATTTTTCTAGTTTTTTCAAAAATAGGTATTTTTCAATTTTGTTTTCTGATTTTACTAATGCTTTGGATGTTCTTTCTTAGCAATTTTAAAGATTTGAAAAGTTTTAATAATTAACAAAATGGCGGTCATTTTTTTAAAAATCAAAAAGACTCGAATTTCTTTAAAACATAATTTTTGTTTTTAACATTTTTTTTGTAGTTACTAAAAACTGTTTTTTTTTAAACAAAACAACTTGATTTTCTCAAAAACATCATCTTTTATTATCTTAAAAAATATTTTCTTGTTATTAAAATGTAAAAGAATTTTTTTCTAATATGTTCGGTATCTCCACTAAGCCGTCGTAAAAATCGGAATTCTTCTGAAAACACAAATAGTCATTATTTTAGCAAATACAGAGCCATAAATGATAACGTTTTTTTTTTATTTTAGCAATGTTTTAGAGAACAAATAAAATATAATGTTTATTAATAACAACAACAAAATTTTTAAGAAAATAAAAGATGATGTTTTTGAGAAACTCCGTATCTCCACTAAGGTTTATATACGCCTTTTTATAAGAATTACTTTTTAATCCCTATTTTACTAATTCCAAAACTCGATGGTAATTTACCCAAAAAAATGTCGATTCAAGTTTCTTTTAACATTTCCTATCGAAATTTGTAAAACAAAATTTTTTTTTAGTACTAAGTCCACAATAATTATTATTATTTATTTGATAATCAGTATGTTGGGGATAAAACACGTATAGGGTTTTTTTAAATTTAATAATAAGTTGAGTACTTATAATGTGGGTATGAAGTATTGGTCGTTGTTATGGTGTTTCTAGTTTTTTGCAATTTTCTCGGGAACTCACCTGTTCTTGTAAAAAAGCTTCAGGCATAAAATTTGTATTTTAATGAGACCTATAACTTTTATTGATAGCATTTTTTGATATAATTCATATTTAAAAAAAAATGCAAAAAACTGAATTTTTTTTGTCTTTACCATGAACATGATCTAGTCGCCAATTTTTATTATGATTTTCGTAATAAGCGCATCAAAATACGTAAATGTATAAAGTTTCATTAAAATCGGTGAGAGGGGTCGTTTTCGGAACTATATCCGTATTTTCTTTTATATATCACAGTTATTTACTTAAAAATACATCACTTTCATTTTATATTTTACTAACACTCATTTAAATTTTATTTGACACTTTCTTTTTAAAAATATAGATAGGAAAGACGTTAATTCAGAAAAATCGTATTTTACAATTTACTCGTTAAATAATAATTAAAACTAATGTACCGTATTAGAAACTAGACTAGCATTTCACATAACACTTCATCTATTCTTGGGAAATTAAGTGTTATTATTATCTAAGAAGTCAATTATTGTAAAATGCGAATAGTAAATTTTGAACTGATGTAAAAAAGCTTACACTGAGAAAATAAGTTGACTAAATATAACCAATTTTTGATTAAATTTAGCAGAGAGAGGTTGTTGATATAGCACCTGCAAAGCTATTTGTTTATTATTAGCAGATTAAATGCTACTGTTAAACTTGAAGTTTGGTTGTGATCACCGGTATCTTGTGTGTTTTGTTCAGAGTCCCTTAACTTAGAAATTGGCTAAGGGCTTATTTTCTCAGTGTATGAGTTTCTTTCAAACACACAAAACCTAAGAAGCTCAAAACGTTGCATAATGATACCGAATTTTCGATTTATTTCACAAATTGAGCTAAAAAATGTCATTTTTATGCAACGTTTTGAGCTTTTCAGGTTTTGTGTGAAGTTATTCATGTATTTAAAGAAAGAAGAACAATTTATACTTTCAAACCGATGATTAAAATGACAGAAAACGGAGCTACAACAATTCGACAAGAATGCGGTCGAATTCCTTCTTCTAGATTAACACAACTGTTAGTTATAGAAAATAATACTAAAGCGAACACGACAACCTTAACAATATATTGTGAATCTGATTTGTGTAATAATTATATAATTATACCAAAGTTATAGCCAATTCAGTTATGCGATTCTTTCAAGAGTAACGATTTCTTTTGCAGTTTTATCGATTATGAAATTTTTCTTTATTTAAAATCCTTTATAAAGCATGTAACCTGAGCTAAGTTTAAAAACGATCTATTTTATTCTGTAGTAAAGTTCACTTTTTTGACATTGATTTCTGCATACTGAAAAAATTAAATCCAACGAACTGTCATAATGACTTTACCTTTGATGACAATTCTGCAGAATCGTTACTTTTTTCCACATTCAAGTTTCTTAATCTGGACCAATTTTAAGTCGTGTATTTTATCACAGAAACAAATAACTCGATGGTGCTGATTAAAAAATTAAGTTAAAAACCTGCGCCATTTGATAATAAATTTTAAAAAAAAACTTTTTAATTTTTTCAATTTAACTTCTTTTCTATGTTCAATTTATCTTACATTATCCAATTTTGCTTATCCCATTTACTCTCTGTATAACAAAAATTAATGTCAATATAATAAAAATTATTATTCAATAAAAAATAATGTCTATTTATTCAAAAAATTTGTTTAACATCTTAGAATTGCTGTTTAATTGTTCCTAATATTAGTATATGGATTTTCTTAAAAATACATTATTCATATATTTAAATTTTGGTTTCGCGCTTTTACGAAATTATGGTTTAATTTTACATATACAACTGTTTGCTTTTTTATATATATTCGATTTAGAAAGGTTGCTTTGAAATCGCGACGTAAATGATTCAAATGCTATAATAAAGCGAATAGTTTTTCAATTGAAATTCCGTTTTAACAATTTATTTTATGTTTTACATCAAGATCTCGAAAATAATATTCTGATTACCATGATCAGTGAGACTTTCTGTTAAAATTATTAAATTCAATTTTCCGTTGAATTATCTTTAATACCGTGCTTAGAAATTAGAAAAGGCGTTACTACTCTGAGAAAAATAGATGTTTACCCTTAACATCTGGATGTTAACGCTTAACATATTTATCTCTTAACATCCCAATGGGAAATTGCCAATGATCACCATTGGCTAAATAATGGTCCCATGATTGGCGGCCAACAGTTTTTTCTTGGCAAACTATTGGCAACCAATATTGGACCACAGTTGGTCAATCCTTGGGATGATAACGGGTTTGCCAGTCATTGGCAGCCATCATTGGTTCAATATTGGTTGCCAATGATAATGCTAATAAATAAAATTTTTTAAATTAACAATATTAAAATCTATATTTTTATATTGTTAATTTATTTATTGTTTAAAAATTTTTTTTTTTTTAATAAATATTTTAATTTATTTATTAATGCATGTCAAGTATTGGTACAATAATTAGCTTTCAATATTGGTCCATCCTTGGGAGCCAATGAATAACCAACAATCTTATTTTTACAACTCTATATGGAAACAGAGTTGTTAATTTAATCTTCAGCCAATATTTGACAATGAAGATTTGAGTGTTGGACACATTAGAAATGTATTTTCAGAGGTACGGGATCAGGCCTTATATAAAAGAGCTGAAGAAACTCGATCGTGAGAGAGGCTGACCGATGCGCGCCCTATGCCAGTTTCCGAAACCACAAACGCGTGAGAATCCTCGGCGCGCAGACGCGGCATAGATGCGGCGGGAAACTTCCACTATTTGAATTTGAATTTTTTATGCATTTAATCAAAAACAAGAAAAGAAATATAATAATACAAAAATTATACAAATTCTTAAATTTGTATAGTTTTCTGATTGTTATTAAAAAGTAATACGCTTAATTATAAAGAAATACTTATAATAAATATCCTTCATAAATAATTGTTCAATTCTTGAAGATTTGAAAAACTCTTAAAGGTGTGTCCTAAGGTTAAAAATTATTGTTCTAAATCTACTTCAATCGATTTTTATGTTATAGAAATTATTTAAATAAATTAATTAGTTTTAAAGAAATCAGAAAGAAATTAAATTGATGAAAAAATAAACATTTAATATTAAAAATAATATTAATAAAAATAATCACATTAAAACTTTGCTTGTAAAATAAACAGAACGAAAAATTTAAAATTAAAAAATTAATGAACAATTACAAAATATTAAAGAAGACTTTAATTTTATTAAAATGTAAACTTAAGTCACATAAATACAAATATTCATGTAAGTATTTAAATTTTAAATTCACCATTTTTTCTGTTTAAATTTAAAGTAAAATTTAACAAATTGTAAAGAATGATAGTTAATAAATATTTAACTTTATTTGTTATTCTTTTCGTTTTTCACATGCAAAAAATAATCATTTTTTTTTTATAAAACTAAGAAACAAATGCTCTAAATTTGAATACAAATTAAAAATGAAAAAAATTTAATATATGTAAAAAAATTTTTAATTTGAATCATTTAATTAAATAATTTATTTTAACAAAATGACTTTCTAAATATAACTATCCAGAATATATAAAAAATATGAGCAAAAAAAATCAAAATTGGTTTTTAAAAATAAAAAAATAAACTTTTTAAAGTTCAAAATAAATTAAATTTTTTTTAAATTTTGTTATTCTAAAATTAATATTAAACTTGAATAATAATTTTCAATACAATTACTTAAAGTTAGTTTTCAAAAAATTCAATTATCATTAAAATGAATCTTTCCAAATAATAAAACTTAAACAGAAAGAATTAATGGTTTCTTTTAAATTAAAGAAATAATAGAGCATTAAACATAGTTAATTTAATATTTTGAATACTATTAAAAAAATTTAACTTTAAAAAAATTAATGATATCAAAAATATTATTTTTCGATCCTAATTAAAAAATGTAACTTATTTCAATTTAGCTATTACAAAACGGCATTGAGTTTTAAAATTTAAATTTGTATAGAAAGGTTTAATTTAGTTCACATCTTATTTCCAGTTTAACTTAAAAGTTTAAAAAATTTTAAACAAAGTTTTTACTTTCTGAGCACATTTTTAATAATATTCGAAATGTTTACTTTAAAATTTTAAAATTTTTGATATCATTAATTTTTTTAAACTTAATTTTTTTTTAATTTTATTCCAAAATTGTAATTAACCATGTTTAATGCTCTATTATTTCTTTAATTTAAAAGAAACCTTTAATTTTTTCTGTTCAAGTTTTACTATTTGTATTAATTTTAATATAACGAATTTTAAAATATTTTTAATTCAACTTTAAACTTTAAAAAGTTTATATTTTATTTTTAAAAACAAATTTTAATTTAATTTTAATAAAAGATATGGACATAAAAGAAAATAGGATGTAAACTAATTTAAAGCTTAATACCTAGACACAAATTTTAAAATTTTAAATTTAAAAATCAATACTGTTTTATAAAGCTAAATTAATATGAATTTTTTTTTTAAATTAAGATCGAAAAATAATATTTTTGATGTCATTAATTTTTTTAAACTTAAATTTTTTTTAATAGTATTTAAAACCTTTAATTTTTTCTGTTCAAGTTTTACTATTTGTAAAGATTCGTAATTTTAAAATTAATTCAAGTTTTTGGAAACTAACTTTAAGTAATTATATTTGAAATTATTATTTAAGATTAATCTTAATTTTAATATAACGAATTTTAAATAATTTTTAATTCAACTTTAAACTTTAAAAAGTTTATATTTTATTTTTAAAAACAAATTTTAATTTAATTTTAATAAAAGATATGGACAAAAAAGAAAATAAGATGTAAACTAATTTAAATCTTAATACCTAGACACAAATTTTAAAATTTTAAATTTAAAAATCAACACTGTTTTATAAAGTTAAATTAATATGAATTTTTTTTTAAAATTAAGATAAAAAATAATATTTTTGATGTCATTAAATTTTTTAAACTTAATTTTTTTTTAATAATATTCAAAACATTAAATTAACCATGTTTAATGCTTTATTATTTCTTTAATTTTAAAGAAACCTTTAATTTTTTCTGTTCAATGCCGTTTTGTAATAGCTGAATTGAAATAAGTTACATTTTTTAATTAGGATCGAAAATTAATATTTTTGATATCATTAATTTTTTTAAAGTTAAATTTTTTTAATAGTATTCAAAATATTAAATTAACTATGTTTAATGCTCTATTATTTCTTTAATTTAAAAGAAACCATTAATTCTTTCTGTTTAAGTTTTATTATTTGGAAAGATTCATTTTAATGATAATTGAATTTTTTGAAAACTAACTTTAAGTAATTGTATTGAAAATTATTATTCAAGTTTAATATTAATTTTAGAATAACAACATTTAAAAAAAATTTAATTTATTTTGAACTTTAAAAAGTTTATTTTTTTATTTTTAAAAACCAATTTTGATTTTTTTTGCTCATATTTTTTATATATTCTGGATAGTTATATTTAGAAAGTCATTTTGTTAAAATAAATTATTTAATTAAATGATTCAAATTTAAAATTTTTTTACATATATTAAATTTTTTTCATTTTTAATTTGTATTCAAATTTAGAGAATTTGTTTCTTAGTTTTATAAAAAAAAAATGATTATTTTTTGCATGTGAAAAACGAAAAGAATAACAAATAAAGTTAAATATTTATTAACTATCATTCTTTACAATTTGTTAAATTTTACTTTAAATTTAAACAGAAAAAATTGTAAATTTAAAATTTAAATACTTACATGAATATTTGTATTTATGTGACTTAAGTTTACATTTTAATAAAATTAAAGTCTTCTTTAATATTTTGTAATTGTTCATTAATTTTTTAATTTTAAATTTTTCGTTCTGTTTATTTTACAAGCAAAGTTTTAATGTGATTATTTTTATTAATATTATTTTTAATATTAAATGTTTATTTTTTCATCAATTTAATTTCTTTCTGATTTCTTTAAAACTAATTAATTTATTTAAATAATTTCTATAACATGAAAATCGATTGAAGTAGATTTAGAACAATAATTTTTAACCTTAGGACACACCTTTAAGAGTTTTTCAAATCTTCAAGAATTGAACAATTATTTATGAAGGATATTTATTATAAGTATTTCTTTATAATTAAGCGTATTACTTTTTAATAACAATCAGAAAACTATACAAATTTAAGAATTTGTATAATTTTTGTATTATTATATTTCTTTTCTTGTTTTTGATTAAATGCATAAAAAATTCAAATTCAAATAGTGGAAGTTTCCCGCCGCATCTATGCCGCGTCTGCGCGCCGAGGATTCTCACGCGTTTGTGGTTTCGGAAACTGGCATAGGGCGCGCATCGGTCAGCCTCTCTCACGATCGAGTTTCTTCAGCTCTTTTATATAAGGCCTGATCCCGTACCTCTGAAAATACATTTCTAATGTGTCCAACACTCAAATCTTCATTGTCAAATATTGGCTGAAGATTAAATTAACAACTCTGTTTCCATATAGAGTTGTAAAAATAAGATTGTTGGTTATTCATTGGCTCCCAAGGATGGACCAATATTGAAAGCCAATTATTGTACCAATACTTGACATGCATTAATAAATAAATTAAAATATTTATTAAAAAAAAAAAAAATTTTTTAAACAATAAATAAATTAACAATATAAAAATATAGATTTTAATATTGTTAATTTAAAAAATTTTATTTATTGGCATTATCATTGGCAACCAATATTGAACCAATGATGGCTGCCAATGACTGGCAAACCCGTTATCATCCCAAGGATTGACCAACTGTGGTCCAATATTGGTTTCCATTAATGCGCCAATATTGGCACCATTGGCTCCCAATACTGGTCCATTAATGTGCCAATCGTTAGTTTCCCATTGGGATAGGGACAGCTATCTAGATGTTCAGGGTCAACATCTACATATTAAAATTTAATATCTTAGATGTTAACCTTTAATATTTAGAGGTTAAGCATTACTATCTTGTTTTAAACATCTAATTCTAAACATCCATTTTTCTCAGTGTATAGAAATTTGTATGACAATTAAGTACTTTACTTTTAAAACATTATTAAAATTATTAATATTTGAGGTTTTCCAATTTATGGCTTGATTCATGTCTTTAATTGAGTAAAGTTCCTAATTTTGGCAAATCTGTTAACAAAAACACAAATCTAACAGAATAGTGATTTAAAAAGTAAAATATGCAACGTGAAATGACCAAATAAATAATTCATTTTAGGTACTGATATAAACCTAATAAAGAATTTAAACATTAGATTTTTTTCTTTATTTAACAGAATATTAAATTAAACTATTTTAAAAATTTTTTGAGTTATTGAATTACAAATTATTTTATTTATTTAGGTATTTAATTAATTATTAAAACTCCACCAATATTTTACATTTCAGTTAAAAAAATTATTTTAAATTATTAACATATTTATTTCTATATCCACTAATTTTTTGCGAAAAAGGTAAAAAAGGTTACAAACTCACTGCAAAAACATGGTGTCTTAAATTGGCCAAAAATGTCTTAAATTAAGATACTTTTGGTGTCTAAGACACGAAAAATGTCTTATTTTAAGACATTTATGAACAATTTAAGACACGTGTTTTTGCAGTGCTGCTTTTAAAAATAAAATCATCTTGTAAATTTTACAAAAAATTGTAATAATGGATAAACTATAATAATTAATGTCTAAAGTCTTTGATTGTGAGGAAAAAAAATTATGTTACTTTGAAATGTAACTCCTTAATTTTAATTTTGATAAAAAATGTTAAATTCAAACAGTATTACTTGGTAATTATTATTTTTTTCTATTAAATTTTTAATACATAAAAACTGCATACCTACTAAACAGCGAAATTTTAATATGTAGGAAATTCTAAACATTGGGAAAAGAAATGCTAAAGTTAATGCAAAAGTCATATTGAACTTTGAAATTTCCAGTAAAAAGTGAAAACTTATATTATGATAACTTATTATGATAAATTCATATAAAACTATTTTAATACAATTTCATATGATAGTTGAAAGTTATGTGCACATTTATGTGAACGTGTTGTTTACACGTTATTGGCCATCCATAAACCACGTCCACATAATATGTATGTATAATAAAGAAGTTTATGAAAAAATAACAAATAATCAGAATTTTTATTATTTTAAAAAAGAAAAATATTTAATCTAATAAAAAATACTCACTAAACACTATAAGATAAATTAAACCCAAAGAAGTGGTATGTAAAAACAATAAAAATTACCATCCCTTTTTTAAAGACAACTATAATAAAATATAACGCGCGCAAGAGCGCGATTAGTTTTCCATACATTTTAGAAATTAAACTATAATAATAAATAAAACAAATCGATAAATAATATTTATCCAATAAGGAGGGCTGCCAGTGGACCTGCAGATTGAATGAAAAATGAGAAATATATTAAAAAATAAAGTAAAAGAATAAAAAATGTATTACATTGATTTAAAAATTGTATAAAATAGTTGAAAAATTAACAATATAATTAAAATGTGAAGAAACTAATTGAATAATGGCAGAAATAATTAAAAACTGATCTTCAAAAGTTAATAAACTCATGACAATAGTAAAAAGATTCAAGAAAAGAGATTTAAAGAAAATAATTCCAAAATGTCAAAAATATTTGAATATTGACAAAAATAGTTGTAATTTGAAAAAATAATTGAGAAATGACAAAAATAATTCTGTAGCTGAAAGGTAAAACAGCACAACTCCCATTTTATCAAATTTGAGATAACATTAGATTTCTATATATGTAAATATACTTTTTTAAGTTTCATAATTGTAAATTGATTTAAATGTTTATTTACGTAGAAAATATTAAAAAACGTAATCGCATAAATACATTAAAATCGAGAAAAACAATTGATGTTATTCTCTGTGACCTTTAAATTTCATTAAATTTGTTAAACAGATCTGAAAACTACATTAGAAAACAGGATTCAATATCAAACACCCAAAATATTTGTTCTTATTTCGATTTTACAGAAATCAGAAAAAAAAAACAAAAACACGTTTTACTCGAAACCATGAATATGGCGCTTGTGCTGTTTTACCTTTCAGCCATAGAATTAATAACTTTAAAAAAATTTAAATTTGAAGAAAATACTTAAAAACTTGGCAAAAGAATTGAAATATTGAAATACATAATTCAAAACTGGTGTAAAAATTCAAAAATAGTAGACAATAATTGTGAAGTTAAAAAAAATATTATATGTTTGAGGAAAATAATTGAAAATTGAAAAAATTAATTGAAGTTTGAAGACAATAATTGAAATTTAAAGAGAATTATTTAAAAATGGCAAAAAAATTCACATATGAAAAAAATATTAAAAATTTGAAGAAAATAATTAAAAATGGTGTTAAAAAATTAATAAATTCGTTACAATAATGAAAATAGTAATGAAAATAATTGAAAACAGGTGTATGAAATTTGAAAGTTCATAACAATAAAAAAAATTGAATAAAATAATTGCAATTTGTAAAACAAAAAATTTAAATGGGAAAAATAACAAAAATATGAAAAAAATAATTGGGAAATGACAAAAGTAATTGATTAATGACAAAAGTAATTGAAAATGAAAGAAAATAATTGAAAAATAACGAAAGTGAATACTTGAAAAATTGACCCAACAATTGAAATTTTAAGAAACTGATTGAATAATGACATAAATAATTAAAAGCTGGCGTATAAATAAAAAATTTATAGAGAATATTTTAAGTTTGATAAAAATAATTGAAAAAGGTGTCAAAAAATTACAAAAACCGTTACAATAACAAAAATAATAATGAAAATAATTGAAAACAGATGTATGAAATTTAAAAGTTCATAACAATAGAAACAATTGAATAAAAAAATTGCAATTTGTAAAAAAAAAATTTAAAATGGGAAAAATAACAAAAATATGAAAAAAATAATTGGGAACTGACAAAAATAATTGATTAATGACAAAAGTAATTGAAAATGAAAGAAAATAATTGAAAAATAACGAAAGTGAATACTTGAAAAATGGACCCAACAATTGAATTTTTAAGAAACTGATTGAATAATAACATAAATAATTGAAAGCTGTCGTATAAATAAAATATTTATAGAGAATAATTTAAGTTTGAAGAAAATAATTAAAATTTGTTGAAATTAATTGAAAAAAATGTACACATTTAATAAACTCATTACAACAATAAAAACTAGGTGAGAATTATGTCCATTTCATGGACATTTCGCTTCCAAGTAAGCAAAATAATTTGCTTCCTCATAGAGGAAGCAAGAAATTAATAATATATAAGTTAATTGGGAAAGTTGTTAAAAAAAACTTTTTAATGCAAAAATACTTATGTAAAAATATGAATTATTTTACGGATTCTTGATCAATTATAAAAGTAATATAGGTCAATCGATTCGTTTTGAGATGAGGAACATGATTTTTGTATTCTTTAAGTTGTATTTTTAGGATGAAAAAAATTTTTGTCAAAAACGATTTTTTTCGATGAAAAAAGGTGTCCAAAAAAATTTGGTTGGGTATTTTCAAAAATCCCTGTGTCCAAATTTAGACATTCATGAGCTTAATATGTCATCCAAATTTTATTGGAATCCATTAAAGCGTTCTCGAGATATCTTGTACACAAAAAACGCTATACACACACACACATACACACACACACACACACACACATACACACATACATCTGGACATTTGCTTAGGAATGAAAATTTACGCTTTTTAGATGAAAATAAGTCGATTTAGACTATTTTTGGAAAATCGAAAATCTTAACGATCACAAAGCTTCCTCTATGAGGAAGCAATAATGAAGGAAATGATTAGTAGAAAATAATTGAAACTTAATATAATAAATTTAAAAATTCATGGTAATAAAAAAAATTAAGTTTATTTATTTTTTTTTTATTTACGGGCAAAAGCTCATTATAATATAAAATTTAAAAATGTATTTCAAGAAACAATAAAATTAAAATTTGATATAACAATAAGAATTACTATATTAAATATTAATAAATCGCATTCAATAATTTGAATAAAATAATAATTAAAATTTGTAGAAAATAATTATTCTAGAATTGCAAAAATAATAGGAATAAGAAGAAAATAATTGTAAAATGACAAAAATACTTGAAAATATGAATTATTTTACGAATTCTAGATCAATTATAAAAGTTATATAGGTCAATCGATTCGTTTTGAGATAAGGAATATGATTTTTGTATTCATTAAGTTGTATTTTCAGCATAAAAAAATTTTTTGGCAAAAAAAGATTTTTTTCGATGAAAGAAGGTGCTAAAAAAATTTTGGTTGGGTATTTTCAAAAATCCTTGTGTCCAAATTTAGATATTCATGAGCTTAATAAGTCACCCAAATTTTATTGGAATCCGTTTAAGCGTTCTCAAGATATCTTGTACACAAAAAACGCTATACACACACACACACACACACATACATACATACATACATACACACACACACACATTCATCTGGACATTTGCTTAGGAATGAAAATTTTCGTTTTTTAGATGAAAATGAGTCGATTTAGACTATTTTTGGAATATCGAAAATTTTAACGATCACAAAGCTTCCTCTAAGAGGAAGCAACTAGCGATAAAAATTTAAATATTCCTGGCAATAATTTAAAGATAGAAAAAAATAATTAAAATGTTGAGAAAATAATTGAAATATAACAGAAGCAAATGAAAATGACGCAGAAACTGGCGGCCTGAGCTAGCGGCTAGAAGTTCTTTTGTTTTTGTACTTACATATTAAAAATAATAATTTCGACACCAGAACTTCATTTGTTTTTGCACTTAAAATATTAAAAAATTATATTTTTCAAAATGATTATCAGCTTCAGGTACGCTTCACCACTACGCGGAACTAGGAATATAGGATACAAGACTTAAAAATAAATATACATAAAATTTAATAGAAAAAACCTCTGACTAAAAAGTATTTTCTTCTATTTATAATTTTCAAAAGTTTCATCATATTCAACTAAGCACCAGCATAAGGCCAGGACTTTCGCTATGGGTTACAAAATTAAAATTTTTAAATTTTTTAATTTTTTAGCCCACTCTCCAAGTCGCGGCCCAATACCTGCACGGAAAAAAATAATTTTTCGAATTTTAAAAAAATTTTTTGCACTCTTGGATAAAGCCGTTTACTTAACTCAGTATCAGGTATGAGCAAAAAAGTTTTGTAAAATATCCTGAAATTTTAGCACAAAGTGCAAAATTATTTGCAGTTACTGCAAAGAATTCAGTAACTTGTTCCTTAAAGAAGTTTCTCATAAAAAAGTCTTATGAATAATTTTTTTTAACTTTTTTAAACCAATGCCTAATTCACGGCCCAATGCTGGAAAACAGCAAAAAATCATAAAACTTTCGAAAATTGATATTTCCCAGAAATTACTTCGCTGCCAGAGCTTTCTGTTAAAAAACTTTTATTAATAATTTTTTTGAACTTTTTTAGCCCATAGCCCCATTGGCGGCCCAATGCTGGAAAGCAGCAAAAAATCATAAAACTTTCGAAAATTGATATTTCCCAGAAATTTCTTCGCTGTCAGAGCTTTCTCTTAAAAAACTTTTATCAATAATTTTTTTGAACTTTTTTAGCCCATAGCCCCACTGGCGGCCCAATGCTGGAAAGCAGCAAAAAATCATAAAGCTTTCGAAAATAGATATTTAACAGAAATTACCTCCCTGCCAGAGCTTTCTCTTAAAAAACTTTTATCAATAACTTTTTTGAACTTTTTTAGCCCACAGCCCAATTGGCGGCCCAATGCTGGAAAGCAGCAAAAAATCATAAAGCTTTCAAAAATTGATATTTAACAGAAATTACCTCCCTGCCAGAGCTTTCTCTTAAAAAACTTTTATCAATAATTTTTTTGAACTTTTTTAGCCCATAGCCCAATTGGCGGCCCAATGCTGGAAAGCAGCAAAAAATCATAAAACTTTCGAAAATTGATATTTCCCAGAAATTTCTTTGCTGTCAGAGCTTTCTCTTAAAAAACTTTTATCAATAATTTTTTTGAACTTTTTTAGCCCATAGCCCAATTGGCGGCCCAATGCTGGAAAGCAGCAAAAAATCATAAAACTTTCGAAAATTGATATTTAACAGAAATTACCTCCCTGCCAGAGCTTTCTCTTAAAAAACTTTTATCAATAATTTTTTTGAACTTTTTTAGCCCATAGCCCAATTGGCGGCCGAATGTTGGAAAGCAGCAAAGAATTATAAAACTTTCGAAAATTGATATTTCCCAGAAATTTCTTTGCTGTCAGAGCTTTCTCTTAAAAAACTTTTATCAATAATTTTTTTGAACTTTTTTAGCCCATAGCCCAATTGGAAGTTCCCAAACTTGCAGCAGACTTGATAAAAGTTTCCGAACTTCAAAAATGGTTGAAAAAGTTACAGAATAATTTAAACTGTATTTAAATTTGTAATTTTATTTTTTTTCAATAAAGTAAAATAACGTCATTTAAATTTTTAATAAATTCGATTATTCGACACTTTCAATTAATATTAATTATTTTTAAAATTCATATAAGTGTGTAATATATTAATTATTGTTAGTCTTTTTTTTTAAACTTTGAAATGTAACTACTCAATTTTAATTTTAATAAAAAATGTTAAATTCAAACAGTATTTCTTGGATATTTTTTTATTCTTTTACGTTTTTAATAAATAAAAACTGTATATGTTTAAAAAAAAAATTAAATAAGCTCGCCGTTTATCACAAGAAGAACGAAAGATAAAGCTTGCTTCGTTTCTGCTATAAAAGTTACAAGCTATCTAAAACCTCAGGCTCTTGGATTAAAAAAAAAAAATGTAAAAGTAAATAATTTTTTAAAAATCAATTTGAAAAATCAAATATTAATTTTAAAATTTTTTAAGGAAAAACAAATTATGAATTTAACGTAGGAATTTATATTTATTTTTTAAAATAAATTTTATTTGTTTAAAATAAAATTCTAATTTTTGACTTAGAACAAGCGCTAACAACAGAAAAACTTTTCTTTTAACTAAAGAGCAACCTTGCAATCTAGATTTAATACCAAATCTAACTTTATTAGCAAGAACTTACGTTTGAAATGATTTCGAGAAGATTTATAGTATTTTTCTCTGTCTTTTACTTTTACCTCTCCCCTTCTATTTTTTTCTCCTCCTTTTTATTTATATCCCGATTAGAAAAATAACAATGGCTAAAATCTGCCATGATAAAGATATACAACATTTTGAAGAAATTGGAAATCGTTATAATCCTTATTTCTTAAGTTATTTATCCCAAAAAGATTGCAAATTACGTAATTGCATTGATATTATTTTTTGAAAATTAAACAGTTGATACAGATATAAGAATAGAATGGCATAGAATGGCATAGAATGGCATAGAATGTGATATAATTGTATCTTTCGTAAAGTACTTACAATCGTGCTTTCTTTATAAAGACACAGATTCTAATCTTACTTTAATTGAATTAAAATACTGAACAAATGTATCAAGTCACAACGGATTAAACGTTACAATTCTTGTAAAAACTAATACCGTATTTAGACTCTTAGTTCTACATCAAGGCACCAAATGATTATTTTGATTATCTCGAATAGTAGGACTTCTGTTAAGTACGGAACTCGACAACACGAATAATTTAAACAGACTATGTCTAAAGATCGGATTAAAAAATAATACACAAACGAGATTCTGCCTGATGGGTCAAGTCTTTTGATTACTTGGACAGAGAACGGAAGAAAAATGTCAATTCTGAAGGGGAGTTTCCGATTTTTATAGATTTTAGACATACAATAAAATGGGCGTTATTAATCGATGACTAATCGTTATGTTGAAGAATATATGTCATCTCTTTTACCCAATCTAGAATTATACTATTTTAGTTATTCAATTAGATTTCATTTAGTGGAAGAAAGAATAGAGAAGTTAAGTGGGAATACAATGTATCAGAAGCCCATCTTCAGAACTATATCGAGGTTATTATATAAATTGAGAATAAAATTATACTATATAATATTATGTAAAAATCGGGTTTTCAAATTGAAGGGATTCGATATTTACGACGAAAATAATTTAATTTGAAATTTAGAAATATGACTAGTCTCTTCATTACCTGGGCGCCAGAAGGTATTAAGGGCGTGGGGACTGACAAGGTGATGGAGAAATTTTGATTAGAATATAGTTTCTTCCGCGTCCATCGTCCTCACAATCATTTATCGGTTATCTATCGGAAATCGTCACGGCTTTGTGTGTCACTGGCAGCCCGAAGGTGCATATTTTATTTTAATAGATGATTTATTTAGTGTTTTGTGTTTTCGTGCAATTTTTGTAAATTATTTATTTTTTATCTTCTTGAAGTGTGGCTATTTTTAAATTATGTGACGGTTTCCCAATGAAAAGGACGATGGGGTGGATAAAATGATTGGGAGAACAACATTGCCAAAATTTAATTAAATTGACAGGATTAGGAGCAAATCAGTGGTCCACTTTAAAAAAAGAGATTATGTTCATTTATAACGATTCTGCTCATCAGTCTCCTTGCTGCTAAACAATAATCGCCCCAGCCCTGAAAGAAATTGAAAATATAAGATGCCGAAACGATGAGTTTTATATATATTTTATTGACTTTGTCTAATTGTCTTTCTCGTATATTTTATTTATTTCAATTATTCATATATGTACATTTAATATCCACGTGGTTCAAGTTCGAATTATCTGTTTATTTATTTTTATATATAATTTTAGACAATCGTGTATGTATAATATTGTGTGTGTCGGGTATTTATTCTTTATTTTATTAATTTTGACGACGAATTTTGATTTATAATTTTAATTTTGGCGAAATATACCTCATTTTGATTTATTTGACATATAATTTCCGATTTTTATTTTCTTTTAATTTACTATGTTTGTGTTATAAATTTATATATTTATTAAATTTTCTGATTTTTACTGATATTTATTTTTAATCTTAATATAATTTAAATGTGCGATTTCAAGAATTTAAGTAGAAAAGTTTTTAATCGTTACAAAATATTATTTATATTTGTTCAGAATAAATAATATTTTATCAATATTTTAAAATAAAAAAGTCACCAATTTTGTCAAACAGTGTAATTTTTAATGTTATCTCCTAGGATTAATCTTCATCGAAAAAAATTTCCCTATGATTTTTTGTTTGCGAGGTAGCTCAAAGCCGATAAAGTTTCCTACGTATTTTTTATGTTTTTTTAACTTTTTATTTTTCAAGCAATCAAAAATAAACAGAAACATT
Organism: Ganaspis brasiliensis; assembly: GCA_037103525.1. Lineage (NCBI taxonomy): Eukaryota > Metazoa > Arthropoda > Insecta > Hymenoptera > Figitidae > Ganaspis > Ganaspis brasiliensis. Next base: position 1,284,685 of record JAZKLR010000194.1, read on the forward strand.
ACACTTTATTTATAAAAATTGTTTGAATAATTTATTTTTGTTATTCATTAGCTTATGATAATATTAGAAGCAAGCGGGGTTTTGTTTTTTCCCCAAGCATTAAAAAATTTTAATATTGAGAAAAAATTTCAAGTCAGTAAAAATAGTTCATAAACAAAAAATTTTTAATAAATTATTGAATTGTTATTTTTTCAACGTTTGTGAAAAGACACTGAGTTCACGGATTACAAAATATTGATATCGCAAATTCTATACTAAAAAAGGGGTAATGATTTTTTTTGTTTTTACAAATCACTTCTTACGGTTTAACTTATCTTACAGTGTATCAATGAGTATTTTTTTATAAGATTAAATATTTTTCTTTTAGAAAATAATAAAAATTGTGATTATTTATTATTTTTCATAAACTTCTTTATTCCATCATTTTTTTTTTAAACATTTAAAAATAATTTTTATTTTATTAACTTATCTGCTTGCCACATACAAAGAATTTTTTTCAATGTCCACGTGGACAATTTTGTAAAAGCGATAAGCTTGGTATAACGTCCACGATTGTCAACGAGAGGAAGGGGCAAAAATAGGCAAAAAACTGTCGACGTGGTTTATGGATGGCCAATAACGTGTAAACAACACGTTCACATAAATGTGCACATAACTTTCAACTATCATGACATTATTTTAAAATAGTTATATTTGAATTTATCAAAGTTTATTATAAGTTTTCACTTTTTACTGGAAATTTCAAAGTTCAATATGACTTTTGCATTTACCTTAGCATTTCTTTTCCCAATGTTTAGAATTTCCTATATATTAAAATTTCGCTTTTTAGTTGGTATGCAGTTTTTATATATATTAAAAACTTAATAGAAAAAAATAATAATTACCAAGCAATACTGTTTCACTGAGAAAAAAGATTTCTTTTGACAAGAATAAAATTATTTTTACATTGATTGCATTGAAAGAAATCGTTTTTATGATTGTTCCAAGAATAAGATATTTGGCGTAAACTTTCGTCTGCTTCTGTCATGCGCAAAACAGCTTAACATAACCTCAAATTCTTGAGTCTATAATATTTGATACTAGGACTGATTATAAGTGTAATTCATACTTGATCCAATGCATTTTTGCATTGGCACAAGAAAAGTTTTCTCTCAGTGTTCAATTTAACCTTTTTTTCAAAATTAAAATTAAGGAGTTACATTTCAAAGTAACATAATTTTTTTTCCTTACAATCAAAGACTTTAGACAATAATTATTACAGTTTGTCCATTAATTTTTAATATAAAAACTCTTATTCTGGGATAATCATGCAAAAAGAAAATTTTTCCCAGCGTAGATAGTAAAGTTTTAACCCTGGATAGGAAAAATTACATTTTTTTTTAAAAAATTTAAGTCCAGGATAGAAATATTTACATTCTTTTAGAAAATTTTTCTTACATGCATTAAAAATTTACTATATTTACTATATTTTTTACCAAAATGTACAATTTTTTGTAAAATTTACAAGATGATTTTATTTTTCAAAACAGTTTGTAACCTTTTTGATCTTTTTCGCAAAAAATTAGTGGATATAGAAATAATTATGTTAATCATTTAAAATAATTTTTTAATCTGTAACGTAAAATATTGGTGAAGTTTTAATAATTAAAAACAATTACTGAATAGATAACTTCTTTATTTTTTCAAATTCTGAATTTTAATAAAGCATAGAGTGTAAAAAGAGTGTTTTTGTGCACAAAATTACCCCACTTGACGGTAATTTAATATTCTGTCAAATAAAGAAAAAAAATCTAATATTTATATTCTTTATTAGGTTTATATCAGTACCTATAATTAATTATTTATTTGGTCATTCCACGTTGCATATTTTACTTTCTAAATCACTATTCTGTTAGCTTTGTGTTTTTGATATCAGATTTGTCGAAATTAGGACCTTTACTCAATTAAAGACATGAATCAAGCCATAAATTGGAAATAATATTAAATATTAATAATTTTAATAATGTTTTCAAAGTAAAGGACTTGGTTGACATAAAAATTTCTGTAGTAACGTCTTTTGTACTTTCTAAACACGGTATTGACTTAGATTAAAGATAATTCTACGCAAAATTGAATTTAATAATTTTAACAGAAAGTCTCACTGATCATGGTAATCACAATATTATTTTCGAGATCTTGATGTAAAACAAAAAATAAATTGTTAAAACGGAATTTGAATTGAAAAACTTCGCTTTACGACAGCATTTGAATCATATACGTCGCGATTTCAAAACAACCTTTCTAAATCGAATATATATAAAAAAGCAAACAGTTGAATGTAAAATTAAACCATAATTTCGTAAAAGCGCGAAACCAAAATTTAAATATATGAATAATGTATTTTTAAGAAAATCCATATACTAATATTAGGAACAATTTAACAGCAATTCTAAGATTGTAAATACATTTTTTGAATAAATAGACAATATTTTTTTTAATAATAATTTTTATTATATAGACACATTAATTTTTTTATACAGACAGTACACTGCAAAAACAGGTGTCTTAAATCGTTCAAAAATGTCTTAAAATAAATTTTAACATTGAATTGAACATAAAATTGAACATAGAAAAGAAGTTGAATTGAAAAAATTAAAAAGTTTTTTTTTTTAAAGTTATTATCAAATGGCGCAGGTTTTTAACTTAACTTTCTTAACCAGCCCTATCGAATTATCAACTATCATGAAATTGTATTAAAATAGTTTTTTTTTAATTTATCAAAGTTTGTAAAAAGTTTTCATTTTTTAATGACAATTTTAAAGTTTAATATGACTTTTGCATTAACTTTAGCATTTATATACCCCATGTTTAGAATTTCCTATATATTAAAAATGGGCCCGTATAATTTTGACACACATTTTTTCGTGCAACTTGTTATATTGTACTCCCAAAGATGAATGTTATATTTTACTCCTTTTTAAAATCAAAGATTTTTAAGTCTTATTTATTAAATAATTGATTTTAAAACATTAAATTAATATTAAAAGACTTTATTAATCTAGTAAGGTCAATTATTGAATAATTAAAACTTAAAAATCTTTGATTTTAGTAGGAGTAAAATATGACATTCAACTTCGGGAGTACAATATAACAAGTTGCACGAAAAAATTTGTGTCAAAATGATACGGGCCCTTAAAAATTCGCTTTTTAGTACTTACACCTTAAATTGAAAATAAATAATATATTAAATCTATTCCAAATTTTAAAGACCTATGCAGTAATTAAAGATTTAAATGACATTATTTTTGAATCTTGTTTATAGAATCATAAAATAAAATATATTTTTTATTAGGTTAAGGAAAAACTATATAGAATTAAACAATTATAGTCAAACACTTCTATTTAAAATAATTTTAGAAAATACTGAAACAAGAAAATAAATTTATCAACAATGTATAAAGATGAAATTGGGCACTTTTTTATCATTTGAAGCTCCTATCAAAAATGGCCTTGACGGTTGGAAACTTACTAGAAACTCAATAAAATATTTAAATAATTGAGTTTTAAAGTAATAATTGTTTTAAAAGTCATAATGTTTAAACAGCATAATACATTTTTTATTTTAGTATTATGAACTGCTTGAAACTATAGTTTTACACTCTAGAATTATTTAAATTAAAGTTAATGCAAAATCGAGAAAGGTCAAAATTTAAATCAGGTGCGAGTTTTTTTGCTTATGAGTTTGATCGGGTTTGATCAGCCTTAACAATATATATCATAATAAAAAGATATGATTTTAAAATTGGGATATTTAATTTATATTTTTTAAATAAATTTAAAACTCTGTTTAATTTTTGTTTCCTAAGGGAATAATTTTCTATTAAAATTAAAAATGTAAAAATATTTTTATTTATCCCACATTATTTAACTTTAAATAATTCTAAAATCAGAACAATTTGAACTTTTTTAATCCATAATATTTACTTCGTCGTTTAAAGGTTTTGCTTTTTTTTATTACAGCATTTCAATAATGTGCGTATGAAATTCGAAATACTGTCATCACGATTTTAGATTTCTTTTTAAGACTTTAAAACTTGGAATAGATTTCAGTCATTGAAGTTAATTTTCATAATTTTATATATTAAATATATAATCTATACAATATAAAAAAAACTAATTAACCAATTTTACTTAAATATTTTACAACTTAAGGAGTGAGTACTAAAAAACAAAATTTTAATATAAGAAATTTTCAATTTTGAAAAAATAAATATTAAAGTGAATACGGAAGTCATATTTAGCTTTGAAATAACTATTAAAAACACAAACTAAACTTTTGCAGGGTGAAATAAAAATATTTTGTCTAATACTTTTCCTTGATAAAAGTTATGTTCTTTTCGTCAAGAAGTTGCTTTCAATATGTATTTTGAATGCAGAAAAAAATCCTTTTTCGAAGATTTAGTATAGAATTTACGAATATCAATATTTTTTAATCGGTGAACTCTGTCTTTTCAGAAACGTTCAAAGAATAACATTCAATAATTTATTAAAGAATTTTTTGTTATTAACTATTTTTAGAGACTTGCATTTTTTTTTTAATTATGCAACTTTTTATATTAAAAGTAACTAATGTTAAACAATAATGTTAAAATTTTTTCATAATAATTATTTAAAAAAATTATTGTTGTTATTTATAAACTTTTAATAAAATAAAGCTAGAGAGACACAAATTTTTCTTAATTGTGTAATTTTTTATGCTTAACATAACCGAAAATAAACAGTAACTTTAAAATTTAATCAGAACAAGTATTTAAACAAATTAATGTTGTTATTTTATGTCCATTAAAAGATTTGTAAATTCGTTGTCGAGTCTAACTCGTGAAGAGAAAAAAATATCACTGTAATTTGATTGGTTGAGCGAAATTTGGATTTAGCTTCCCCACCACTGAAGTACTCATTCTTAGGATCGACTTGAAATTATCCGTAAAATTTGTCGTTTAGAGCTAAATTTTCTTTCACGAAGAAAAGTCAGTTATAAAGTTCAGTAGTTATTCGTTTCTATAAAATAATTTTCTACCACACATGCACGAAAACCTCGTGTTTTCGTTCGCCTTAAGCGGGGCAGAACTCACAGTTTTTAGGTCAGTGAACGTTAGAGGTAAAGTTTTTTAAAGTTCGGAAGTTTTTTTATCTCTAACGTCACTAACCTAAAGACTGCGAGTGCTGACCCGCTAACGCGAACGAAACACGAGATTTTCGTACATATGTGATAGAAAATAGCATATGCACCTCGGGAGGCCGATTTTTTGTCTCGCACAATGTTCTCCGAACATTTGTGCTTGACAAAAAAACACGGACTTCCCTCCCTTGATGCATAATATACTATTTTGCAACAGACGAACTTTAGAAACATCTTTATTCAACGCTTTAAAATGAGGGACAACTTATCACTCTTCTTTATTATTATGAGTGCAACCATTTTTGTCATCTTAAAAGATGCAGATGCAGATGGTTCATCTAGTTCAAGTAATTATTACCTCTAATTAGTTTAAAATTTACTTGCACCTTTTTTTATTTTTTTTATTTTTCAAATGTATTTATTGTTATTTTTTTCTATGACTTTATTTTCACTAAATAAAATTAACTCATTACATATCAGAGCATATAGTCCAGCCAATTTACACATTCAACAAAACAATAATTCCGATATGGCCAATTTTTTTTGGATTCGATAGGGGGATGTTTACTGAGCTTAAATCCAAGTTTGTGACCTCTGGGGGAGGTAACTTTGTCCACCATCTTGAAGAAAGGGGTGAAACTTTGTTTTCATAGTAATACAAAATCTATGCCATTAACGAAAAAAAAAGTAAGAATACAAATTCATAGTAAATAAAATTGCCTATCACTTTTGTTCAAAACATTTTTTTCCAAGACTTTTATTTTTCGCTAATTATTGCAAAAAGTGAAAAAATAAGAGTTTCAAAAGTTAAATTTTTCATTTTTATCGACTATTATTCAATTTGTTGTAAAGAATTCTTTTATTAAAATGAACTTAACCTTAGAATAAACAACTTTAAATCAAAAAAATTTTTAATAACATAGACAGTTATGACTGGACATAGACTGATCAAATATTTTTTTTTAGAATTTTTGTCTTAATGCGTTGCTTTAGAAAACTAATTTATGTAAAAGTTATATTTAATATTTAATGTTAGTAGAATAAAATCGGTAAGATATTATAGAAATAATTGTTTTTTATTCGACTTTTTATTTCTGGAATAAAAAAGAGAGTTATTTGTTAGCATTGCTGTTGGTACGCACGTAGAAAAAGCGAGACAATTATTTATATAAAAATTTTGGTCTTAAAATCAATTTATATTCTTTAATTTCTTTCATAAATGCGATAGATTATCAGTTATTATTAGAAAAAAATTTCGCCCCTTTCTTTAATGTGTCGGAACAGTTAGCACCCCTCGAGGCCACAATCTTGGATTTAAGCTCAGCAAACAGCTCTCCAGCCTTAACTATTAATTTTATTTAAAAAAAGTTAAATCGAAAGTTGTTCAATTTTAAGTTATCTTCATCTTTTATAATAAGTTTTTTTACAAGAAATTGAACAATAGTCGATAAAAATGCAAAATTTAATTTTTTAAACTCTTATTTTTTCACTTTTTGCAATATTTAGCGAAAAATAAAAGTCTTGGAAAAAAATGTTCTGAACAAAAGTGATAGGCAATTTTATTTACTATGAATTCGTATTCTTAGTTTTTTTTCGTTAATGGCATAGATTTTGGATTATTTTGAAAACAAATTTTCACCCCTTTTTTCAAGATGGCGGACAAAGTTACCTCCCCCAGAGGTCACAAACTTGGATTTAAGCTCAGCAAACATCCCCCTATCGAATGCAAAAAAATTGGCCATATCGGAATTATTGTTTTATTGAGGCTTTTTGAACGACAATTTGACTGGACTAATATAAAAGTATAACAAATAAATAAATAAAAAAGAAAGAATAAATAGAACATTCAAAAAAGAATTATACTATTAATATTATCGTTTAAAATGTTCATTTGTTTTAATTAAAAAAAAAACTTTTCGGAAGACAGTCACTTTGAAATTAACACGTTTATATTTAAAATAAAATGGAATTTTGTTCAACTCAGGAGAACCTTTATTTAAATTATTTTCTCAAAATAAAACATATTTTTTTTAACAAATAAACACATTTTTTATCTATTTTCAATTACAGTTTTTGAAAAAAATTAGTTTTTTTTTACTTTCCAGTATATTTAAAAATATCTTTGCAAAAATCGATACTTAAAACGATTCGTCAGATTTTCAAATAAAACCATTAAGTTGCACATTGAGATAAAACAAATGCTTTAAAAAATTTTACTAATGTTTTTAATGTTCTTTCTTAGTGATTTTGAAGATTCAAAAAGTTTTAATAATTAACAAAATGGCGGTCATTTTTTTAAAAATCAAAAAGTCTCCAATTTCTGAAAAACAAAATTTATGTTTTTTTTTTTCTTTTAACATGTAAAAGAGTTTTTTCCAATAGGTTCGGTATCTCCACTAAGCTGTCGTAAAAGTCGGAATAATTTTTTTTCTGATAACACAAAAGTCATTATTTTAGGGAATACAGAGCCATAAATGACATCGTTTTTTTATTTTAGTAATGCTTTAGATAACAAATAAAAAATAATGTTTATTAATAACAACAACAAAATTTTTAAGAAAATAAAAGATGATGTTTTTGACAAACTCGAGTTTGTGATTGTTAAAAAAATAGCCGCCATTTTGTTAATTTTCAAAAAACTCGAATTTCTCAAAATTAATAAGAAAGAGCATCTAAAACAGTAGTAAAGCCAGATAACAAAATTAAAAAGTAATAATTTTTTAAAAAACTACATAAATTTTAAAAACATATGATAGAGTTTTCGTTTAAAAACCACTCTTTGTCATAAGCTTTTCAAACGAAAGTTTCTTTATTTGTCCTAAAAAACAACTCGTTTTTTAGTAATATTAGTAATATTAACCCGTATCACCGAAGGGTTAAAGTTTACATGGGGTTTTAGATAATGGGATAAGTACACTTTTCTACATTTTGTATAACTTTTTTTTTTATTAATCTTTTACTTTGACAATATGTATATTTATGTTTTTTGAGGTGCTAAACACGAATCCGATGTCAAAAATAAGGTTTGACAGCTGCCAGCTGCCAAAACAGCTGTCAATAAAGCTGTCAATTTTTTAAAGTCGACAGATTTATGGAATTTTACATTAATTTACTCTTAGAATGTAATTTAATAACACTAAAGTCAATCCAAAAAACAAAAAGTAATGTGTTGATAGTTGACAGCTGTCAATTAAGCTGTCAAACTTTAAAAACGAGAGGTTTTGAAGTGGTTTTACATTAAATTACTCAAATATGCATATAAAATTATCTTAACAACACTGAGATAAACCTTAATAGAAATTTGTAATATTAACAGCTGTCAACTGTCAATGAAGTTGTCTAACTTTTAAGAAGTAGAAATTTTACATTAAATTATTCATATATATGTCAGATATATAAGACAGTATTCATGATGTATATTATGGCAGCTGTCAATTAAGCTGCCAACTTTTAAAAAACGAAAGTTTTTGACAGTTTTTACATTAAATTAGCCACTTACCCATAAAAGTATTTTAAAAAAACTGAGATAAACCTAAATAGAAATATGTAATATTGCTAATTGACAACTGTCAATTAAGCTGTCAAACTTTTGTAAAGGAAACTTTTTACATTAAATTACTCATATACAAGTGTTTTTAGGAACACTGAGATTAATTCTTGCAATATGTATCCTTGACAGTTGGCAGCTGTCAATATTACATATTTCTATTTAGTTAACTTAGTGTTAACTTAGTGTTCTTAAAATACTTTTATATGCGTATATGAGTAATATAACGTAAAAACAGTCAGAAATTCTCGTTTTTAAAATCTTGACAGCTGTTAAATGAAGCTGTTATAAAAAGGATACATATTTTTATTAGAAAAAAAAAAATCTCAAAAATTTAACAACGTAATTGACAGTTGTCAGTTGTCAATATTACATATTTCTATTTAGGTTTATCTCAGTTTTCTTAAAATAATTTTATGCGTATGTGGCTAATTGAATGTAAAAACTGTTAAAAACTTTTGTTTTCAAAAATTTGACAGCTTAATTGACGGCTGTCATAATATACGTCATGATATACTGTCTCGTATACATGATATGTATATGAGTAATTTAATGTAAAAAGTCTCCTTCTGATAAGTTTGACAGCTTCATTGACAGTTGACAGCTGTCAATATTACATATTTCTATTTAGAATTATCTCAGTGTTGTTAAAATAATTTTATATGCATATGTGAGTAATTTAATGTAAAAACTGTCAAAAACTTTCGTTTTTAAAATTTTGACAGCTTAATTGACAGCCGTCAACTATCAATATTACATATTACTTTTTGATTTGACCTTAATGTTCTTAAATTATATTATAAGAGTAAATTAATATAAAATTCCATAAAACTATTGACTTTAAAACATTGACAGGTTTATTGACAGCTGGCAGCTGTCAAACCTTATTTTTGACATTGGATTCGTGTTCAGCACCTCAAAAACCATAAAAATATACATATTGTCAAAGAAAAAGATTAATAAAAAAAGTTATTATACAAAATGTACAAAAGTGTACTTATCCCATGTAAAACCCCATGTAAACTTTAACCCTTCGGTGACACGGGTTAATATTAATTGATTGGGCTGTCCTTGTGCACAGCTCATTTTTTTCACATTCTAAAGCAAATTCAGCCCGGCGTCCTAAGAAATTTCAACTTTCGCAAAATAACGGTCACCCTACACTGCAAAAACATGGTGTCTTAAATTGGCCAAAAATGTTTTAAATTAAGATACTTTTGGTTTCTAAGACACGAAACATGTCTTATTTTAAGACATTTTTAAACAATTTAAGACACCTGTTTTTGCAGTGTAGTGAACATAAAATAAATGCCGCAAAATGTTCAATTGTTACAGAGACAACACCTCTGCAGTGTTATAAATGTAAAAAAAAAGATCCCGATTCAAATTGTAACGCAGCCTGGACCAACCAAATATGCTCCACGGGAATAGTCTACTGCCAAACCATATTTACTATCAGTAAGAGAGAGTATATGTTTATTAATGCGTTGTTAAAAACTAATTTTAAAACTATTTTGAACAATCATTTTATTCACTATTTTCGGGTGAAATTCATAAAATCCCCCCGCCACTCAGATTTCTATGAATCTTGGTATACTTACGTAATTTGATGCGCTGATTACGAAAATCGTAGTGAAAATTGGCGACTATATCATTTTCATGGTGAAAAATATGTATAAAAATTATAAAAAAATTTATGTTTTTTGCATATTTGTTCTACAGAACTAGAATAATATACGTTTACGACAGCTGATATAAATGTATTATAAAACTAAAATTTACTATACACTGCAAAAACATGGTGTCTTAAATTTGATAAAAATGTCTTAAATTGAGACACTTTTTGTATCTAAGACGCGAAAAATGTCTTAATTTAAGACATTTTTGAACAATTTATGACACCTGTTTTTGCAGTGTATAAAACTGGAAAGATTGCTTTTTTTAAAAGCAAAATGAAACTAGGAAAAATTGTAATCTAAAAAAAAGAAATATAATTATATAATTTTTCTTAAGTAATAGTTTTTAAAAAAAAAAACTAACAAGAATACCGTCAAGTGGGGCTATTTTGTGCGCTGTGGGGCTATTTTGTGCACACTAGGTTCTTAATGAATAAAATCTTTATATTCAGTTGCTTAGATTTGCTACTTGGTATAAATATTTTCTGATACATAACTATAAGCTACAGAGAATACTAAATAAATTTACTTAATTCTTTATCAGAAATCAGAAAAAAAATCGTAAAGTTGTAAAAATCAAGCTGAAAATTTTCAAAGTTCTCAAGATTCTGTTCAGATCTCCGGAAGTTTAAAAGTGTTTCTAAAGGTATTAATAATACTTGTTGACAATTTAGTTGAGATGACGTATACGTGATGCGCTAACTTTTTATTGCATATTTTGAGAAAAAAGGGTAACAAACTGAAAAACATTTTTGTCTTAGGTTTGTTATAAAAGACAAGAAATAAGCATAAAATCTCAGTTTTACACATGGTCCCTTAAAAACCTCAAAAAAGTAACATTAATAATTACATGCTTTTGAAAATAGTATTGAAACTTTTTCTCTTAAAATAACTCAAAAAGTGTAATAGAAGTTATTTTAAGTAAAATTTTCTTAAAGAATAACTTTTTTTTAAATCCACATTTTTGGGAAATTTTAGGGCCCGTATCATTTTAACACAAATTTTTTCGGTCAACTTGTTATATTGTACTCCCGAAGATGAATGTTATATTTTACTCCTTCTGAAATCAAAGATTTTTAATTTTTAAATATTCAATAATTGAACTTACTGGATTAATTAAGACTTTTAATATTAAATTATTGCATTAAAATCAGTTATTTAATAAATAAGACTTAAAAATCTTTGGGCCCGTATCATTTTGACACAAATTTTTTCGGGCACTTGTAATATTGTACTCCCGAAGATGAATGTTATATTTTACTCTTTCTGAAATCAAAGATTTTTAAGTTTTAATTATTCAATAATTGAACTTACTGGATTAATTAAGTCTTTTAATATTAATTTAATGTATTAAAATTAATTATTGAATAAATAAGACTTTTAAATCTTTGATTTCAGAAGGAGTAAAATATAACATTCATCTTTGGGAGTACAATATAACAAGTTGCCCGAAAAAATTTGTGTCAAAATGATATGGGCCCAAATTTTAGTGTTTTACATTCAAAATAGTTAAACAATTTCTAGAAAAAAATATTTCTGGCTTTGTTTTCCTTTATTGTACTCTAGAATATCTAGAAATAATACTTCATGCAGCAAAAGCGTTCAAAAAATTTGTTTATACAACTTTATAAATAAGCAAACTTTGATGCACAAAATAGCCCCACCATGGGGTTTATTTTGTTCACAACTTTAAGTTTCTATAACTCAGACTAAAATTTTTTTCTTGTCGGCTAACTCATAGAATACCTTTAGAAAGGGCCCGTATCATTTTGACACAAATTTTTTCGGGCAACTTGTTATATTGTACTCCCAAAGATGAATGTTATATTTTACTCCTACTAAAATTAAAGATTTTTAAGTTTTAATTATTTAATAATTGAACTTACTGGATTAATTAAGTCTTTTAATATTAATTTAATGTATTAAAATCAATTATTTAATAAATAAGACTTAAAAATCTTTGATTTCAGCTGGAGTAAAATATAACATTTATCTTCAGGAGTACAATATAACAAGTTGCCCGAAAAAATTTGTGTTAAAATGATACGGGCCCCTTTAGAAAGATGTCTACAACATAACTGAATATTAGATAAATTCTTTATTTTTTCAAATTCTAAATTTTAATAAAGCATAGAGTGGAAAAAGAGCGGTTTTGTGCACAAAATAGCCCCACTTGACGGTCAGTTAAAATTATTATTATGTTCAATAGGAATCATCTGTTGTAAGCGTGATGTCACTGTTGATTGGCTTATTCGGATTTAATATAATTCGGATAATATAATTTTTCTTTTAAAAGAAGCTCTCTAAATTGTTAATTTATAGTAAAGTGGGTGAAAAATAAAACAATAAAAACTTTACACGTGATAGTTTTATTCAATATCAACAGGTTATTTCATTAAGAAAGTTTTAAATGATTTTTGAATTTGTCGGATATGTCAAAATTCAACTATTGTTTACAGTTGGAAGGTTGTGATTTTTCTCAAAAGTGGTAATGTATTGAAGATTAGTATAACAGAAAACTTTTCTGTTCAAACATTATAATATGTATTATGCGATGCGTTAAGTATATATATAAAATATATATGTGTACGTACCATTGTTAGTGTTTAGTTTATGTTAGGATTTCGCTCGTGGCGTTGATTGTCTTTATATACATGTATATAGAAGTGTTTGAAATATACGGAATTTCAATTATCACAGGTAATCTATAAGAATATAATAATTATGAAGATCGGTTTATATATCTTTTTATAGGAATTACTTTTTAATCTCGATTTTACTAATTCCAAAACTCGATGGTAATTTACCCAAAAAAATGTCGATTCAAGTTTCTTTTAACATTTCCTATCGAAATTTGTTAAATAAATTTTTTTTAGTACTAAGTCCACAATAATTATTATTATTATTTATTTGATAATCGGTATGTTGGGGAGAAAACACGCATAGTGTTTTTTTAAATTTAATAATAAGTTGAGTACTTATAATGTGGGTATAAAGTGTATTGGTCGTTGTTATGGTGTTTCTAGTTTTTTGCAATTTTCTCGGGAACTCACCTGTTCTTGTAAAAAAGCTTAAGGCATAAAATTTGTATTTTAATAAGACCTATAACTTTTAGTGATAGCATTTTTTGCTATAATTCATATTTAAAAAAATAAATGCAAAAAACTGAATTTTTTTTTGTTTTTACCATGAAAATGATCTAGTCGCCAATTTTTATTATGATTTTCGTAATAAGCGCATCAAAATACGTAAATGTATAAAGTTTCATTAAAATCGGTGAGAGGGGTCGTTTTCGGAACTATATCCGTATTTTCTTTTACATATCACAGTTATTTACTTAAAAATACATCACTTTCATTTTATATTTTACTAACACTTATTTATATTTTATTTGACACTTTTTTTTAAAAATATAGATAGGAAAGACGTTAATTAAGAAAAATCGTATTTTACAATTTACTCGTTAGATAATAATTAAAACTAATGTACCTTATTGTAATGTACATTAGAAACTAGACTAGCATTTCACATAACACTTCATCTATTCTTGGAAAATTAACTTTTATTATTACCTAAGAAGTCAATTATTGTAAAATGCGAATAGTAAATTTTGAACTGATGTAAAAAAGCTAATGAGTTTCTTTCAAAGTTATTCATGTATTTAAAAAAAGAAGAACAATTTATACTTTCAAACCGATGATTAAAATTAGGTACAGGAAACGGAGCTACAACATTTCAACGATCATGCAGTACAATTACAACTAAAGCTGAAAAGCTGATAAGTGAGCAAACTCATACCCAACAGAACACGAAAACAGTAACAGAATTATGTGAAGGTAATTTGTGTAATAATAAAAAAACTGCCCCTAATCCTTCCCCCTCTTCGTCTCCTTCCTACTCTTCGGCTACTTCATCAGAATTATACCAAAGTTATAGCCAATTTAGTTATGCGATTCTTTCAAGAGTAACGATTTCTTTTGCAGTTTTATCCATTATGAAATTTTTCTTTATTTAAAATCCTTTAAAAAGCATGTAACCTGAGCTAAGTTTAAAAACGTATATTATTCAGTTTAAATCTATTTTATTCTGTAGTGAAGTTCACTTTTTTGACATTGATTTCTGCATACTGAAAAAATTAAATCCAACGAACTGTCATAATGACTTTGCCTTTGATGACAATTCTGCAGAATCGTTACTTTTTTCCACATTCAAGTTTCTTAATCTGGACCAATTTTAAGTCGTGTATTTTATCACAGAAACAAATAACTCGATGGGGCTGGTTAAAAAAGTTAAGTTAAAAACCTACGCCATTTGATAATAAATTTTTAAAAAAAACTTTTTAATTTTTTCAATATAACTTGTTTTCTATGTTCAATTTATCTTACATCGAATTTTGCTTATCCCATTTACTGTCTGTATAACAAAAATTAATGTCAATATAATAAAAATTATTATTCAATAAAAAATATTGTCTATTTATTCAAAAAATTTGTTTACAATCTTAGAATTGCTGTTAAATTGTTACTAATTAGTATATGGATTTTCTAAAAAATACATTATTCATATATTTAAATTTTGGTTTCGCGCTGTTACGAAATTATGGTTTAATTTTACATATGTACAACTGTTTGCTTTTTTATATATATTCGATTTAGAAAGTTTGCTTTGAAATCGCGACGTAAATGATTCAAATGCTATAATAAAGCGAATAGTTTTTCAATTCAAATTCCGTTTTAACAATTTATTTTATGTTTTACATCAAGATATCGAAAATAATATTCTGATTACCATTATCAGTGAGACTTTCTGTTAAAATTATTAAATTCAATTTTGCGTTGAATTATCTTCAATCTAAGTCAATACCGTGTTTAGAAATAATTAGAAAAGGCGTTACTATAGAAATTTCTATGGAAATCAAGTCCTTTACTTTTAAAACATTATTATAATTATTAATATTTGAGGTTTTCCAATTTATGGCTTGATAAAGGTCCTAATTTTGGTAAATCTGTTAACAAAAACACAAAGCTAACAGAATAGTGATTTAGAAAGTAAAATATGCAACGTGGAATGACCAAATAAATAATTAATTATAGGTACTGATATAAACCTAATAAAGAATATAAATATTAGATTTTTTTTCTTTATTTGACAGAATATTAAATTACCGTCAAGTGGGGTTATTTTGTGCACAAAACCACTCTTTTTACACTCTATGCTTTATTAAAATTCAGAATTTGAAAAAATAAAGAAGTTATCTATTCAGTACTGTTGTTGACACCCTTCTAAAGGTATCCTATGAGTTCGCCTACAAGAAAAAATTTTTTGTCTGAGTTATAGAGACTCATAGTTGTGCACAAAGTAAACCCTATGGTGGGGCTATTTTGTGCATCAAAGTTTGCTTATTTATAAAGTTGTGTAAACAATTTTTTTGAACGTTTTTGCTTCATAAAGTATTATTTCTAGATATTCTAGAGTACAATAAAGAAAAACGAAGCCAGAAATATTTTTTTTCTAGGAATTGTTTAACTAATTTGAAAGTAAAACACTAAAATTTCACAAAAATGTAGATTTACGAAAAAAGTTATTTCTTTAACAAAATCTTACTTAAAATAACTTCTTTTACACTTCTTTAGTTATTTTAAAAGAAAAAGTTTCAAAATTAACTTGAAAAGCATGTAATTGTTAATGTTACTTTTTTGAGGTTTTTAAGGCACCATGTGTAAAACTGAAATTTTATGCTCATTTCTTATCTTTTATAACAAAAATAAGACAAAAATGTTTCAAAACGAAATTCTAAAGTAATTTTTACTAAGTACAAAACAAATTATTGAAAAAAACTTGATTTTAGAGAATGCACAAAATAACCCACCAAATCCTGGTTTTTCAGTTTTTTACACTTTTTTCTTAAAATATGCAATAAAAAGTTAGCGCATCACGTGTACATCGTCACAACTATATTGTCAACAAGTGTTATTAATACCTTTAGAAACACTTATAAGCTTCCGGAGATCTGAACAGAGTTTTGAGAACATTCAAAATTTTCAGCTTGATTTTCACGACTTTACGATTTTTTTTCTGATTTCTGATAAAGAATTAAAGAAATTCATTTAGTACTCTCTGTAGTCTAGATATCAGAAAATATTTATACCAAGTAGCAATCTTGAGCAACTGAATATAAAGATTTTATTCATTGAAAACCTCGCATGCACAAAATAGCCCCACGGCACACAAAATAGCCCCACTTGACGGTAAATTATTTTAAAAAATTTTTAAATTATTAAATTAGAATTTATTTAATTTTATTAGGTATTTAATCGTTTTTAATTATTAAAACTCTACCAATATTTTAGATTACAGATTAAAAAATTATTTCAAATGATTAACATATTTATTTCTATATCCACTAATTTTTTGCGAAAAAGATCAAAAAGGTTACAAACTGTTTTGAAAAATAAAATCATCTTGTAAATTTTACAAAAAATTTGTAATAATGAATAAACTATAATAATTAATTTCTAAAGTTTTTGATTCTGAGGAAAAAAATTATGTTACTTTGAAATGTAACTCCTTAATTTTAATTTTGATAAAAAATGTTAAATTCAAACAGTATTACTTGGTAATTATTATTTTTATCTATTAAGTTTTTAATATATAAAAACTGCATATCTACTAAAAAGCGAAATTTTAATATATAGAAAATTTTAAACATTGGGAAAAGAAATGCAAAAGTCATATTGAACTTTGAAATTTCCAGTAAAAAGTGAAAACTTATAATAAACTTTGATAAATTCAAATTCGACTATTTTAATACAATTTCATATGATAGTTAAATATTATGTGCACATTTATGTGAACGTGTTGTTTACACATTATTGGCCATCCATAAACCACGTCGAGATGATATATATGTATAATAAAGAAGTTTATAAAAAAATAACAAATAATCAGAATTTTTATTATTTTAAAAAAGAAAGATATTTAATCTAATAAAAAAATACTCATTGATACACTATAAGATAAATTAAACCCAAAGAAGTGGTTTATAAAAACAATAAAAATTACTATCCCTTTTTTAAGGACAACAATAGTAAAAAATAGTGCGCGCAAGCGCGCGATTAGTTTTTCATACATTTTAGAAATTAAACTATAATAATAAATAAAACAAATCGCTGAATAATATTTATCTAATAAGGAGGGCTGCCAGTGCATTTGCAGATTGAAAATAGTGAAAAAAAGACTTTTTAATTTAAAAAAGTGAGTAAATAATGAGTTTTTAAGAGAAAGAACTTAGTAAAAAGTGAGCTTTTAAATAAAAAGAAAAAGTGATTACAAACGAAATAATTGTAATTTGAAGTAAATAATTGAAAAGGTTAAAAAATAATTGAAGTTTGAAAAACATAATTAATAAATGACAAAAAAAATTAAAATTTGAAACAGAAATTTGAGACTAATGTAAAAAAATGTAAATTTTCGCACAATAATTGAAATATTGAAAAAATAAGTAAAATGTAAAGAAACTATTTGAATAAAGACATAAATAATTATAAAAGATGGTGTGAAAATTACACTTCTTAGGCAATTTAGTAAAAAAATTGAAAAAAAATAATATAATTTTCAAGAAAATAACTGCAATTTGAAAAAATAATTAAAAAATATCAAAAAAATTTATAAGTATAGAAAATAGTTGAATAATGATAGAAATGACTGAAATTTAGAAAAAAAATTAATGAAAAATGAGAAAAATATCATTATCATTGAATAATGACATAAATAAATGAAAAATGATCTTCAAAATTTAATAAATCCATGACAATAAAAAAAGATTGAAGAAAATGACATTTAAAGAAAATAATTGCAAAATTTCAAAAATATTTTAATATTGACAAAAATAGTTGCAATTTGAAAAAATAATTGAGAAATGACAAACATAATTGATAACTTTAAAAAAATTTAAACTGGAAGAAAATACTTGTAAACTTGACAAAAGAATTGAAATATTGAAATAAATAATTCAATACTGGTGTAAAAATTAAAAAATTATAGACAATAATTGTAAAGTTAAAAAGAATATTATATGTTTAAGGAAAATAATTGAAAGTTGAAAAAATAAATTGAAGTTTGAAGACAATAATTAAAAATTTGAAGAGAATAATTCAAAAATGGCAAAAAAAATTCAAATATGAGAAAAGTAATTAAAGTATGAAGAAAATAATTAAAAATGGTGTCAAAAAATTATAAAATTCGTTACAATAATAAAAATAATATTGAACATAATTGAAAACAGGTGTATGAAATTTAAAAGTTTATAGCAATAAAAAAAATTAAATAAAATAATTGCAATTTGTAAAAAAAAAAATTTAAATGGGAAAAATAACAAAAATATGAAAAAAATAATTGGAAATGACAAAAATAATTGATTAATGATAAAAGTAATTGAAAATGAAAGAAAATAATTGAAAAATAACGAAAGTGAGTCGAACTTGTGTGGAAAATTTTGATATCCCTGACAATAATTTGACGATTGAAGAACACAATTAAAATTAAAAAAAAATAATTGAAAAGTTTCAAAAATAATTGAAATTACAAAAAGATAATTGAACATTAACAAAAATAAAAGTAATTTGAAAAAAATAATTGCTAACTGGTGCATAAAATTAAAATTTTAAATGCAGTACTTGAAAAATTGATCAAACAATTAAAATTTTAAGAAACTGATTGAATAATGACATAAATAATTGACAGCTGGCGTATAAATAAGAAAATTTATAGAGAATAATTTAAGTTTCAAGAAAATAATTGAAATTCCTTGAAATTAATTGAAAAAAATGTACAAATTTAATAAACTCATGACAACAATAAAAATAATGAAGAAAATGATTAAAATTTGTAGAAAATAATTAAAAACTAATATAATAAATTTAAAAATTCATGGTTTTAAAAAAAATTGAGTTTTTTTATGTATTTATTTATTTACGGGCAAAAGCTCATTATAATATAAAATTTAAAAATGTATTTCAAGTAACAATAAAATTAAAATTTGATATAACAATAAGAATTACTATATTAAATATTAATAAATCGCATTCAATAATTTGAAAAAAATAATAATTAAAATTTGTAGAAAATAATAATTCTAGAATTGCAGAAATAATATGAATAAGAAAAAAATAATTGTAAAATGACAAAAATACTTGAAAAATGACAAAACTAATTAAAATTTATAGAAAATTATTGAAAATTAACAAAAATAGAATAGAAACTAGCGATGAAAATTTAAATATTCCTGTCAATAATTTAAAAATAGAAAAAAATAATTAAAATGTTGAGAAAATAATTGAAAAATAACTGAAGAGGATAATTGATGTTGGAAAAAATTAAATTCAGAATCGAAAAAATAATTGAAAATTGACAATAATACTTTAGAGTTGACAAAAGTACTTTAAACTACGTGAGAATTATTTCCATTTCATAGACATTTTGCTTCCTTATAGAGGACGCAAGAAATTAATAATATATATAAGTTAATTGTGGAAGTTGTTAAAAAAAAAATTTTTAATGCAAAAAAATGTAATAATATGAAATATTTTACGACTTCTTAATCAATTATAAAAGTTATATAGGTCAATCAATTCGTTTTGAGATAAGGAATATGGTTTTTGTATTCTTTAAGTTGTATTATTAGCATGAAAAAAAATTTTGTCAAAAAACGATTTTTTTCGATGAAAAAAGGTGCTCATAAAAATTTGGTTGGTTATTTTAAAAAATCCCTGTGTCCAAATTAAGATATTCATGAGCTGAATAAGTCATCCAAATTTTATTGGAATCCGTTAGAGCATTCTCGAGATATCTTGTACACAAAAAACGTTATACACACACACATGCATACACACACATACATCTGGACATTTGCTTAGGAATGAAAATTTACGTTTTTTAGATGAAAATAAGTCGATTTAGACTATTTTTGGAAAATCGAAAATCTTAACGATCACAAAGCTTCCTCTATGGGGAAGCAAAATGACAAAAATAATTGAAAAGAGGTGTAGAAAGTACGTATTTGTAAATTGTAATTAAAAAATTGACGATGTAATTCGAATATGAACAAACTAATTAATTTCTAAGGTAAATTTTTAATCTGACACCTAATATCGTTGGAATAGACATTTTACGAAAAAAGTGAGAAAAGTGTTTTTTTTTAAATACTGAGTAATAGGGAGCAATTTTAAGAAAGTCAGTAAAAGTAAAAAGTGTGTCACTGGCAGCCCTGCAATAAAAAGAAATTAATAAGTATTAAGGGATACTAAATATTACTTCGTTGAAACTTTGCCGCAACCTTTCCGAAAGTTTCCAAACTTGCAGCAAACTTGATGAAAGTTTCGGAACTTCAAGATTGGTTAAAAAAGTTACAGAATAATTTAAACTTTATTGAATTTTTTTCAATAAAGTAAAATAACGTAATTTGAATTTTTAATAAATTCGACAATTCGACATTTGCAATTAATCTAAATTATTTTTAAAATTCATATTAGTGTGTAATATATAAATTATTGTTAGTCCTTTTTTTTAAACTTTGAAATGTAACTACTCAATTTTAATTTTCATAAAAAATGTTAAATTCAAATAGTATTGCTTGGAAATTATTATTTTTTTCTTTTAAGGTTTTAATAAATAAAAACTGCATATGTTTAAAAAAAAAAATTTAAATAAGCTAGCTCTTTATCACAAGAAAAACTAAAGATAAAGTTTGCTTTGTTTCAGCTATATAAATGTTTTAAGCTATCTAAAACCTCAGGCTTTTGGATTTAAAAAAAATAAAAATATGTAAAAGTAAATAATTTTTTAAAAAAGCTCGATTTTTTAAAAATCAATTTGAAAAATCAAGTTTTAATTCCAAAATTTTTAAATTATGAATTTAACGTAGGATATTTTATATTTATTTTTTAAAATAGATTTTATTTGTTTAAAAAAAAATTCTAATTTTTGACTTAGAACAATTGCTAACAACAGAAAAAATTTTCTTTTAACTAAAGAGCAACCTTACAACCTATAGATTTAATACCAAGTCTAACTTTATTAGCAAAACCTTACGTTTCAGATGATTTCGAGAAGATTTATAGTATTTTCTGTCTTTTACTTTTACCTCTCCTCTTCTATTTTTTTCTCGTCCTTTTTATTTATATCCTTTTTATTCTCTCCCTCTTCCTTATCCTTTTTCTCTGTAACTCCTTTTTCACCCGATTAATGCAACTGACAATTTACCGAATGTCTCCCAATTGTCTCCTAAGTCAACTCTTATTTGTTTGCACTGCGACAGCAACAGACCGGCGATGCAAACTTTGTTTTATTGACATTCTGAAAGCAACTAAGAATTAAAGCGAAACGAAGAATTCACCTGGGTTTTCCCCGAGATGTGCAACTTGCCATTTATAATACTTGGGCACAGTTTAATTGCTGAATTATGCTAATCAGTCGGTGAAACGATTGTCTTGAGATCTGCAGTTTTTTTTCGGATTTATTGCATGCAGTGGGAATCAGCAAAGATGCCGCGAGTTTATTTTCTTTTAGTCTATAGTAAAAGAAAAATAACTGAAATGAGTTTTTTAATATATTTTTTTAATTACTGTAATGATTAAATCATTATAAGGATATCCTATATAAGACTATTTCTTACAAATGAGCATGATTTTTCTGAAATTTGTTTCAGGTTTTAATAGTCATTTTTCATTATTTCAGATTTATAGAGTACAAATTGTTAAAAATACTGCGATTTTGATTTTGCAAATCTAGACTGTCTCAAGTAGGGGAGAGTCGGGTAAAATGCCTAATTGGGTAAATTGGCAATGGTTAATAACTTGGCCAAAAATAAATATTAATCATAATTGTTTTTAATTATGAAGTATATTAAGGTGAATATGATTTCTGTAAAGTTTCATGTTTATCAGTTTATTATTAAATAATTTACTAAAGAATTGTGAAAATGATGCTTTCCAACGATAATTTTTTCATTTTTAAAGATTAGAAAACATGCACTTCTATCTCACATACGTACATAATTTTTTTTTTAAATTAATCCTTGAATATTTAGCTATCTAATCACTTTGACTTAATTTATAAAAATGAGTTCAAAAATGAAAATAATTAGTTTAATTACATCGTGTGTTTTTGGGTAAATTGCCTATATGCTGTAAAACTTCTAAACAAGATACGTATAATACGGAAAATCTCTCGGGTTACACGTATATTTTGATGTAGAAACTAAATATCAAGTTGTTACTGCTTCTGTATAAAAAATCAGTGTTTTAACAAATTAATTATATTAATTATTGCATTTATATTAATAATATTATAATAATTATGCATTGAAGAATCATTTTTAATATATTTTTAAAACATGATTTTAAATAAGCGCGGGATGAATCAAAAGAAGTGCGCATGCGCAGAAAAAATACATAAGATTACGAGAGATACGTGTTGTCACGTGACTATAAAGAATCATGGCGAATTAACCTGTCACATTTGGCATTGAATGCCAAAATTGTCGTTTTCTTCCTAAAACTCACGCAGTTTTCAATCGAGCAGGTATTTTTGGAATTTATTATAGTGTTTAATTTACTTTTGTATGATTTTTTATAATTGTAGAAGCTTTATTTATTTGTTATAGACTTTATTTCCATTTTTTGTCGGTCTGCTTTGGATTAAAATTTTAGTTTTATGACAAAAAGATTATATTTTTGTATTCACAGCTAGTTCTTTTTTTAATATAAACAAGATAATTGATTATAGAAAATATATAAAAAAAAATTGTTTACTTTTATTCATATTTTTCCATATTTTTGTGCACAGTCGATTTGCCCAGTCGTGTGTCAAAATGGCGAATTTTGACATCAATATTTAAATAATTCTTTTTTCTATTTTTTCTGAAATAAACACTTAAAATGACTATCTTATTATATTCTCAAAGAATGTTTTCTAAATATTTGATGGTTTATATTTTTCAAAACTATAATTAAATACTTTTTTTTTTGCTCTAAACTTTACTATAGGCATTTTGGCCGACTCTCCCCTATCAATTTAGGTTAGGTTATAAAAATTAATGTTGTGAGTAAAATCAAATCATTTATTTTGATTTCATTTGAAATCTTTATCTTCTTCTTCTTTATCTCTTTATCTTCTTTACCAAAAATAATTGTTTTAATATCATCTTTATTAAACAATTATCTATCATTTAAAGTCAACTATATTTACTTGTTGACAATTCTCATTCACCGAAAATAAGAAAAGCGAAAAACTTATTTTAGGCTTTGAAGTTGCCGTACATTATCTGCAAAAATCCAGTTGTCTCACGTCAGAAAATTTGTTTTCAAACTCAAGTGAAAAATTGACCACGGAAGAGCGAATAACGAGGTCCTAATCTCCCGAAAATCTTGTAAAACTTTTTCAATAGGCTGCGTAAATGCTTTTAGAAGCTAAATTGGTTCCGGTTGTAAACTCTATTTCCAAAACCGCACACTAAATAGAATAACTGTAAGCACTCACTCCGAGTTGACTTTTCCAAGTTTCGCACATTCAAATTTTGAAAAAGGATCGTAAAAGCATTAGAATGCATCATGTTCCTTCATTGTCGAGACAAGGCGACATTATTTGCCTGTTAGGGTCTTGAACCTGATGGCTGATTTATGGTTTCAACTTCTCCAAAACTGAGAAGTTGGACTTGCGACTTTTCTCTCTCTCTCTCTCTCTCTCTCTCTCTCTCTTTCTATCTGTCTCTTCTTCTCTTTTTTCTCTTCCTCTCTCTCACTCTCAGGGGCGGCGACTTGTATATGGTACGTTTGCAAATTCCATAGAGCAAAAAAGTCGCCCTATGATATTCCATATGGTAAAATTACAGATAAAAAAAAATTTTTAATAAGAATGTGATTATGAATTTACAATTTGAAGAAAATGATTAATTTTTTTTAAAAAAACCATATTTTGTAAAAATAATTAAAAAATGACGAAAGAAGTTGAAAATTAATTAATAAATAATTTAACTAATTTGATATTGAAGAAAATAATTAAAATTGAAAATATTTTATTTGAAAACAATTAAAGAAAAGGATTGAAACTTGCGGAAATTGAATTTTAAAATTAGGGGAAAAATTGAAAAATAATGGAAATAATTAGAAATTGAAGAAAATTTCTGAAAAATGATAAAAATTGTTGACAGTTCTAGCAAATAATTGAAATTATAAAAGAAAAGAATTGTTAAAAATTAAGGCAAATTTAAAATAATTTTAAATTTACTATTCTCAAAGATTAAAGAACAGAATTGAAATTTGGGAAATAAAAATTAAAAGTGAGGGGAAAAAATGAAAAATAATGAAAATAAAATAAAAGAAAATTTTTTGAGAAATGATGGAAATAGTTAAGAATTCTAGCAAATAATTAAAATTATAAAAGAAAAGACTTCTAAAAAATTAATTAATTGAAGAAATTTTTAATAAATATAATTTTAAATTAACTATTTTCAAAGAGTGGATTTATTAAGTTTTTAATCAATGTACAATTATTTCTATCAATTATTATTTTAATATTAAATTTATTTTTTAATTAATTTTCAATTAGTTTTTGTCATTTCAAATTATTTTTTGATTAATTTTCTAATTTTTTTATTATTAATCTCAAATTTTAGTTATTTTTTTGAATTTACAATTATTTTTATCATTCTGCAATTATTTTCTTATATTACAAATATATGTTGAAATTTTTTCAATTATTTTTCACAAACTAAAATTATTTTCTTCAATTTTTAATTATTTTTATTACTTTGCAAATATTTTTGTATTTTTATTTTTATTTAATACATAAACGGGCATAAGGAAGGCCGTTTTGTACTGTAAGTACTAATAATAAAAGTGTACAATAAAAAAATATATATAGCAGAATCCAACAAATAGGATAATAATAAACAATAAATAATCGATGCCGAATTATCGAGAATCGATTTTCTCGAATTTTTTAGTACTTTCATTATTTTTCAATTAATTTCCTAGATTTTGAAATATTTTTTTCAAATTTTAATAATTTCCTTCAATTTTCAAATACTATTGTTATCATTTTGCAATTAAGTTCTTCAATTTTCAATTATTTAACTCATTTTTTAAACGATTTTTTCAATTTTCATTTTCTTTTATATTTCTGAAATTATTTTCTCCAACTTTTAGATAGATATATTAATTATTTTTTAAATAATTTTAACATTTTTATTTATTATCTCAAATCTAAGTTACTGTATCCACGTTTCAATTTAATACCGAAAATTTCAATTGTCTGTCTCAAATTACAATTATTTTCTTTAATTTGCGGTTATTTCTATCATTTTTCCATTGCTTTTTGTCCTATTGCACTATTTTTTAATTAATTTTCAATTTTTATATAAGTTATCACAACATCCACTTATTTTTTTCAATGTACAATTATTTTCATTACCTTGCAAATATAGTCTCGAAAATTTTAATATCTTCATTACTCTTTATATAATTTCCCAGATTTTAAAACATATTTCTAAAATTTAAATAATTTTCTTCAATTTTCAATTATTAATATTATCGTTTCGCAATCAATTTCTTCAATTTCAAATTATTTTCATTATTTTGCAAATATTGTATCAAATTTTTTATTATTTTCATTACTCTTTAATTAATTTCCTAGCTTTTGCAACATATTTCTCAAATTTAAATAATTTTCTTCAATTTTTAATTAGTTATATTACTTTGAAAATATTATCTCGAATTTCTTATTAGTTTCATTACTCTTTAATTAATTTCCTATATTTTAAAATATTTTTCTTAATTTCTAATCATTACCTTCAATTTCCAATTATTTTTGTTTTCATTTTCTAATTAATTTCTTTAATTTTTTATTGATCTAACTTTTTATTTCTCAATTAAATACTTAATTTTAAATTATTTATCTCATTTATTAATTATTTTTTTCAAATTCATTTTTTTTATCTTTTTGCAAAAAAAAAAAATTTCTTCTCCACCTTTTAACTATAAATCTATTAATTATTTTTCAATTAAATTCCTAAATTTTCAATTATTTAACTCATTTTTCAATTATTTTTTTCAATTTTAAAATATTTTCATTATTTTGCGATTGTTTTCTCAAATTTTAAATTATATTCAATATTTTTTTCCCTAAATTTTTTAATTATTTATCTCAAATTATAATTATTTTTTCCAATGCTCAATTTTTAAAATTACTTTTCTATTTATTTTTTGGAATTTTTAATTATTCTTTAGAAAATTTCAAGTTTTCTATTTTATTTTTAGTTATTTGCATCAATATGCAATTCTTTTCTCCAATTTTTAAAAATTTTCAATATCTTTTAGTCAATTACCTTAGTTTACAATTATTTATCTTATATTTCAATAATTTTTATGAATCTTAAATTTTTTATATTATTTTTTAATTATTTTCTTATATTTTAAATATATTTTGTAATTTTATAAAAACATTTTTGTGAAATTTTCATTATTTCTTAGACTTTCAATTACTTTCACCATTTTAAAATTATTTTCTCCAATTTTGTAATATTTCAATTATTTTTTAACTAATCTCAAATTTTAATAATTAATACCAATGGTCAATTTTTAAAATTGTTTTTCTACTATTTTTTTTAATTTTCAATTATTTATCACAAATTTCAATTATATTTTTTTATTTTAAATTAGTTTCATCAATTTGCAATTCTTTTCTCCAATTTGTGAGAATTTTCAATATTTTTCAGTCAATTACCTTAATTTACCATTATTTTCCTCATATTTCAATAATTTTTACCAATTTTTAATCTTTTATATTATTTTTTAATTGTTTTCTTCCGGGGGCGTAGCCAGAAAAAATTTTCGGGTCGGTTTTTGAAAAAAAATTTGCGTTTAAAGACCTCTTTTTCAAACGAATTTTTCTATTTCGGGGGAGGGGGGTCGGTTTAACCCACAAAACCCCCCCTGGCTATGCCCCTATTTTCTTATATTTTAAATATATTTTGTAATTCTATAAATACATTTTTCTAAAATTTTAATTATTTCTTAGACTTTCAATTACTTTCACCATTTTAAAATTATTTTCTCCAATTTGTTTAATATTTTAATTATATATTTTTCAACTAATTACCCAAACAATTCTTTTATTACTTTTAATAAATTCTTTAAATTTCAAATATTTTCTACAATTTTTAATTGCTTTTATCATTTTTCAACTATTTTTCTTAAAATTTCTATTATTTTTTTCATTTATTATTAATTTCCTAAATTTCCAATTATTTCTCTGATATTTCAATTACTTTCTTCAATTTCAAAATAATTTGGTGAGTTTATTACTTTTTTCAAAATTTTAACTATTTTCTTCAATATTTAATTATTTACCTCAGATTTTAATTATTTTTTTCAAGGTTTAAACATTTTCATTATTTTGCAATTGTTTTCTCAAATTTTAAATTATTTTTTAGTCCATTTTCCAAATTTACATTTATTTATCTCAAATTTCAATTAATTCTTTAAATATGAACTACTTTTTTCAATACTTAATTGTTTTTACCATTTTTTAATTATTTGCTTTAATTTTAATTACACCTAAATTTTTTGTTTTTGCTTTTACATATATCGGAAGTATAGATATATTATCACTTATTTTTCTTAAATTTTAATTATTTTCTTCAAATTTCAATTATGTTATTCAATTTTCAAATATTTTTATTATTTTGCAATTGTTATCTCCAATTTTTAATTATTTTTTTTATTAATTTCCTAAATTCCCGATTGTTTATCACTAATTTCAATTAATTCTCTAAATGGGGCATTCCACGTGACATTTTCATTCAAATTTTTTTTTTTGCTCAGAATAATTTTTTTCTGATTCTCTATGAAAAATAAGGAAACACGTATTTTTTTATTTTTTTATTGAATGAAAATTGCAGAAGTTATGAATTTTTGAAATTTAACGTTTTTTGAAATAGAGCATTTTTATCCTTCGTTTTTCCCCGTTATTATTAGTAAATTGAAAATAATGCCCTTCATAAAATTTGTTCAATTTTTCTTAGAATTTTTAGACATGTAGTAAAAAATAATGAATTAGCAACAAAAATACATGAAAAATTGAATTTACGCCTAAAAAGTGACTTTTCTCAAAACCGAAGGTCTGGATTTTCAATTGTTTTCCTTCAATGCAGTTACTGATTAATAAAGAAATTTTTCTTGTAAGTCTAAAAGTGGTGCTCTTTAATGTTTCAATGATATTTATAATAATTGCTTGTTGCAAAAAGTTTAAATTATGAATTATAGAAATGAAACAATTTCAACTTACAAATTCCTGTGTGCAACAGTTCTTTTGTTTTGTAACATAAGCTTAAAATTTAACAAAATGTAAAAGTAAACTATATAAATGCAAATATGATTAAAACGCTACAGTGCACCACTTTTAGACTTACGAGAAAAATTTCTTTATTAATCAGCAAGTGCATTGAAAGAAAAAAAATCGAAAATCGAGACCTTCGGTTTTGACGAAAGTCACTTTTTAGGCGTAAATTCAATTTTTCATATATTTTTATTGCAAATTCATTATTTTTTACTACATGTCTAAGAAATCTAAGAAAAATTGAATAAATTTTATGTAGGGCATTATTTTCAATTTACTAATAATAACGGAGAAAAACGAAGGATAAAAATGATCTATTTCAAAAATTCATAACTTCTGCAATTTTCATTAAATAAAAAAATACGTGTTTCCTTATTTCTCATAGAGAATCAGAAAAAAATTATTCCAAACAAAAAAAAATTTTAAATGAAAGTGTCACGTGGAATGCCCCAAATATCAATTACTTCCTTTAATTTTTTATTGTTTTTACCATTTTCCAATTATTTTCTTTATTTCGAATAAACTTTTTGATTTTTCTTTCTCATATGGGAAAGTATTTTGACTTATTATTTTCAAAATTGTAATTATTTTCGTTTTTTAATTATTTTCATTATTTTACAATCATTTTCTTTAAATTTTAAAGATTTTAATCGTTTTTCAATTATTTTTTGAAATTTTCTAAATATTTATCTTAAATTTTACTTATTTACATATTTATTCGAATTATATTTCTTAATTTTAAATATATTTTATCGCTTTCATCACATATTTTCCTCAAAGTGTATTTATTTTCTTTAGTTTTGAATTATTATTATCATTTTCAATCATTTTCTCCAATTTTTTTTTTTTTAATTAATTTTCTAGATTTTGCTTCCTCCTAGAAGATTTCAATAATATATTCCCTATAAGTATTAAATATTAATTTATTTGTCATTTTAAGAAAAGAATCGTTCTTTATTGTTTTATAATTTCTCATAATATAGAAAATAATATTATTTTTAACAAAAGTCCACGTGGACATTTAGATGAGGGAGGGATGGGGGGGGGGCGAAATAAAAAATTGACCCACCCCTCGGTCAATATTAAGTTTGCAGATTGCAAAAATTTACAAGTCACCGGCCCTTCTCACTTTTACCGAAAAAGAGAGAGATGTTGATTTCCCCCTCTCTCTGTGGCTATTCGACAGCAAAATTTGTTAGTCCGAGATCAAAAGTCGAAGAGTGGGCGTTTATCCCAAAGGCGGACCTCAAGAAGACTTTCAAGGAAGGATAATCCTCGGAATGGAGGATCATCCAATTACTGTGCAGGTGACCCGAACATCATTTGTATTCATTTCGTCTGCATCTTACCTGCTTGTTGGCGAGATTCGCCTCTCGACCGCAAAAGTCACTTGCTCTTTTCCCCTCTCTCTCTCTCTCTCTCTCTCTCTCTCTCGCTCTCTCTCTCTCTCTTCTTGAGCGTTCTTTTTTTCTCTCTCTCCCTCTTTTTATTTCTCTCTCTCTTTATTCGAGACCCTTCCGCCTTCTCAGTTTCTTGCTTGGCCCATCTCCCTGGCGAGAGATTATCCGCACGAGTGTTAAACAAAGACTTAATCGGAGTTAGGTGCAGGGATTTTCCCGGCACGTGGATTAGCCAGTCCATCGTCACTTTCAGACAATTAATTTAAACCCGTTTGCTGTGACCACAACTCCACCCAGCTTGGCTCCCTGACGCTTTGACTCTGCCAGAACGACAATTATGACAAATTATTATATTGCTCTTTGAATCAATGAAAAATAAGGAGCGTGTTTGTATAATTATTATAATATGTAGGTGTAATTTGATTAATTGTCGATTTTTAATAATTGATGATAGGAAAATAGGGTAATTGTGTAGATAAGCGGATTTTAAAAAAAATAGTTCAAATTTGGTATTGAAGGAAATAATTAAAACTAAAAAAGTTTTTTATTTAAAAAAATTAAAGAAAAGGATTGAAACTTGCGGAAATTGAATTTTAAAATTAGGGGCAAATTTGGAAAATAATGTAAATAATTAGAAATTGAAGAAAATTTCTGAAAAATAATAAAAATTGTTGACAGTTCTAGGAAATAATTGAAACCATAAAAGAAGAGAATTGTTAAAAATTAAGGCAATTTTTAAATAATTTTAAATTTACTATTTTCAAAGTTTAAAGAACAGAATTGAAACTTGAGAAATAGAATTTATAATTTAAAAGTGAGGGGAAAAAATAAAAAATAGTAAAATAAAATTGAAGACAAATTTTTGAAAAATGATACAAATAGGAGAATCGTAGCAAATTATTAAAATTAAAAAAGAAAGGATTCTTAAAAATTGAAGAAATTTTTAAATTTAAATTTATTATTCTCAAAGAATGGATTTATTAAATCTTTAATTCAATGAAATTGCAAATTAATTGAAGTTAGAAAAATAATAATAAGTATATAACTGCAATTGTGGTCTTGTTTATCTCAAATATATTCTTTTTCTCTTTAATTTACTTTTTACAAATTTTTATTATTTTCTTCAATTTACAATTATTTCTATCAATTATTAATTTAGTATTAAATTTATTTTTCAATTAATTTTCAATTAGTTTTTGTCATTTTCAATTATTTTTTGATTAATTTTCTAATTTTTTTTATTATTAACCTCAAATTGTAGTTTTTTTTTTCAATTTACAATTATTTTTACCATTCTGCAATTATTTTCTTTTATTACAAATATATGTTGAAATTTTTTCAATTATTTTTCACAAACTGTAATTATTTTCTACAATTTTTAATTATTTTTATTACTTTGCAAATATTTTCTCGAATTTTTTATTACTTTCATTATTTTTCAATTGATTTCCTATAGATTTTAAAATATTTTTCTCAAATTTGAATAATTTCCTTCAATTTTCAAATATTATTGTTATCATTTTAGTATTTAGAGTAAAATGGGGCAAAATTTTTTTAAGGCAGAAAAGCTTTCTTATTTTAAGACACAACATTTTTAAGACAGCCCTTGTTGAATTGCAAATACAAATTTTGTACCTCAGTTTAAGAAGCAAAGAATGTGATTATCAGCAGGTATATTTGCTACATTTAAGGGGCACACCTAGTGTGAGTGCCTAAAAAAACGGTGATTTTTAGGAATTTTTTTTGAAGAATGTATTGCGTCAAATGTTTTGAATTTTTTTTACCTTTATTTGTCTATAAATCAGTTATTAATTTTTTATTTTTGTAAAGAAAAATACATATTTTTTTAAAAGTTATGTCCCATCTCGCAAGTGTAAAAAAAAAACTTGTCCCACTGCTGCAGTGATTGCGGCCTTCTGAGGGACTGAAATGAAAAAAACCAAAAAGATTATTAAACTAGAAGACATTTGCCGTACTATGACCCTCGGATGGAAAAAAAATATTAAATTTCAAAAAAATGGCGGAGTTTTGAAAAAAAATTATAAATTTCGACTAAAAAATTCGATAATTTTTGGCATCCCAAAATTTTATTTTTCATCAAAAAAAAAAAAACTGGAGCCTCATAGTACGGCAAATATCTTCTAGTTTAATAATCTTTTTGGTTTTTTTGATTTCAGTCACTCAGAAGGCCGCAATAACTGCAGCAGTGGAGAAACTGGTTTTTTTTTGGATATAGCGAATAACTCTTTAAAAAAAAAGATATTTTTCTTTGCAAAAATTACAAAATGTTCACTATTTATACAAATATACATGTACAAAACTTTAAAAAAAATTAGATGCAATAATTTCCCTGAAAAAAATTCCTAAAAATCGACGTTTTTTTCAGTCACTCACACTAGGTGTGCCCCTTAAGACAATTAATCTGTAAAATCAGAAGCTGTGTGCTGATATTAAGAAATGAATTGAAATTCAACTAAACCAAGATTTTATTTTCACACAAACATTAGTTGAAATTAAAAGAGCATCCTTATTTTCACAGAAGCCTCAGTTCAAATTAAGGACAGCATTATTAATAAACAATATTCCATAATTTATTTATTAAATTGTTAATATTAACTATTTTTTATAGGGTTAGAAACAACCCACATAAAAGTAAAAAAAATGATAATTTTTTTTAAATTACAAATTACAAGTTTCCTTAGGATTTTTCAACAAAATTGTTACATATCGACAATTTACGAATGTTTATAGATATTTTTATGTATTATTAATTTGTTTAAACAAAGTATTATTGTTACTTTATAGCTATTATTCAAATAAACCTAGCAAGTTGTAGTTTTTTGTTTTTTATAACTCAACTATTTTTTATAATTAAAATTAAAAAAGCATTCAGTCAATTTAACCACAACAACCATTTGCAATTGTTTAAACAAATTATTGTTAATAGTTATTAATTCTTTACAAATACACCTAGAAAAACACAACTTGTTCTTACTTTTACAAATAATTAATGGACTCTGGTTAGGATAAGACAAATTATTTACTAATAATAATAATAATTATTTTTACTTTGTTTAAACAATTTATTATTGTTAATTTATAACTATTCTCAAAATAAACCTAGCGAGTTGTAGTTTTTTCTGTTTTCTGACTTAACTATTTTATATATTTAAAAATAAAAACTATTCAGTAAAATTAACCACAAGAAACATTTGGAATTATTTAAACAAATTATTGTTAATAATTAATAATTCTTTACAAATGCACAACGTAAGTTTTTCCTAATTTGCAAATTAATAATCTCTGGTTAAAACTCGCTAATTGTTTTAGGATTTAAAAGTTATAATTAAACAGTAATAAATTGTTTGAACAGAGTAAAAATAAAAAATTATTTTTAATAATTTGTCTTATTCTGACCAAAGACCATTAATTTGTAAAATTAGGAAAAAGTTGTATCTTTCTAGATGCATTTGCAATGAATTAATAATAATTAATAACAATAATTTGTTTAAACAATTTGAAATAGTTTTTTATGGTTAATTTTACTGAATACTGTTTTTAATTTTAAATGTAAAAAATAGTTAAGTTAGAAAAATCTACAACTCGCAAGGTTTATTTGGATAATAGCTGCAAATTATCAATAATAAATTGTTTAAACAAATTAATAATAGATAAAAAAATCTATAAACATTCGTAAATTGTCGATATGTAACAATTTTGTTGAAAAAGCCTAAAGAAACTATTAATTTGTAATTTTAAAAACTTATCATTTTTTTGAATTTATGGGGGTTGTTTATAATCCAATAAAAAATAGTTAATATTAACAATTTGATAAATAAATTATAGAAAGTTGTTTTTTAATGACTTTTCGCGATATGATTCGCTGTATTGATGTTTTGAGTGATTTTTGAGGATTTTGTAGCGAATTTACAAAAAAGTGAGTTTTTCCCATGTAAAATCAATGGAAAATTTCAAGGGGTCTGAGCGACCCCTAAATATGGTCCAATTAAAATAAATAGAGGTAATTTTGTTCGATTTTTAAATTTTTTAAAATTTTAATTATTTTTATTTAAGGTAGTTCTCTTGGTTCAGTGATTCTCAACTCAAATTTTGTCATTTTTTGTATTTATTAAAAAAAAATGAATAAAACGTCAAAACGTGTATTTCAAAATACTATTTTTTGAAATTTAGTACCGCAAGACACATTTTTCAAAACGTGATCTAATTCCTTATACTTTAAAGAATAATTTAGTAGTTTTTATTTTTAAACCTAAAGAAAATTCATCGCGTGGTTAGCAAAATTGTATTTTTTAACCATGGCTGTTACTTTTTTCCATGTTAAAAAGTTCAACTTCATTCTCAAATATCTTAAAAATATTCAAGTACCAATTTACTTTATTTTAATTTCTTCGCATTTGAATTCCAAATTTTTTTTAATGATTATTTCTATTCGAGTATGCCTACATTTGGATTACTTATATTCTAATTAAATTAGACTGACTCCAAAATACGAGTTTCAATTATTTTCATTCGGTTGCATCTAAATTTCAAATATTTTAATTTTATTGGATCTAATTTTTAATTATTTTAATTTGTTTGAGTCCAAATTTCAATTCTTTAAATTAATTCCATTCAAATAACAAGTTCTTCGATTTTAGTGCATTCAATTTCAATTATTTTAATTTGAATAAGTTTAGATGCAAATTGCATACTTTAAAATGGGCTTGAATTTTAAATAATTCAATTTTACAGAGCCTAAAATACAAATTTGAATTATTTTAATTTCAATAAACCAGAATTTCAATTATTTACGTTTATGTGCAACTAAAAATTACTTCAATTTGTCAGCTTCTAAATTTCAATTATGTTAATGTAGATGTGTTGGAATTTCAATTATTTTAATTCAAATACATTCAAGTACCAATTCCTTCAATTTTATCGGATTTGAATTTTTAATTTTCGATTTCTTCCAAATTAGAATATGCCCAAATTTCAATTCCTTAAATTCAAATGTGTTTGAATTTAAACAATTTCAATTTAAGTGAGTTCAATTATCAATTACTTCAAGTGTAATGCATTTGAAAAGTAATTATTTCAATTATTGTCATTTCAGTGCTTTCAAATGTCAATTATTTTAATTTGGATGCACTTAAATCCCAATTTTTAAAACTCTAATTTCCTTAGATTTAAAATTATTTAATTAGACTGAATTTAATATCTCAGTTTGAATTATTTTAATTTGAGTCTGTATCAATTTCAATTATTTTTATTTGGATGCTTTAAAATATAAATCACTTTAATTTTAATGATTTAAGATTCCATTCATGTGTTTAATTTATTAGACTGAGTCCAATATCTCAATTTCAATTTTCTTAATTTCTTCAAATTTCAATTATCTTAATTTGGCATCTTCCAAATTTCAATTATATTAGTGGAAATGTATCTAGATTTAAATTAATTCAATTTAAATGCCTTCAATTGTCAATTGTTTTAATTCTAATTCATTAAAATTTTCAATTACTTTCATTTGGATGAATCAAAAATTTAGTTATTCAAATTTGATTACGCTTATTTGTAATTGCTTATATTTTATCTGAATACGCCTAGGCTTCAATTATTTCGATTTAAATGCAACAAAATTTCAAGTATTTCAATGTTAATGTAATCAAATTACAAATACCAACTACTTCAATTTTAATGTATTCAGATTTCAATTTTAAAAATTTTCAATTATTTTAATTTCAAGGTTTTGAAATTTTAATCATTTCAATTGGACTGCGTCTAAATTACAATTTCAATATGATTCAAAATTCCAATTATTTCCATTTTAATGTGTCTAAATATTAATATATTCAATTTGAACATTAGTAGTCAGAACATTGAAATTTCAAGTATTTCAATGTTAATGTAATCAAATTACAAATACCAACTACTTCAAATATAATGTATTCAGATTTCAATTTTAAAAATTTTCAATTATTTTAATTTCAAGGTTTTGAAATTTTAATCATTTCAATTGGACTGCGTCTAAATTACAATTTCAATATGATTCAAAATTTCAATTATTTCCATTTTAATGTGTCTAAATATTAATATATTCAATTTGAACATTAGTAGTCAGAATACGCCCATTTTGAATGAATTTTAGATAATTCAATCATCATTTTCTGAAAAAAAAAATTTTGCTATTTTAAGTGTAAAATCCTGAATTGATTTGGCAAACTTGAATGACGTCATTCTGCATCACAAGGTGAGCACATGGTGTAAATAGCTACTCATAACGTTTCATCAATATTGAACTTGTTTTTGGATTATGAATCTGATAGGATGCTGGGACTATGAAGATAAAGGGAGAAGATTCTCGGCAAAGAGAGGTGAGAGAGAAAGAGAGATGAAGAAATATGGACAAAGGGGAGAGGTTTGTTTGAAGCACTCGTGACCGCTATGACAGATTGAAAGAGAGGCTGGGTCCTTTGGTGACCAACGAGGCGTCGCGACGTTGCAAAACCCCCGCCCTAACTGCAAGCAAAACACAAAAGACGCAACCCCATTCTTTTGACGTGTTACGAGGTTTCTATCCTCATATATCGCATCGATGACACTGATCGAGTTTAGGTTGACCTCTTCACTGCGTCAGTAAGGTGCTTCCATTATTCTATCAATAGAATTGGACCATGTGTCAGGATATGTGTGATTCTCCTCTTTATATTTGTACACTTCTTTTTATTTAGTTAGTTTCTTTACTCGACTTTAAAATGCAAATTAAAATTGAATTTACCCCAATTGCAGAAATCTTGGATTTACGCAGATAGAAATAAACTTGAATTTACCCCTATCGATTGAAATTTGAATTTACCCCAATCAAAGTAAACTTGAATTTACTTTATTGAATTTACTGTAATCGAACTAAACCTAAATTTACTTTAAGCAAACTAAACTTGAATTTACCCTAATTGCAGAAATTTTGAATTTAAGCTGATTAAACTAAACTTGAATTTACCCCTGTCTATTAAAGCTTAAAATTACCCTAATCAAAGTAAACTTGAATTTACTTTATTGAATTTACTGCAATCGAAGTAAACCTTAATTTACTTTAAGCAAACTAAACTTGAATTTACCCTAATTGCAGAAAACTCGAATGCAGACAGATGAAACTAAACTTTAAATTACCGGAATAGAGTGCAACTTGAATTTACCCCAATCGAAGGAAACATGAATTTACTGTATTAAGTTTACTGCAATCAAACTAAACCTAAATTTAAAATAAGCTAACTAAACTTGAATTTACGCAGCTCAAACTAAACTGAAATTTTCCCGAATCGAGTAAAACTTGAATTTATCCCAATCAAGGTAAGCTTGAATTTACTTTATTCAATTTACTGCAATTAAACTAAATCTGAATTTACTTTAGGCATACTAAACTTGAATTTATCGTAATTAAAGGAAACTTGAATTTGGGCAAATCGAGCTAAACTTGAATTTACCCCTATCAATTACAACTTGAATTTACCCCAATCAAAGTAAATTTGAATTAACTTCATTGAATTTACTGCAATCGAACTAAACCTAATTTACTTTCAGCAAACTGAACTTGAATTTACCCTAATTGCAGAAATTTTGAATTTGCGCAGATCAAAATAAACTCAAATTTACCCCTGTCTATTAAAGCTTGCAGTTGCCCTAATCAAAGTAAACTTGAATTTACTTTATTGAATTTACTGCAATTGAAGTAAACCTTAATTTACTTTAAGCAAACTAAACTTGAATTTACCCTAATTGCAGAAAACTCGAATTTAGACAGATAAAACTAAACTTTAAATTACCCGAATGGAGTGCAACTTGAATTTACCCCAATCGAAGTAAACATGAATTTACTGTATTAAGTTTACTGCAATTAAACTAAACCTAAGTTTACAATAAGCTAACTAAACTTGAATTTAGGCAGCTCAAACTAAACTGGAATTTTCTCGAATCAAGTAAAACTTGAATTTACCCCAATCAAGGTAAGCTTGAATTTACTTTATTCAATTTACTGCAATCGATGTGAACCTGAATTTACTTTAAGCATACTAAACTTGAATTTACCCTAATTGCAGAAAACTCGAATTTAGACAGATAAAACTAAACATTAAATTACCCGAATAGAGTGCAACTTGAATTTACCCCAATCAAAGTAAACATGAATTTACTGTATTAAGTTTACTGCAATTAAACTAAACCTAAGTTTACAATAAGCTAACTAAACTTGAATTTAGGCAGCTCAAACTAAACTGGAATTTTCCCGAATCAAGTAAAACTTGAATTTACCCCAATCAAGGTAAGCTTGAATTTACTTTATTCAATTTACTGCAATCGAAGTTAACCTGAATTTACTTTAAGCATTCTAAACTTGAATTTACCTTATATGCAGAAAACTCGAATTTAGACAGATAAAACTAAACTTTAAATTACCCGAATAGAGTGCAACTTGAATTTACCCCAATCGAAGTAAACATGAATTTACTGTATTAAGTTTACTGCAATTAAACTAAACCTAAGTTTACAATAAGCTAACTAAACTTGAATTTAGGCAGCTCAAACTAAACTGGAATTTTCTCGAATCAAGTAAAACTTGAATTTACCCCAATCAAGGTAAGCTTGAATTTACTTTATTCAATTTACTGCAATTGAACTAAATCTGAATTTACTTTAAGCATACTAAACTTAAATTTATCGTTATTAAAGGAAACTTGAATTTGGGCAAATCGAGCTAAATTTGAATTTACCCCTATCAATTACAACTTGAATTTACCCCAATCAAAGTAAACTTTTTTGAATTTACTTTATTGAATTTACTGTAATCAAACTAAACCTGAATTTACAATAAGCTAACTAAACTTAAATTTAGGCAGCTCAAACTAAACTGGAATTTTCCCGAATCGAGTGAAACTTAAATTTACCCCAATCAAAGCTTGAATTTACTTTATTCAATTTACTGCAATTGAACTAAATCTGAATTTACTTTAAGCATACTAAACTTGAATTTATCGTAATTAAATGAAACTTGAATTTGGGCAAATCGAGCTAAACTTGAATTTACCCCTATCAATTACAACTTGAATTTACCCCAATCAAAGTAAACTTGAATTTACTTTATTGAATTTACTGCAATAGAACTAAACCTGAATTAACATTAAGCAAACTAAACTGGAATTTACCCTAATTGCAGAAATTTTGAATTTGCCCAAATGAAAATAAACTTGAATTTACCCCTGTCTATTAAAGCTTGAAATTGCCCTAATCAAAGTAAACTTGAATTTACTTTTTTGAATTTACTGTAATCGAACTAAACCTGAATTTACAATAAGCTAACTAAACTTGAATTTAGGCAGGTCAAACTAAACTGGAATTTTCCCGGATGGAGTGAAACTTGAATTTACCCCAATCAAAGTTAACATTTTATTACTGTATTTAGTTTACTGCAATAGAACTAAACCTAAATTTACTTTAAGCAAACTAAACTTGAATCTATCCTAATTAAAAGAAACTTGAATTTGGGCAAATCAAGCTAAACTTGAATTTATCCTAATCAAAGTAAACTTGAATTTACTTTATTGAATTTACTGCAATCGAAGTAAACCTTAATTTACTTTAAGCAAACAAAACTTGAATTTACCCTAATTGCAGAAAACTCGAATGCAGACAGATGAAACTAAACTTTAAATTACCGGAATAGAGTGCAACTTGAATTTACCCCAATCGAAGGAAACATGAATTTACTGTATTAAGTTTACTGCAATCAAACTAAACCTAAATTTAAAATAAGCTAACTAAACTTGAATTTACGCAGCTCAAACTAAACTGAAATTTTCCCGAATCGAGTAAAACTTGAATTTATCCCAATCAAGGTAAGCTTGAATTTACTTTATTCAATTTACTGCAATTAAACTAAATCTGAATTTACTTTAGGCATACTAAACTTGAATTTATCGTAATTAAAGGAAACTTGAATTTGGGCAAATCGAGCTAAACTTGAATTTACCCCTATCAATTACAACTTGAATTTACCCCAATCAAAGTAAATTTGAATTTACTTCATTGAATTTACTGCAATCGAACTAAACCTAATTTACTTTCAGCAAACTGAACTTGAATTTACCCTAATTGCAGAAATTTTGAATTTGCGCAGATCAAAATAAACTCAAATTTACCCCTGTCTATTAAAGCTTGCAATTTCCCTAATCAAAGTAAACTTGAATTTACTTTATTGAATTTACTGCAATTGAAGTAAACCTTAATTTACTTTAAGCAAACTAAACTTGAATTTACCCTAATTGCAGAAAACGCGAATTTAGACAGATAAAACTAAACTTTAAATTACCCGAATGGAGTGCAACTTGAATTTACCCCAATCGAAGTAAACATGAATTTACTGTATTAAGTTTACTGCAATTAAACTAAACCTAAGTTTACAATAAGCTAACTAAACTTGAATTTAGGCAGCTCAAACTAAACTGGAATTTTCCCGAATCAAGTGAAACTTGAATTTACCCCAATCAAGGTAAGCTTGAATTTACTTTATTCAATTTACTGCAATCGATGTGAACCTGAATTTACTTTAAGCATACTAAACTTGAATTTACCCTAATTGCAGAAAACTCGAATTTAGACAGATAAAACTAAACATTAAATTACCCGAATAGAGTGCAACTTGAATTTACCCCAATCAAAGTAAACATGAATTTACTGTATTAAGTTTACTGCAATTAAACTAAACCTAAGTTTACAATAAGCTAACTAAACTTGAATTTAGGCAGCTCAAACTAAACTGGAATTTTCCCGAATCAAGTAAAACTTGAATTTACCCCAATCAAGGTAAGCTTGAATTTACTTTATTCAATTTACTGCAATCGAAGTTAACCTGAATTTACTTTAAGCATACTAAACTTGAATTTACCTTAATTGCAGGAAACTTGAATTTAGACAGATAAAACTAAACTTTAAATTACCCGAATAGAGTGCAACTTGAATTTACCCCAATCGAAGTAAACATGAATTTACTTTATTCAATTTACTGCAATTGAACTAAATCTGAATTTACTTTAAGCATACTAAACTTGAATTTATCGTTATTAAAGGAAACTTGAAATTGGGCAAATCGAGCTAAACTTGAATTTACCCCTATCAATTACAACTTGAATTTACCCTAATCAAAGTAAACTTTATTGAATTTACTTTATTGAATTTTCTGCAATCGAACTAAACCTAAATTTACTTAAACTAAACTTGAATTTACCCTAATTGCAGAAATTTTGAATTTGCCCAAATCAAAATAAACATGAATTTACCCCTGTCTTTTAAAGCTTGAAATTGCCCTAATCAAAGTAAACTTGAATATACTTTATTGAATTTACTGTAATCAAACTAAACCTGAATTTACAATAAGCTAACTAAACTTGAATTTAGGCAGCTCAAACTAAACTGGAATTTTCCCGAATCGAGTGAAACTTAAATTTACCCCAATCAAGGTAAGCTTGAATTTACTTTATTCAATTTACTGCAATTGAACTAAATCTGAATTTACTTTAAGCATACTAAACTTGAATTTATCGTAATTAAATGAAACTTGAATTTGGGCAAATCGAGCTAAACTTGAATTTACCCCTATCAATTACAACTTGAATTTACCCCA
This sequence comes from Ganaspis brasiliensis, assembly GCA_037103525.1. Lineage (NCBI taxonomy): Eukaryota > Metazoa > Arthropoda > Insecta > Hymenoptera > Figitidae > Ganaspis > Ganaspis brasiliensis. The sequence continues at coordinate 1,326,530 of JAZKLR010000194.1, forward strand.
ATCAAAGTAAACTTGAATTTACTTTATTGAATTTACTGCAATAGAACTAAACCTGAATTAACATTAAGCAAACTAAACTTGAATTTACCCTAATTGCAGAAATTTTGAATTTGCCCAAATCAAAATAAACTTGAATTTACCCCTGTCTATTAAAGCTTGAAATTGCCCTAATCAAAGTAAACTTGAATTTACTTTTTTGAATTTACTGTAATCGAACTAAACCTGAATTTACAATAAGCTAACTAAACTTGAATTTAGGCAGGTCAAACTAAACTGGAATTTTCCCGAATGGAGTGAAACTTTAATTTACCCCAATCAAGTTAAGCTTAAATTTACTTTATTCAATTTACTGCAATTGAACTAAATCTGAATTTACTTTAAGCATACTAAACTTGAATTTATCGTAATTAAACGAAACTTGAATTACCCCAATCAAAGTAAACATTTTTTTATTATTTAGTTTACTACAATCGAAGTAAACCTAAATTTACTTTAAGCAAACTAAACTTAAATTTATCCTAAATACAAAAAACTTGAATTTACCCCAATCAAAGTTAACATTTTATTACTGTATTTAGTTTACTGCAATAGAACTAAACCTTAATTTACTTTAAGCAAACTAAACTTGAATCTATCCTAATTAAAAGAAACTTGAATTTGGGCAAATCAAGCTAAACTTGAATTTATCCTAATTAAAAGAGACTTGAATTTGGACATATCAAGATAAACTTGAATTTACCTCATTCGAGTGAAGCTTGAATTTACTTTAATAGAAATATACTGCAATCAAATTAAACTTAAGTTTACCAAGCAAACTAAATTTGAATTTACGCTGCTCAAACTAAAATTGTATTGACCTAAATCGATTAAAACTTGAATTTATCCCAATCAAGGTAAACTTGAATTTACTTTATTCAATTTACTGCATCGAACTAAAACTGCATTTATTAGTTTTTTTTTATTTTAAGCAATCTAAACTTGCATTTACCGTAGTCCAAGTAAAGTTGAATTTACCAGAATCCATGTAAACTTGAGTTTAATTTAATTAAATTTAACTGGAGTTTACCCCAATCGAACTTAATTTGAATTTTCTTAAATCAAATTAAAACTTCAATTTACACCAATTTAAAAGAAATTGAATTTACTTAGATCAAAATTAACTTGAATATAATTAAATTTAATTAAATTTTAATCTTCCCTACTGAAAGAAAACTTGAATTTACTTTATTGCATTTACTCTAATCAAAGTAAACTTGAATTCACTTTAATTAAACTAACTTTGAATTTACCCCAGTTGAACTAGACTTAAATTTACCTTAATAGAAGTAAACTTATGAATTAATTTTATTCAAACAAATCTTGAATTTACCCTAACTGAAGTAAACTGAATGTACTTTTATTAAAATAAACTTGAATTTACGCTAATTGAGGTAAACCTATATGTACCTTAATCAAACTAAAATTGAATTTAACCCAGTCGAGCTGAACTTTAATTTGCTTAAATCTAACTAATAATTTACCCCAATCAGACTAAAATTGAATTTAATCAAATCGAACCAAACTTGAATTTATTCTAATCAAACTAAACTTGAATTTAGTCCAATCTAAGTAAGATAGGTTAGTTTAAATTAATAGAGCAACTTAAAAATTTAATTGTCTTAAATAAAATCAAGTTTCGATTGGCCACAGTAAATTAAAGTTTTATTGGGGTAAATTCAAGTTTTGATGCGTCTGCATAAACTTAAGATTTTTTTACTTCGATAGAGTTAAATCTAAGTTTAAGTTTTTAATAGTATATAGTTAAATTTCAATTGATTAAGGTTAATTCAAGATTAGTTTAACATCGACAGGGGTAAATTTAAGTTTTGCTTAGTTGAGGAAAATTTAGATTTAAATAAATAAATCCAAGTTTAGATTGTTCAGAGTAAATTCGGGTTTTAGTTGATTTGGGTAATTTCAAGATTAGTTTAATTTTGACAGGAGCAAAGCAAAACTTTGTTACATTGGGTTAAATTTAAAATTCGTTGAATTTGATGGGGGCAAATTAAAGTTTCATTGTATTGGGGCAAATTCAAATTTTATTCAATTAGACTAAAAATAAATTGGGTTTAAAAAAGGTAAATCTAAGTTTAGATTGTTCAAACTTACATTCAAATTTTAGTAGACTAAAATAAATTTTGAATTACTCTTACATTAATAGGGGTAAATTGAAGTTTCATTACATTGAGGCAAAATTCAAGTTTTAGTTAATACGAGAAAAATTATGTAAGACAGATTACCTGCCGCAGATTGCGGTAAATTCAATCTTAGTTTTACTTCGATATAGGTTAATTAAAGTTTTGTTCTATTGGGGTAAATTCAAGTAATGTTCGATTGATTTTTAAAATTAAAAACTTACACCATTGGAGTAAATCCAAATTACACTTGATTCGATCGATTATGGTAAATTTAAGTTTTGGTTGTCAGGGGTAAATTCACCTTTTTTTAAATCGAAGCAAATTCAGTTTTAGTTCCATAAGGGTAAATTTACGCCTAATTTGATTGGGGTAAAATCCATCTAAGGTTAAATTTAAGTTTCAATTGGCCACAAAAATAAAGTTTTTATTAATTGGGGTAAATTCAAGTTTACTTTAGCTAGTAATTTTTTTCATCTCAGTTTGATAACAAAGAACAAAAAATACCAATTAATTAAAATTCGTCCAAATAGAAGTTAAAATCCATAAAAATTCTTTTTGTATTGTTGATTATCACTAATTTAAATTGGCCAATGAAAAAAGGTAATTGTGATGAATAATGGAGTAATATTTCGTATTTTATTTGGAATAAAAGTGTTATCAAAATTGTAATAGAAAGTGTGAAACGACCAATCGTTGGACTAAGGATACTTAACAAGATAACGGGTGGCTCGTTGAACATAACGAAAAGTAGTTGGTATACAATGCCCCTGCTTCAAAGCATTAAGATGGCGTAAGGTAACCATTGAATAGATACGGCTGAGGGTCGTTCAGATACGAGAATGACAATACGACCATGCCAAAACGCACATTTGAGACATCCAAACTGCCTTGTCTTATTGAAACATCATTTTTACCTTATAATCAAAAACTACCCCCCGGTTTTTCATAACAAAAGTATTTTTCAAAAGTAAATTTTTTAATTTAACAAAATTGTGTATTTTCTCAATACGAAACTTTTTTAAAAGTTTAATAATAATCATAAGGATCTTTTTTTAATTTGATTCCAAATATTTATGGAAGATAGTTAATAAAAGAAATAAATTGAAAAAAAATTAAACTTATTTTTTTTTTAAGATTACGAATTAGGAAAATATACAGTTAAATTATAAAGATCGAGTTTATTTGTTAAAAGTGATGAAAAAGTTAAAAGCAGGAGAGACAAGCGACTCGTTTGAATTGTAAACAGATGTGGCAAGACAAGTATCGTGAATTTCAACCCCAACGTAAAATTCACCCCTCTTTGAAACTATCGCTCAAACTCACTCAAACGTAGAATAGATACCGCAGCCACTCTCTTCGAGACCATCACCCAAAAAGGAGGGGTGAGATTGTCAGATTTTAGCCGTATAGTAAATCAAGACAAGTGCACAACTGTACATACTCTATCCATTATCTGCTTTATATATATACTTCTGATGCTCTCTGTATCTATTTCAACCGCACTTATTTCGGGCATGAGTAATTTTCGGGGTAATGGGCCATAGTATATTAAAAGACTCTTCTTTATAATTAATTTTGATCAAGTACTGTTTACTTTGTTCTTATCTATTTATCTATTTTTATTCTTATCTTATTTTATAAATTATCATTTAAGCAGATTTTCCAAAGTATTGTTGCACTTAATCCTTTCAAGCTAAATTTTACAAAGATCTAAAATAATTATTGGAGATCAATCATATTTTAGTGTTTTAGAGTCAATTTCAATTTAATTCGATTCGGGAAATCTAAAGTTGTATTTGAATGGGGTAAATTAAAGTTTTAATCAATTGGGGTAAATTGGAATTTTCAATTAAAGTAAACTCAAATTCAGCTAGATTGGAAGAAATTTTATTTATTTCCGATAAGGTTTTCAGGTTTTGATAATTGGAATAAATTACAGTTGCAACAGTTTGGGGTAAATTAAAGTTTTGTTCAAATAAGGTAAATTTCATTTTCGTTCAGGTAAGTTTCTAGTTATGCTTGATTCAAATAAATTCTAGTTTGATTTGGTTAAAGAAATATAAAGTAATACATATTCGAATGGGGTAAATTGAAGTTTTAATCAATTGGGGTAAATTGGAATTTTTAATTAAAGTAAACTTAAGTTCAGTTAGATTGGAAGAATTTCTATTTATTTCCGATAAGGCTTATTTCAGGTTTTGATAATTGGAGTAAATTACAGTCGCTACAGTTTGGGGTAAATTAAAGTTTTGTTCAACGAAGGTAAATTTCATTTTCGTTCGGGTAAGTTTCAAGTTATACTTGATTCAAGTAAATTCAAGTTTGATTTTTTAAAGAAATATAAAGTTCTACCTATTCGAATGGAGTTAATTAAAGTTTTAATCGATTGGGGTAAATTAAAGTTTTGTTCGATGAAGATAAATTAAAGTTCAGTTAGATTGGGAGAAATTCTATTTGTTTCCGAAAAAGTTGTTTTCAAGTTTTGATAACTGGAGTAAATTACAGTCCCGATAGTTTGGGGTAAATTAAAGTTATATTCAATTCTAGTAAATTTCATTTTCCTGCAGGTAAGTCTCGAGAAACGCTAAATTCAAATTTAATTTGGTTAAATAAATTTAAAGTCATATTCTAATGGGGTAAATTAAAAATTTCAATTAAAGTAAATTCAAATTCAGTTAGATTAGAAGAAATTTTATTTGTTTTCATTAAGGCTTATTATAATTTTTAATTAATTGGAGTAAATTACAGTCGAATTGTTAAAGTCAAATTTAATTGGGGTAAATTAAAGTTTAGTTCAGTCAGAGTAAATTTTATTTTCGTTCAGGTGAGTTTGAAGTAACGTTTGATTGAAATAAATTCAAGTTTAATTAACTTGAAAAAATTAAATTTATATTCGAATAGGGTAAATTAAATTTTTAATCGATTAGGGTACATTATAGTTTAGTTCTATCAAGGTAAATTCAATTTCATTTAGATTAAAAGAAATAATATTAATCTTTTATAAGATTTCTTTCAATTTTTAATTAATTGGAATAAATTAAAGTCCCGACTGATGAGGTAAATTATAAGTTGAAACTATTGATGTAAATTAAAGTATAGTTCAATTAAAGCCAACTTCATTTTCGTTCAGCTGAGTTTCAAGTAACGCTTGATTCGAGTAAATTCAAGTTTAATTTGATTAGAGAAATTTAAAGTTATACTCGAATGAGGTAAATTAAAGTTTTAACCAATTGGGGTAAATTAAAGCTTTGTTTGTTTACGGTAAATTTAATTTCAGTTCAATTGGAAAGAATTTTATTTATTCTTGATATGATTTCTTTCAAGTTTTGATTTATTGGAGTAAATTAAAGGCGCGACTGATAAGGTAAATTATATAGGTTGAACCTAATAAGGTAAATTAAAGTTTAGTTCAATTAAAGTAAATATAATTTTTCTTCAATTCAGGTAAGTTTCAAGTTTAACTAGTTTACAGTAAATTTAAGTTTAATGCATTTGGAAAAATTGTAAGTTGTGTTCGAATGGAGAAATTGAAGATTTATTCGTTTGGGGTAAATTAAAGTTTTCGATTGAGGTAAATTCAAGGTTCCATTAGAGTAAAAGAAATTCCAATTTATTTTTTATAATATTTACTTCAAGTTCTGAGCAATTACGGTAAATTAAAGTCCTGCAGATTGAGGTAAATTAAAGTTTTTAACGATTGGGGTAAATTAAAGTTTTGTTCAATTAGAGTAATTTGATATTTTTTAATCAAGGTAAGTATCAAGATTATAAATAGAAAAATAATACCTACGCTAAAATATGAATTTATATTTCAGAAAGAATCAGACTCACGATTGGAAAAAGTTAATCCAAGTTTGAATCTATCTATTGGGGTAAATTAAAGTTTAGTTCAATTAGAGTAAATTTCAACTTGGTCGACTAAGTTTTGAGGCAATTTTTAAGTTATCTTGTAAATTCAAGCTTCAATTGGTCAAAGAAAATTCAAATTTTTATAGATTGAGGTAAACTCAAATACTGATTAGTCACGGTAAATTTGAGTTTTGTTCAATCGGAGCAAATTTTAATTTAGTTCGTTTACGTAAAATAATTCAAGTTTTGTTTTGTAAGACTTAATTTGAGTTTTTAATTCTATGAGGATAAATTCAAATTTCTGTTAATTGGGGTAAATTCAAGTTAAGTTTAAAATAAATTAGATTAAGAACTTTTGGAATTGATTAAATTTACGTCTAATAAGGGTAAATTTAAGCTTTACTTAAGTATAAATTCAAGTTAAGATCCTTTGGGATGAATTTAAGTTACGATTGATGTAGGTAAATTAAATTTTCTAGCGATTGGGGTAAATTAAAGTTTTTACCGATTGTCCTCTTTCGAGTGTTGATCAATTAGAGTGAGAAAAAGATAATTACTTTTGAGAGGAAAGAAAGTTACGTTCGAAAATGGTAAATTCAAGTTTATACTTATTGAGATCAATTCAAGTTTCGAATAATTAGGGGTAAATTGAAGTTTCCATAGATTGGAGCAAAACAATTTTTTTTATAAATTTTGAGCAAATTCAAGTTTATTTGTATTTAGGAAAGTTTAAGTTGCTGTTGATAAAGGTAAATTCAAGATTTGTGTCTACTGGTGCAAATCCAAGTTTCTATCAATTGGGGTAAATTCAAGTTTCTATTAATTGAGGTAGTTAAAGTTTTATCAATTTGGTTCAATTTAGGTTTTTTCAATTAGGATAAATTTAAATTACGATCAATTGAGGTAAATTAAATATCCTTCATATTCGGGTAAATTGAACTTTTTATAAATAGGGATAAATTTAAATTTTGATCAATTAGGGGTAAATTTTAAGTTTCTATAGATTCGGATACAATCAAAGTTGGCTCAATTTAGGTCGTATTAAAGTTAATTTTTATTCAGATTATTAGCTATTTATAGGTAAATTCAAGTTTGTATCCATAGGGGCAAATCCAAATTTTTGTCAATTGCGGTAAATTAAAGTTTTTATTAATAGGTCCTAATTCATGATTCTACTTAAGTAAATTTAAGTTTTGCTCCATTGAAGTAAATTCAAGTTTATTTCGATTGGGGTAAATTCAACTTAGTTGGATTAGGGTAAATTCAAATTTTATTTTACAGTGTCTAATTCAATTTACAATTGAATATGTATTCAGGTAATTTGATATTGATAGGTAAATTCAAGTTGGTATCTACAGGGGCAAATCCAAATTTTTATCAATTGAGATAAATCTCTTATGGGGTTAATTCAAACTTAGTTCGATTGGGGTAAATGCAAATGTTACTTTACAGGGGCGAACTCAATTTAGAATTAAATTTGTATTCAGATAATTTGCTATTGATAGGTGAATTCAAGTTTGTATCTGTAGGGGCAAATTCAAGTTTTTGTTGATTGAGATATTAAAGTTTTGATTTATAAGTCCTAATTCAAGAGATTTTACATGAGTAAATTTTAGTTTTGCGCTCAATTGAGTTAAATTCAAGTTTATTTCAACTGGGGTAAATTCAAACTTAGTATTATTGGGGCAAATTCATATTTATTTTACAGGGACGAATTAAATTTACAATTGAACTTCTATTCAGCTAATTTGCTTCAATAGGTAAATTTAAGTTCGTCTCTACAGGGGCAATCCAAGTTTTTGTCGATCGAGATAAATTGAAGTTTTGATTTATAAGCCCTTATTCAAGATTCTATTGGGGTAAATTTAAGTTTTTATCAATTAGGGGTAAATTAAAGTTTCTATGGATTGGAGTAAAACCAAAGTTTACTTAATTTAGATCGTATTAAAGTTTATTTGTATTCAGGTAATTAGCTATTGATAGGTAAATTCATGTTTGTATATAGGGGCAAATCCAAGTTTTTGTCGATTGAGGTAAATAAGAGTTTTGATTAATAATTCCTAATTCATGATTATACTTGAGTAAATTTAAGTTTTGATCAACTGAGGTAAATGCAAATTTATCTCAATTGGGGTAGATTCAAACTTAGTTTTATTGGGGTAAATTCAACTTTTATTTTACAGGGTCGAATTTAATTTACTATTGAACTTTTATTCAGGTAATTTGCTATTGATAGTTAAATTCAATTTCGTAATATGAGCAAATTGAAGGTTTTTTTTAATTGAGGCAAATTGAAATTTTTATCTATAAGCCCTTAATCAAGATTCTATTGGGGTAAATTTAAATTTCGATCAATTGAGGTAAATTCAAGTGTATTTCTCACAGTGTAAATCCAAATTTGGTTCGATTGGGGTAAATTCAACTTTCATTTTACAGGGTCGAATTTAATTTACTATTGAACTTTTATTCAGGTAATTCGCTATTGATAGTTAAATTCAATTTCGTAATAGGGGCAAATTGAAGGTTTTTTTTAATTGAGGCAAATTGAAATTTTGATTTACAAGCCCTTAATCAAGATTCTATTGGGGTAAATTTAAATTTCGATCAATTGAGGTAAATTCAAGTGTATTTCTCACAGGGTAAATCCAAATTTGGTTCAATTGGGGTAAATTCAAATTTTCCTTGCCAGGGAAATTTTTTTTCGTTCTTTTAAAAGCGCTTGCACAGAAAATCTAAAATCTCATCACTCTCACTTGTTCCTCCACTATTGCTAGAAAATTCCCAGAGCAATAATGTAATCTTGATGATTTTTGACGTTCGTAAAGATTGGGTAAAATGTGGGGAGCTAATCCTGATTTTCGATAATTAGACGGCGCAAGCTCGCGAACCACAGATGGGCAAGGGGCTCGTCATATTTTCGACGCAAATCCCTCGTCTCAGGTTACTTGAGGGGTTTTGCCTCTGGACTTGAAGGATGAATCACATGTTCCCTGTATACTCAACGAATTATGATGTTAGATCGACAGTTCATAAATCTAGATCCTATAAGTCGTGGCACGAATATGGTACATATAGAATTTGGTTTGGTCCACGCATCTGTACCAATTGCACAAGAAGAATTGCTCTTGCCATTCTTTGTTTCACCTTGTCCAACCACCCCTGCTGCCAAACCCTTTCGATCATTTTTCTCCCTTTCTCTAACTCTCTCGACCGCGACGCTAATTCACGTTCGGTGACATCTCGTTGCCTTCGTAACAAGTACTATTGTCCGGGACCATTGCTCCGCATAATTTTCACCCTAACATCAACACGAGACTGAAAGTGCTCATTGCTTTTGTGCACCTGGCTCAAAAAAGCTCACTGGACAATTATCCTCGATTATCCAAGTCAGCAAGGTTTGTTTGAAAACACGTTCTCGTTCAATTAGGCTTCATTCCATACTACATTTTATATGACGGATGAATTTTCTACTAGAGAAATGAGTAGGGAATTCCTTATTATGAATTTTTTTTAGAAAAACCCTAGAATGAGAAAAAAAGATTTATAAAAGGAAAATTTACTAGATGGTATAAAATATTTGGAAATATTGTAAAAATAAGGGAAAAATTATAGAAGTTTCTAGAAGTTGAAGAAAAATATATGGGAATGAAAAAGTTACTAGAGAATTAGAAAGATACAAGTAGATGAGAAAAGGTAGAAGGAAAGAAAAAAAGTGTAAAATAACCAGATTCTGAAATATAAGGGGCATTCCACTTGACATTTTCATTCAAAATTTTTTTTTGCTTGGAATATTTTTTTTCTGGTTCTCTACGAAAAATAAGGAAACAAGTATTTTTTTATTGAATGAAAATTGCAGAAGTTATGAATTTTTGAAATTTAACGTTTTTTAAAATAAAGCATTTTTAATCTTCGTTTTTCTCCGTTATTATTAGTAAATTGAAAATAATGCCCTAAATAAAATTTGTGCAATTTTTCTTAGATTTTTTAGACATGTTGTAAAAAATAATGAATCTGTTACAAAAATACATGAAAAATTGAATTTACGCCTAAAAAGTGACTTTTCTCAAAACCGAAACAGAACAGAAGGTTAAAATTTAAAAAAATGTAAAAGTAAACTATATAAATGCAAATATGATTAAAACGCTAAAGAGCACCACTTTTACACTTACGAGAAAAATGTCTTTGTTAATCAGTAACTGCATTGAAAGAAAAAAATCGAAAATCGAGACCTTCGGTTTTGACGAAAGTCACTTTTTAGGCGTAAATTCAATTTTTCATATATTTTTATTGCAAATTCATTATTTTTTACTACATGTCTAAAAAATCTAAGAAAAATTGAATAAACTTTATGTAGGGCATTATTTTCAATTTACTAATAATAACGGAGAAAACCGAAGATTACAAATCCTCTATTTTAAAAAACGTTAAATTTCAAAAATTCATAACTTCTGCAATTTTCATTCAATAAAAAAATAAAAAAATACGTGTTTCCTTATTTTTCGTAGAGAACCAGAAAAAAATTATTCCAAGCAAAAATAATTTTGAATGAAAATGTCACGTGGAATGCCCCATAAGAAACTTATGATAAATGGAAATTTTTAAAATAATTTGGAAAAGTCTGGAATGAAAAAAAATTAGAAGTAAAGATAAAATACTAGGTAGTAAAAAATATTTTAAATACAATAAAAATAATTGGGCAATGAAAAAATTACTAGAAGTTGGAGAAAACATAGAAATGGTACTAGAAAATAAAAAAAAATTATAAAAAAGAAGCAAGAAATAACTCTCTATCTCTAAATCTGAATTAGTAAAAAATAACCAATTTGAATGCAGAAACTCAGTCTAATTCAAATAGTTATATTTCTACCAATGATTAAGTACAAAATAACTAATTGTTAGTTTAATTCATTTGTGGGTTATGTTAAAATATCTAATATTTTAGTAAAATTCTGTTTACTAATTCAATTAGTCAAATTTTAATAATTTGTAGTTATTTTTTACAAATATTTTGTCATATTTTACAAATAATGAGCTATTTTTCAACAATTGATAAAACAAAAACTCAGCTTAGATTTTACTAATAATTATTTATTTTTAACTAATTTAGATTTAGAGAGGATAGAAAAAAAATTACTAGAAACTGAAAAAGGAGAAACTTATGAAAAATAAATGGGAATTTTTTTAAAAATAACTTGAAAAAACCATAGAAGGAGAACAACAGCTAAAAATAGAGAAAACTTACTAAAAAAATAGAAACTTTTTTCTAATATTGTAAAAATAACTAAAAAATGAAAAAAAAACTAGAAGGTGAAAATATATACATCTAGAAATCGAAGAAAATATACTTAAAAGTTTGAAATACATATTAAATGAAAAAATAAACTAAAAATTAAGGATAAGTATTTAAATACTTGACGACACCAAAAAATCTAAATTGTAAATAAATAATTGAAGTTAAGTATACAAATAACTAAAAAAAGGAAAAAATGGGAAGACAAGGATGAACGCAAGCAGAATTATTATAATGAAATAAAAAATTAGAAAAAAACTAAGAAAAGTGTTTGCAGTTACTATTAAGTCAAAGAAATATCTATAAAATTAAAAAAATTATGAAAAAGTGGAAAAAATTACTGGAAATTACTACAAAGAACGGAAACTAAAAGGTAAGAAATATATGATCAGAATGTGAATAAATAATAAAATTTTAAATTAGAAACTAGAAGTTATAAAACATCTTAAAAGGAGAGAAACATTTATAAAGTAAAGAAATTAGCAAGCGAATAAAAGAAATATTACTAAAGAGTATAGAAAATATATTAAAGTGTAAGAAAAAAATAATGAGAAAGGATAAAAATCACTACACAAGTGTTAAAAAGATAACCAGAGATTTAAAAAATGTTTAAAAACTACTTGAAAATAGAAAATAATTAGACATATATTTAAAACTTCTAGTAATTTTAACATATAACTTGGAAAGAAATAAAAATTCTGAAAAGTCTTTAAATAACTAAAAAATAAAGAAATATTAAAATATTCAATAAAGAAATAAATATAATAATAAAATATATTAATATATGAAAATAAATAAATAATAAATAAATATAAATATAATAATAAAAATATTATTCAAAAAAGAATATTGAAAAGTAAAAAATACTACCGAATCCAAAAAATTTACTAAAAAACCACTCAAAGATACAATTATGTCAAAATAACAATAAAATAAAATTGACAATTAGGAATTAAAATTCAATAACTACTAGAGAAGAAATAACTAGAAATAGGCAAAAATAACTATAAATTCATGCCAAAGAAAAAATTTTAATTAATTACTGATTAATAATAAAAAAAGCACAGAATTCGGTGATGGAACTGAAAGTGAAGAAAAGGAACTAGAAACCATGTTACAATATCTAAAACGTGAAAATATATAATATAGAAAATTATATTCTATTAAAATATCTCGATAATACACAAAATATAACTAAAAAGTAAGAAATATGATTAGAAAGGAGGGAAAAAACTAGATTTGGAATTGAGAAACTAAAAGAAATTAAAATCCCCTAGAAAGTTAATGACTTTGAAAAAGTAAAGTTTAAAAAAAAATAGAAATATTACAAGAAAGTAAATGTTTTGAAATTTAAGAAAAATAACTAGACAATTATGAAATGAGTATACAAGTTTAAAGAAAGCATCCATATATTTTAAGAAATTACTATAATTTAGGAGAAAAAATTAGAATTTCAATAATTTCAATAAATAAAAGACAACTGAGAATTAAACAATAGAAGATGTGTTTAAACAACTATAAAGTAGAAAAATTCTTGTTAGTAAAGAGAAGTAACTAAGAATTAAAAAAAACTACTAGGAAGTAAAAAATAATTTAAACAAAGAAATAATAAGTTACAAAAGTATAAAAGTACGAAATATTGCAAAATGAAAATTAGAACACAAAAATTAAAAAATATTACAATAGTAAATTATTACTGGTAAAAAATTACTAGATAATAAAAAGTCGACCTAAAAACAAGGTAACAAATTTTTATTCAATTATTAACTTTATATAGGTTAATCGATTCTTTTTGAAAGAAGCAATATGATTTTTTTATTCATTTAGTTGTATTTTTAGCATGCAAAAAAATTTTGCCAAAAAATGATTTTTTTCGATAAAAAAAGGTGTTTAAAAAGATTTGATTGGGTATTATCAAAATTCCCTATGTCCAAATTTAGATATTTATGAGCTTAATAAGCCATCCATATTTTATTGAAAATGAGCTTTGTATTATGCTTTTGAATAGTTTTTTTAATGCTTTTGCATTAACAAAGTTTAACTAACAAAATCAATAAATAATCAGAAGATGAAAAAAAATTACTACCAAATTGAAATATTCTTGTAAATTTAAGAAATTACTGAAAAATTTCGAAACTTCAAAAACCACTTATAAATTTAAAATTATTACCAACGTAGACAAAACTAGGTGAAAATTATATTCATGGCTTACACGTCAGCAAAATAATTTATTTTCTTATAGAGGAAGAAATAGATAAAAACAATGAAAAAAAAAAAAAATTTACAAATTTTGGTAACAATAAAAAACAACCAAAAAGTTTATAAATTTCTGGGGAACTATATAATATATAATAATATTTATTTATATAGACCAATAAGTTTTTTTCAATCTAGAATATTTTATCCGAAGGAACTAGGGATAAATAAATAAAAATTAAAATAGTTAGAGAAGGAAGAATTTTTTTTAATGTAAAAAAATGAAAAATCATGAATTAATATGCGAATTTTTGGTGAATTACATATTTTATATAGGTTAATCGATTTGTTTTAAGACAAGGAATATAATTAAGTCAGTTTTTATTTTAACACAACTTACTTTGAAAATTGTTATTTTGTACAAACACAGGTAAATGGTATTTTGTACAACACCAGAAGTTAAAAGTTTCAATATTAAGAAATTAAATAATAAACTCTTCAATTAATTCATAAAAATCAAAAATTCAATAATTAGAGCCTAAAAATCTTTTAATTTTAGTAGTTATACAAAATAACATTTACCTATAAGTATTCGTATAAAATTGTGTAAAATAACAATTTTCAAAATTAGTTTTGTGTCAAAATAAAACTGACTCTTATAATTTATTTATTTATTAAGATGCAGTTTTAGCGTGAAAATTTTTTTTGTCAAAAAACGATATTTTTTATGAAAAATGGTACTTAAAAAAGTTGGTTGGGTATTTTTAAAAGTCGAAATTCTTCTTCTTTCTTTCTTCCTAATTCTTCTTCTTCTTCCTCTATGATGAAAAAAAAACAAAATAACTACAAAGTGACGAAAATAATTCTATATTTTGTGGAAAAATCGTCAAGAATTTAAGAAAAAATCATTGGTATGTTGTTCAATCATAAAAGTAATAACTAACCAATGTCTAAAAAATAATTAATTTATAAATTTCGATTTTTTTTCTCACCCTTCTGCTCCATCTAAAAGTAAGGGGAAGAGTGCACACTTAAAAAAATCTAATTCCGCCGGCGGCCCTGGATCTTGAAAAAATTCCATATATCCATCAGAATTTTTAAATTGAAAATTTCCGCACGAGGCATAAATGATAATACGTGGGACAACATTGCAGAGAATAAACAGACATAATTGGTGAAATATCGCCTGACTAGGTTAAGACAAACAGATTTCTCGACATAAATGCATCTTGTGTATTTGTAGCTTGTTATGAAATTAAGTGACGCGTACTTGTATCTATACGCACTCTGCATCCCTCTTTCTCGTTCACGCGCCCTCTTTACCATTCGACCATACAATCGCTCTGGTCCTCATCCTCTTCTCCATATCCTGTATGCAAAGCAAATGTATCATATTGGCCCCAAGGGTTGCATTACAAACCCGATCATAGTACATTTTCGGCTGTGTATTAATACATCCGTAAAAATGCATCCGGCTATTTCACGACTTCACCAAACTAAACCGTGCCCACTAATTCGATTTGGACCATGTATACAAATAAAACTTTCTACTCGGCAAATTAAATCACAAAAGAAGTGAAGAATATTATTTTTACGCTATTAAATCCTCATCAGCGAAATTTGTAACTTTATTTTTCAAAGAGAATGATCAACTGGAATTGTTGGTTTCTATAAAGGATATTGTGTTATTTTAATTATTAAATTTAATTAACATAATGCAATTTACCGAATATTTTAATACAAAACTTGATTATAATTAAGAATTAATTGAGAAAATGATATTAAATATTTCAAATTTCGCGCTATTTTGATAGTGGCGCCAATAGTTTCGAAGAATTTTACTAGAGTTGCGAACAAGTAATATTACCTGGAGAACGGTAATGAGAACGAGAATATAACCGGGAATGTAACCGACCAAAATTTTAATCGAGAATTTATAAGAATTTAAGTTTTTTATTTACTTATTTATCAAATTCAGTCAAATTTTCTCAATCAATGTACAAAAATAGAATCTTTAGTGACATTCTTATTATAGTAATGATTTGCATTTTAATGTTAATAGTAACAATTATATATAATAACTATAGCAACATTAAAGACATTGTTGTTGGTCATTTAAAACTATAAATTTTTGCAAATTAAAATAATGAAAATTGCGAAATTAAAAAGAATAATTTAAAAAAATAAACAATAAATATATATAAAATTTAAATAAAATAGTTTAAAAATTATAGAAATAACAGTTGCAAATTGAACAACTGGATTGAAAATGGAAAAAATTAATTAAAATTAAAAACAATAATTAAAAATTGAGGAAATAAAATAAAAATTTAAGAATTAAATTAAAATTTCAAAAATAATTGATAATTGAAAAAAATTACAGAATGACAAAAATAATTGACAAATGAAAACAAAATTCAAAAAATAGATAGACTAATATACAACCAAACAAAATAATTTAAATAATCAAAAAATAATTGAAAAATTTTAAGATAATAATTAAAAATTGAAATAATTGAAAATTGCGGAAAATATTAATAATTAAAGGAAACAGTTGAAGAAAAATTTAAGAATTGAATTAAAATTTATAGAATATACTTAAAAATTGAAAAAAAATTAATTAAAAAAAGCCGAGAATTAATAAATATAGAAGAAAACAATTGAAAACTGAAAAATGGAAATAAAAATTGAAGAATGTAATTAAAAATTAAAGAAAATAATTAAACAATTGTATAAACTTAATAATAAATAATCGAACAAAATAATAGAAAAAAGGCGATAATTTTTTAATAATTAAGAAAATAATTAATAATTTAAAAGTGAAATTTAAATTTGAAGAAAATAACTGAGAATTGAAGAGAATAGTTCGATAATTGAATAATTGAATTGAAAATTTAAAACAATTTTTATGAGTGAAAAAAATAATTGAAAAAATTAGAGAATTATTGAATATTGAGGAATTAAATAAAAATCGATTAAAAAAAATTGAATATTAAAGAAAATATTTGCAAACTGAAGAAAATAATTAAAAATTCAAGCAATAAATTGGAAATTAAAGAATTAACTGAAAATTTCAAGAAAATAATTGATAATCAGAAGAAAAATTGCAATATGACGAAAATAAAAAAATATTTTAAAATTTATTAATATTAACACAAAATAATTAACAATTGAAAAAAAACTTCGACAAATAGTGAGAATAATAGTCATTCGTACAAAAAGTAATTTGTAATCAATAAATATTCATAAAATTAAAGGTGAATAATATATTGCATATTGAAAACTGATGATGAAAATTATGTAAAATAGTTGTAGAAAATAATTAAATATTAAAAAAATCAATTGGAAATTCAAGTATTGTATTGATAAAAAATAATTAATAATTGACATAATGCGGGAATTAATTAATATTAAGGAATTAATTGAAAATCGATCAAAATAACTAAAATTAAAAACAAAAATTTTGAGAATTGAAGAAAATAATTAAAATTGTAAAAAAAATAATTGAAAATTAAAGAAAGCAATAAAAAATTGAAGACTTGAATTAAAATTTATGGAATATACTTAAAAATTGAAAAAAATTAATTAAAAAAAGCCGAGAATTAATAAATATTGAAGAAAACAATTAAAAACTGAAGAATGGAAATAAAAATTAAAGATTGTACTTAAAAATTAAAGGAAATAATTGAACAATTGTATTTAGAATTAAAGAAACCTAATAATAATCGAAAAAAATAATAGAAATAAGGCGATAATTTTTTAATAATTAAGAAAATAATTAATAATTTAAAAGTGAAATTTAGATTTGAAGAAAATAACTGAGAATTGAAGAGAATAGTTCGATAATTGAATAATTGAAAAGAAATTTTAAACCAATTTTTATGACTGAAAAAAATAATTGAAAAAATAAGAGAATTATTGAATATTGAGGAATTAATTGAAAATCGATAAAAAAAAATTAAAGATTAAAGAAAATATTTGAAAATTGAAGAAAATAATTAAAAGTTTAAGAAATAAATTAGAAATTAAATAATTAAATGGAAATTTGAAGAAAATTTTTGATAATTGAGAAAATACGAGAATTATTGAATTTTGATTAAAGTAATTGAAAAACGTAGAATGCAATTGAAAATTGAAGAAAATAATTGAAAATTATGAAATGAATGGAAGATTAAAAATTTGAATTTAGGATTAAAGATTTAAACAGAAATTTTAAAAAATTAGTTGATAATTGCAAGCAAAATAACAAAAATTTTTTCAACTTATCACTGCTTTCATCATATTTCAATTATTGACTTCAAGTTTCAAATTTTAAAATCATTTTCCAATTATTTTCCACAAGTTTTAATTACCTATTCTTATTTTTTAAAAGTTTTAAATATTTTTCTCAAATTTCCAATTATTTTTTTTTATTTATAATCATTTTCAATTATTTAATTCAATTTTCAATTATTTATATTATTTGCTTATTATTTTCAATTACTTACGTTATTTTTCATAATTTCCAAAAAGTATTTAATTATTTATCTGAAATTTTAATTTTTTTTATTAATTTTCAATTATATCTACGATACTTAATTTCAAATTATGTTTATCTTTTTTCATTTATTTTTTAATTTGTTGTAATTTATTTCTAAGATTTTGAAGTATTTTTCTTAAATTTAAATTACTTTCTTTGATTTTAAAATTGTTCATAATTGTTATATTTAATAATAATTTTTACACTGCATTGACTTATAGTTAATTTGTAATGATAATTTTTCTGTTATTTATCCATTTTTTTTTTAAATAAATTGTTTGTGTTTAAAAATAGTGGGACTCATTCAAACATAGAAAATTCTTATAAATTCACCGGAAGGAGAATATTCTCGGTTACATTCTCGAGAATGTAACCGGGTTTTAAATTACCGAGAATTTTGCAACTCTAAATTTTACATTACGAGCTTTAGAGTTGCAAAATTCTCGGTAATTTTTTTTTTTTTTATTTGCCAAAATATACAGCCCTATATAATTAGGTTATATTTTTGAGAATATAACCGAGAATATTCTCGAAGAATTTATGAGAATTTGTAATTTTCTAATCGTTTGAACGTATCCTAGTATTTTAAAATAAAAACATTAATAAAGGATATATCATATAGACATTTCATACATAATAGATTAATAAAGAAATATAAATAATTAACTTTATAATTAATTAATTAATAAACAATATTTTTTATAAAGACATTTCAAGCAGAATAAATCAATGAAGATTTTGAACTTTTTTTAGTTTTAAAAAATAGAATTAAACAAGCTGAGTTAGTTAATGGATGTTATTTATTAAAAGTATTATTATTACTATTATTATAAAAATAGAATAATATATTATTAATATAATATTACTAAAAATTTCCTTTTTAAAAAATACGTACTAATTAATTGAATTTCTTTTAACAAATGTTGCGTTTTTTATACAAAAGTGCGTTGTTTTTATTGCATGATAATTTAAGTAAATAATTAAAGTTATTTAATGCCTAATTATTTTATATGTATGTAAAAGATCTCAATTGGAATTAGATTAAATAATATGGATCAATCTTATTGATTTGAATCAAGTTAACTAAATCAAATAGAAAGTTTAATTCAAGTGAAACTTGAATTTATAAATTTCAGTTGAATCAATTCTAATTTTATTAATAACATTTTAAATGTTAAATAACAATTTTTAAATGATATTTATTGGAAATAGTTTTTATTTTATCATGATATTAGGTAATAAATTTCAACTTTAGCCAATCGAAACTTTGTTAATGCAAACTTAAATTTGCAATTTCAAGTTTTCATTGGTTCAATTTTTATTTCAAAAAATTGCATTCAACCTCAGCTTTTATTATCCTAAAATTTAATAGCTAAACAATTATACTCTCACTAATTATAATTTTATTACTTATCCAAATTTCAATTGATTTAAAATTTCATTAAATCCAATTATTTTTATTAAATAATAAAATATACATATTTAAAAAATATATTTATATAAATATTTTTAAAGATTTTAGTATTTTATAATTTAAATTGATTGAAGTTTGGACAAAATAAATTTTTTCATGCTTTGTTTTTTCATTGATTCAGGTTTTATTTATAAAAATTCTACTCAACCTTAGCTTTTATAATCCTGAATTCTAATAGCTGAACAATTTTACTCTGCGTAATTATAATTTTCTTTTTTATCCAAATTTATATTAATTTCAAATTCCATTAATCCTAATTATTTTTATTCAATTTTGTTAAGGATTTATAATTTGAATTGATTGAAGTTTGGACAAAATAAACTTTTTTATGTTTTGAAATTTTTGTACGTTGGTAGAAATTTAAAATAATTTAAATATGCATTATTAGATTTTGAGAGTATCAAAAGCTTTTAAAAATTAAAGTTTAAAACAATTTAAATATATAATTATAAAACAACTATACAAAATTCAATTTGTAAATATAAAATATTAAAATAAGTTTAGGTTCTATTGTAAGTAGTTAAAAATAATAAATTTAATCTTAAGTTTTATTCATACAAATATTTTCTTTAATTAAAGTTTCAATTGATTTAAATTTCAACCGATACGAATTAAAAACATTTTGAGTTTATAGAAAAACAAAATTTTTTTATTTGTAAGAATTGTATTGTATTATTAAATATAAAGACGTTCTAAAATCTAAAAGAACCCCCCGGTATTTCGTAAGAATTATATTATATTATTATACACATTAAGAAGAAAAATAATAAGTTCTCAATTACATAATTAAATTTTCGCGCGTCATGTTAGGTTGGCGCCCTGTGGTCTGTGGTCACGTGATATCTTCTGCAGACAACTTCAGTAAGCGTCTATACTAAACTCGAGTTTAACCTATATTTCTCCCATTTTTATTCGTAATTTAACCAATTTTAATACTTTTTAAGCGTTCAGTTAATTCGAAACAAGGACAAGCCTCACTTTTGACTGAGGATTAAAAAGAAAAAAAAATTTCAAAATCCCAGGTTAAGGGCGCTTATGTCGTGTAGTGTTTATGAGGGATCAAAAACAGAATACAGTGTAACAATCAGTAAATATTTAAT
The DNA here is from genome assembly GCA_037103525.1 of Ganaspis brasiliensis. Classification (NCBI taxonomy): domain Eukaryota; kingdom Metazoa; phylum Arthropoda; class Insecta; order Hymenoptera; family Figitidae; genus Ganaspis; species Ganaspis brasiliensis. The sequence goes on from JAZKLR010000194.1 coordinate 1,347,135, forward strand.
CTTGAGAGACGTTACAGTGTATTTACAGTGTTACTGCATCTGCGTGACCAATGAAGCTGAGAAATAAGGAGGAGTCATGGACCCCAAGTGATAATAAAACCTGAACAATCAAACGGCGAGTATGACACGAGCAAGAGACAAAAATACAAGTCGAGGGAAGGAGATTTCAAGAATGTGTGATACTGCTGTTTGGTAGGGGGTTGATAGCTGTACAAGTCCAAGATACAATAAAAAGCAACCTTTACGGCGTGACGGAATTACCACTATCCACTGACCAACCACTGACCACGTAATTCCACCTAGCCATTTCTTTCTCAAACCCCATTCCAACGAGTATATAATCGTATCCGAGGCGAGATTGTGTCATTCCGCTACCACTTTACTTCATCACGATAACCTCTAACCCGTTCAATACCTTGTTTTTTTTTATCCTGAAATTTCAATTTTATAATTAAAATTTCTGAGTTTTTACCCCATTTTGGATATCGCGATTCTTATTTGTGGCAAAAAATTATATTTTTAAATTTATAATTTTCATAAACGTATTTTCATAAAGTCTAGCGATCTGAGGAAATGACAGGAAATTAATTTAAAGAAAATACTGAATCCTTAATTATTGGAGTTAACAAATTAATGGGGTTTTTGATAAGAATAACAAAAAAATTTTTAAATTTTAATGCACTGGAAACTTTATACAATGCTTTTGTACTATCTAAACTAGATTTTGGTTCTGTTATATGATCGTCAGAAAGAAATAAAAAGTCTTGAAAAGTGTCAAAAAAGATTTCTGAAATATCTTGCTTTTAAGGAAGATGATATTATATTCTGTTTTGAGTTATTCAAATTAATTAATTTTTTTTCTTTGTAATTAGAAAATAAACTTTTTTCTCTATAATTTGTTTGAAACTGTCTAAATTTTAAATATAATAAGCATAGTAAGAATAAGTCGTTTCTCCAATTTTTAAAACATACATTGTGGAAAAATGTAAATTGCAGTATTTTTTAAATTTGAAATAACTTATAAAATAATAAAGGTTTCTTTATGTACTTGGTGTGATTTAAAAGATAATTTTTTATAAAATTTAAAAAATTTATCATTATTGTTGCACAAATTTTTTCTCACACTTTGTCTGAAGCTAGAAGTGAGAATAAAGATATCTAATAAACTGTATGTTAGACCAATCTGAGAAAATATCATAAAATAATAGATCTTTGTTCCTCACTATTCTCAATGAAAACGTGAGGCATATATTTTTAGCTTCCGGTTATTGGGAAGGATTATTTGAGATCTTTTTTTCTTAAACAGAGTGTGTACTCATAATAGTTCGTTATTTTTTAATAGAAGATTTAGTGTTGACTTGTTCAATATATCAATTAATGAATTTATTTAAGTTATCCATGATTGTAGGTATATAGTCTATTAGAGTAGTTATTTATGATTTCTCGTAATCTTACTTACTTTCTTATGTTTTATCTTAATTACCTTATGTTGTTATTTTGTTGTCCTGTGATTGGTTGTAAAACTGTTGGACTTAATAAAACGAATAAAAAACAAAGAAAAGAAAACCAGAAGATTGTAAAAAGATCCGAGAATGCTTAAAACAATCCGGGAAATTTTTTCAGAAATTTCGAAAATTTGCGGATAAAATCTGAAAATTCCAACCTTGTATTCTTCAATAACTTTAATAAAATTGAATTTGAAATTAAAATTGACAAAATGCGATTTGTAAGTCTCGGGCAGAAAGAAAGTAAAAAAATTACATTATATTTTTAATAAAATTGAATGTCATTCTAATTCAAATAAATACCAAACGCCAATTAACTCAAACTTGAATTCATTTAAACTTTAACATATTAATTAATTTACATTTCAATCGTCAAAAATTAATTCGTTTACATTTCATTTTATTTTACTTGAAGTATTTACAGCTTTTTCTAATTTTCCAACTTAATCATTAATTTTTTCCCTTCTTTCTTAATATTTTTTCGAATTATAGATTTTTTTTTAATTTTCTCCTTTTTACGATTTCACGCAAATTATTTCAGTTTACTGTATGCTTTTTTGTTGTTTAAACATTAGAAATATTTATTTATTTTGAAAATTTGGTGGGAAATACAATTTTTTCTTCAATCTCTAAAAAAAACTTAGTGTCTTAAATTGTGCTAAAGTGTCTTAAATTAAGACATTTTTTGTGCGTTAGTGATGACTAAGGCACTTTTACTCAAATTAAGACAGTTGATTCTGCAGTGATTTTATTAATCATTTTAGATTCACTCGTTTTTTTTTTATAAATTTCTTGCATTTTTTATACTTTTTTTTATTTTTTGCAAATTTATTTACTCTTTCATAAAATGCCTAGATTTTATGATTGACAAAAAAAATGTATTGTTACAGTTTTTATAAAAATATATTTAACGATTTAAACAAATTTCTCATTTTTTTAGAGTTCTTTTTTATTAGAAAATAGGAATTTGAGAAGTTATAGAAAGAAAAAGAATTTTAAATATCAAAAAAAGATTAAAAAATCATAAATTTTTATGCGAATTTGTGTCGAATTATATATGTGGTGGTCAATTAAATTTTTGTTGTTTTTATATTTATTATCGTATTTTTCGTGGCTTAACAAATTAAAACAAAATTTTGTTTTTTTTTCAAAATATTGCAGGATTATTTTTTATTGTTCTTAGTTTCTTCTATTTCTTAAAACTTGTTGGTTTCTCCTTAAATTTTATTACTTTTCTTCAATTTATGTGTTCTTTCATAATTTTGTTAATCACTTTAGGAACTTTTAATAATTTCGTCATTTTTATTTTTAATTTCTAATTTTTCCAAAATATTTATTTGATATATTGCTCTGGATTTTTTTTCAAAATTTGTTAAGAATTATAATTTTTTAAAAACCTTCCTTTTTACTATTTTTCTTCAATTATTAAAATAACTTGTTTAAAGTTTTTTTTTATTAGTACAATACAATTTTAACGTTTTTTCATGTACTTTCTTATTTGTTTTGTTTTTAATTTGACAAAATATATCCATAAATATTTAAATTTTCAGAAAAATTTAATGTTAATTCTTTAGTAGTTTTAATTTATGGATTTTTAAATTTAGCTACTTTTCGTATAATATCTTGCGATCTCTTAATTTCCAACAAGACCAATTAAAGTAAATTTTCCATGCATTTTTTAATACTTTAAGACTTTTTAAATATTACCACATTTCTGGATTTTCCGCCTATATTTCCTAATAATTTTCTTAACTTTTTCATTTTTTAAAAATTAATTTATTTTTTGTCTTCTTAATTATCTTCTAAATTTTCTATTTGTTTTTAATTTTCTCATTTTAAAATAGATTATTCTCAACTTTCTTATTTTTGTATTTTTAAGGGGAGACACAGGTAAAATTTCAACATTTCATAAATCGCGTCGTTTAGTGGTGCCAAATTTTTTTCATATAGCAACATTTAAAAAAAAATTTGCAAATTTTATATTTTTCAATATCTTTTCAAATCAAAAGTTTTTTAAATCCATGCGTCTTTTGTTCAAAATTGAGGACTTTTTTTCTGGGATAATTTTGTATCTAGAATTACAGTACATTGTTAATAAAAATTTCAAACATGTCTAAATATTTTTTTTTTGTTTATCACATTGTAAGATAATTTTATATCCCCAAATTAAGATAGAAAAAAATTGACACCTCCGTCGTAAATTCGGATGGGTTGAAATTTCACATGTGCCTCTCCATAATAATGTTTTTAATTGTTTTTGTTACTTTTCTCTTTTTTTTATAATTTCTTAAATTTTTTGAAGTTTTTTATTTACTTATTGTTCATTAAATATTCTCACTTTTTTTTTATTACTTATTCAGTATTTTTGACTTTTTCTGTATTTTCTTTACGCTTTCCTTGTTTTTTCCTTATCATTTACGATCCGAAAAATACGTGAATTTTCCTGGAATTTTAAAATCCTTATTTATTAGACACTCTGCATAAAACTAATTTCTAAATTTAATATGGAAAATTTTTTTATTTAATCCGCAAAAACGGCATTTGAAAATTAAAATTTTCCCCATTTCTGAATTTTTGATTAGGTAATCAGAAAACTTTCAACGAGGTGTGTTTTTTAAAACAAGTTTATTTTCCGTGCGCAGATAAATTTGTAAAATTAGCCTTTTCTATTGATATTTGAACGAATTTTGTTGGTTTACAGATTAGTGTAAAGAAAATTTGAGCCTAAATGAAGTCAGCTGTGATGAAACAGAGGATATTGCACGTAATGTGTCGCGCTCGCGGGCAGAACCGACCCTCTGTAAACAAACTAATGTGGGAAATACACACATCCTGCTGTAGCTAATATTGCTCGGACACTTTCACACAAAGGACCTGGAAGCTGTGAATATAGAGAAAAGTATCATTAAAATGTTGTTGTATATTTCATTATTCCAGACACGTGACTTAATAAAATTACAAGAATAATGACATAAATTCTTATGTAACATATAAATTCAATTCCTTGACTATTTAAAGATTTAGTGTCCAAATAACAACTAATTTACATAATAATCAGCAATTTCAAATTTAGAACTAAAATCGACAAAATTGCAAAATTAAAATCATTTTTAAAATGTATATTAAGATGTATAATTTTAAGAATTTATCAAAATTTAAATAATAAACTTGATGAAAATTGATTTTAATCTATAGGTTACAGAGTCATGATAAACAAATAATTGAAGCAGTGTTTTTAATATACATCTTGAAAGGTTTTTGAATAAAATATAACTGCATAAATGTACGGTCAAATGAAAACTGATTGTGTCCAGTGCGACTCATGGAATGGGAGATTCATTAAATACCGTAATTTAATATAATTTACTGTTATCCATATTGGTTATAATGTTGCAAGCGGGGATCACCAGCGATATTATTAATCAGTATTGAACACATTTTCTGCAGATTATTATTTCTATCGAATTATTCGTCCCTTTAGATTGAAAAAGGGATTTTTCATGTTTCATATTATGATAACACTTTAAGGCAGTTTTTCAGTTAGTTTAAACTTTGGTAAATTAAAGGACAAAAAGTGGGGTTTATTTTAGTTAAATAATTTATATGCGTCTATTTATCTTTCTACTAAAAAAGAACAAATGTTGTGAGATAACTACAGACTACCAATTTTCGTTTAAACTCTAAAAATATAGCCAGAAATTTTTTGAAACCTATAGATCTTAAAAACCCAGAAAATTAGAAAATTCTCAATTTTTTAAGAATCTTAATTTTTTAAGGAAAGTAAGAAATTTTAGAAACCCTAAAAATTTGTTGAATATTAATTTCTTAGAAGGCGGAAAAAAATTTTGAAACTTTTAATTTTTAAGAAATCCACATTTTTAGGTTCTTAAAATTTCGTTAAATTGTAGGTTCTTTTGACAGTGATATTAAGAACCATCAACAATTTGGAATCCCGCAATTTTTTTCGGAAGTTTGAAAATGTTATGAATTTAAGCAATTTTTTATGAAGTATAAAAGTATCTTAAATGAACAATTTCCAGAACCCTAAAAATTTTTAGGAGCCCAAATCATTTTATAAATTTCAATTCTTGTGAACGAGAAATTTGTTTAAAAACCCTCAATTTTTTAGAAACTTTTTAATTTTTAAAAACCTTTGGAACTTTGAAAACCCCTATAAACAGTATAGAAATCCTTAATTTAACAAAAACCCCTAATTTAAAAAAAAACTCTCATTTTTAGAAATCACAAAAAAGTTTAGGAGCTCTGATTAATATTCCTCTATTTTTAAAAAGCACAGAAATATTTGGAAACCTCTAAATCTTAAGATCTCAGATAAATGAGAAATTCTCAGTTTTTTAATTTATTACACATTTAAAGAACTCCGAATTCTTTAAAAACTTTAGAAATTTCGAGAACCTAAAAAATTTGATGTATTTCAATTTCTTTGAAAGACAAAAAGTGTTTGGAACCTTCAATTTTGAGAAAACACTTAATTTTTAAAAACCCCAGTGATTTTAGACAATTTAATATATTTTTTAATTTTTTAGAAACACTCAGTTTTTAGAAAGCTTAGTAAATTTAAAATCTTTCAACAATTTAGAAACCATTCATTTTTTAGATTCCGTTAATTTTTAGGAATCATAAAGAAATATCAGGAAACCTCTTTAATCCTCTATTTTTAAGAACCCCAGCAGAAATGACCGAAATCCTATGAATCTTATAACCAAGAAAATTGAGAGATTGTCAATTTTTAAGAACCTTAGAAATTAAAAGAAATCCCAATTTTTAAGCAACCTTGGCAATTTAAGGAACTTTAAAAATTTGTGTTTTCTCTGTTTTTAAACATTTGTTCCCTTCAAAATTTGATTAATTAAAAGATTTAGTAGATTTAGTAGTTTCTAATTTTTCCAACCATAATAACTTTAAAATATACGTCAACATTATAAAATATTAAAAAGAATCATTGTCAAATATTTTTTATATGTAAAAACCATATTTTATAAAAAATAATTGACAATGATGGTTTTTAATATTTTATAATTTTGACGTATTTTAAAGTTATTATCCTATATAAGAAATCAGGTAGCTATAAACCTGTTACGCAAATAACTGTTACGTATAGTACTTTAAAACTGTTTGTCCGTTACGGGAGAGAGACAAAGGCTTGAGATAGAGAGAGATAATAAATATAGATATAGCGGTATGGTAGAGGTACCAGAAATTTAGTTGGAATTTTTGTTATAAAAGTAGAAAAAGGGTTATTGGAAAATATTTAAAAAAATGAATTGTTATAGGAAAGTTAGCAAAGTAATACCATTGGTAAATTAAAAAATTGGAAAAATTGGTGAACTGGTAAATTGAGAAATTAAAGATTTGGTTATTGGGAAATTGGAAAAGTGGTTATTGCAAAATTGGAGAACCTGAAAATTGGTAAATTGGAAGATTGGCAAATTAGAAAATTGTTTAAACAGGTAAATTAAGAAATTGGAAATTTGGTTATTGGAGAAATTTTGAGAAATTTGCTTATTCGAAAATTTGCAAAGTAAAACAATTGGTAAATTGCAAAATAAGCAAAATAGAAAAATTGGTAAACTGGTAAATAGAGAAATTGGAAATTTTTTTATTGGGAAATTGGTAAATTAAAGACATTGGCAAATTAGTAGAAAATTGGTAAATTAGAAAATTGGTAAAGTATAAAATTGGACAATTGAGCGTAGCGCGCTTTGGAAGTTGTAGTATATCTCATTTCTTTTGATCCGAGTCCCTTTAACCGAGCTATTACTACAGCTTGCTTAGAGGTTTATTTTCTCAGTGTACGGATGAATTTGCTTAATTTCACAATTTAATACGTAATAAATATTAATTGCGTAATTTTACAAGATTTAATAAATAGGACGTTTATATGGGTCTTGTTGTGCAAATAATTATAAGACTCATTGTCATGATTATATAAACAATTATTTGAAAATGACATTTCTGTAAATAGCATCAGAAATTTGAAATCGACGATGACGTATTTACGATTGTTTGACTAGAGTGTCTCTCATATAACCAACGATTTACCAGTCGACGTCACGAGCAGGTTCTCATAAGTTTATGCAAAGAGGGTTGGCAGGACATCGGGTGGTTGTTCGGATGGCGAGAGCATTACGTAGTATAGAAGCTAGAGGAGGAAATACAAGATGGCGTCTTCCCGAGAGAATTCTCGAACGAGGCCGCAATCCAGCGTATACACGTCCTGTCGACGACGTAGGAAACTATACTCCCTTCTCCCCACCCTCTTACTAGATACCTGCCCACCCTCTCTCCTCAGTCTTTACAATCTCTCATTCTATTCTCTCAATCTTTCTATGTTCATCTCTCTCTCTCTCTCTCTCTCTCTCTCTCTCTTTCTTTATCTCTCTTACTCTCTCTTTTCTATATCTTTATCTTTCTCCCTTTTTCTATTCTCTCTCCCTCTCCCTTTCTCTCTCTAATATATCCTTTTCCCTTTTTCGTGCGTGGTTTGCTCACGTTTGGCATTGGTCCCTCGTGCAAACTCTTCTGAACACGTGGCCCTTACTTCGACAAAACTTATACAAAGCGATGCGAATGCTTCCGAACCAACATTGTTGATCAACACGCGAGCTAGCAGACACATCACGAATCCAACTTTAGGCACCTGTCTGCGACTATTACCAGTCTGTTAATCCGGTTATCTCTCCATTCCTCTCAATTTCCGGAATTTAAGTCGAGCCACTTACAAGTGCTGGAAATATTGTTGAAATCAAAACACTGGAAACGCTTTTTTGTACTAATTGTTTACCATCAAGAAACAAATTTAAACTCGCTTTCTGATATACATTGGTATTTATCCTTGAGTCATGTAGCAAACTTGTGGCGGACGCTCTAAAATATTTTTGTGTATTTAAATTTCGACGACTTTGGTTTTAATAAACTTTATATATTATGTATTGACTTAACGAACTAAAATCATTACTGGGCCTTACTATACCTACAAAGATGTGAAAATAACAGATTTTTCTTAACCTTGCACTACCCGTGTATTGAGACGAAAATATCTATTGACTGACGAAAAGGGCCTGACAGGTAAAGAGACAGAAGCTAGGTTGCGGGTGTGCTAAGAGACAGTGCTAATTTCGACAGCAAGCCAAATAGACATGACCGACTGTGACAAATCGCATTATATGTAAACCAAAACGGAGTTTTTATTTCTTAGTATTTTTCATTGTTAAAATCAATAGTTCTGTAACGAATCAACACGTTAACTATGGTGAAGGAAAGGATGAATTCAATAATAACAATTGCATGTATATTTGATCAAATTATCAGCGATATATTTATTTATAAAGAAATACTAGTTAAAGAAAATAAATGAATCCCTTTTTGACTCGATGCAATATTATGCTGACTTGGAGCTAAACAATTGACACACAGCCTGTGTCTGTCAAATTAATTAGGAATTCAATTATTAAAAATGATTTAATTTAAAATATCACCTGTATAAAAATTAATCTCGACTAATAATTATAATTCTTTAAATATAATAAAATAGAGATCATAAATTGTCACTCCACATACAAATAACAACATACGAATACAATTATTATACAATATTAACAAACAATAATTTCGGTTACTTATCTCGTTAACGTCGTTGTTATAAAAAAGTCCTTTTCAGAATGTCCCAAATCAATACCGTATATTAGAAATGCTGGCAAGTCTTTGGTATTTATATTTTTCAATAGTTGCAACTTTAATCAATTAAATAAGATTTTATGTGAAACAGACTGTTCGATTATATAACACTTATTTGGCCAAAATGTGTATTTGATTGAAAAGTAAAATAGAGAATGAATGTTGTCGCATAGAATCACGGCATTTATGATTCGGGGTCTTACTGTTCGAAGGTGAGAGAACATTAGTCATTAATGAAATTTAAATATATACTTTACTCCTTACAGTTCCATTTTCAATCTTTAAATCTTTGACAATTAACAGTTATTAATTCAAACTCTGTTATGTAAAGTGCAATAGTTTTAATAAGCGAATTTTTATTAATGTTTTCGTATGTAAGAAACGAGTACTGAAGGTAAGCGTTAAAAGTTAACGGAAAAGGAAACTCTTATACCGGCTTCCTTGGTAAGAGCGAGAAGGTAAGCGTCAAAATTTAACGGAATAGGAAACTCACCTCATTAATAACTCTTTAAATTTTAATTTCTCTCTCTCTCTCTCTCTCTCTCTCTCTCTCTGTTTATATTATTACATACGAATAAGTGAACGAAAAGTGTTGAGTATATAAATAAGTATTCAATAATAAATAATAATAGTGTTATGAACTGCTCAACGTGTACATATAATGTTTTGCGAATGTGTTTAGTAAATCAATAAGTATTCAATAAGTAAGTGTTCAATAATAAATAATACATAATAATAGTAATGATAATAAATAATAATAGTGTTATGAAGTGTTCAAAGAGTCTGAGGTAAAGAGATGAGATAATGAGATGAGATAAACATAAGACAAATGAGACAATAACATGAGACATTCCAAAGTCTTCTTATCATTAATTAACTTTTTTTTTTATATGATGTATTTCTTTCATTTCACATAATTATACATAAATAAAACATTATTTTAAGAAATAATAAAATTTGGCGTGCGCTTTTTTCTAGTATAAACTGAAATTGGTGTGTTAGTTCTTTTATTTCTATCTTACACTGAAACATCAATAACAAAACTGATTTCCTATTTTTGACCTAAATTCTTACAACTTTCAGATTTGGATCTCAGTTCATAATGATCACTTATCAGTAAATGCAAATATCTCGTTCAATGCGTTTTAGATGATGTTCAAAGTGACGAAGAAATAGATATGTATGGATATTGTTAAAAGTGTAACGATGTTTTCTAAATAGATGATAGTTTAAAAAATCCGGAAAGAACTTTATTGAATAAAGCTGAAAAGAGAAATAAGTTATTAACTTATAAATTAAGTTAATTAATTATTAATTAACTGTTTCCATTTATTTATAATTATATTTATAATATAAATTATCTTCCGTAAAGACATTCTTCTTGTAACAAATATTAATGGTGAACATAGATAATAGCATACACAGATAATAGTAAACATAGATAATACTATAACTAGATAAAAGTCATATATAGACAATACTACAATAGTACACATATTAGATAATAAAATTAGTAATGAAATCTTGATCCATTTGGCAATAAGGCGACGTACCGGACCTCGTTTGTAACAAGATTTATCAACAAGGGGTCAGCAGCGAGGTAAACGTAAAGTGACCATCTCGATTTATCATTAATTCACAAGAACGCAGATCCTGGGATATAAAAATAATTTGGTTTATGGAAACAGACGCGTCCCCATTCCCTAAAGGGTATCATCCATGGACACGTAGGTCCTTGCGATGCTATGGAATAAATCATGAGCCAGTTTCCCAAAGTGGTAAGCATCTCAGTTACGAATTCTTATTACAAACGATGTTATTTTTTCATCCTCCAAATATGTATAAGCCCATTTTTCCTCCGTGTCATTCTACTTCTCCAAATGATACTCTCCTTACTTCCAAATTGGAAAATCTTTCTCAATTCTTCCTCTCTTATCGATCCTGATTTCAATCGACACCGAATTAATCCTATTTGTATTCGGAACATACATAGTCAAAATTGTGGGACCACTTACAAAAATGGGATTAAAAATATGATCGTCTTTAAATGTTGATAGCTCTGTCAAATATTAGCAAAATGGAATTTTTCATACACCATTAGAGGAGCTTATAAAAATTGCCGTTAAATCGTTTTAGTTTATAGCTTTTTTGAATAATAGAAACGGAGATTCGATATGATAAAGACAAGTGAATTTTTTTTTCATTGTTCAAGCTTGGTGGGCTGTATTTTCTAGGAAAATAATTAAAAATTTGTTCAATTAATCTAAATTAAACTTTGAACTTTTAGTTTTAAAATAAGCCAAAGGATATTAAAATATCTTGACTGGTTCTAAAGTTATAAGTAAAAGTATGGCACGAGAAGACACAACGATAGGCCGAAAGAGGAGGAAACAGTGGAATTGGTGCGTTTTCTTGTTTACACAATTACATATAACTTTTGAACCAGTCAAGATATTTTAATTTTCTTTGGCTCATTTTAAAGGTAAAAGCTCAAGGTTAAATTTAGTTTAATTTCGAAATCTTTTGATTACTATTCTAGAAAATGCAACCCACCAAACTTGAACAATGAAAATGACCAAAAAAAGAAAAATTCACCTGTCTTTATCGCATTGAATCTCCGTTCCTATTAGTCAAAAAAGCTTTAATATAGGACCATTTGACGGCAAATTTTATAAGCTTTCCAATGGTCTATGAAAATTTTTATTTTGCTTATATTTGACAGAGTTATCAACATTTTAAGAAGCGGCAGTGACCATACGGTGCAAGTTACGTCAACTAACGATCGATACATCGAGCAGCGGTCGATACGCCGCTTTTCATTTATACCACAGCGGCGCTGCTGTCGCCTCATTTTAAACGTTGACTGACTAGGTGACGTTGTCACCTCATTCCAAGTTTAATAGTGGGACAATAAGTGTCCTTAAAAATTAATGTTTTCGATTTGACTGTTAATTTCTTTTCTCGGCAGTAAACGCTAACCGGAAAGTTGAGGATCTTGTCGGCGGCAACGCGGAATTGTGGGTGAGTCTCTCGTGTAAATTTTGGACACTTACTTAAGTGTGGTCGGTTCACCAACAATATGTTTTATCAGTCTTCAGTGTGTGTAGGTTCAAAACAGTCATGTGGATACTTTGTAAGGTAAAACAGTAAGTTTTTGGACTCTTTGTAACTTTTATGTTTTATTTAACAAACCAAACATTATGTTACATATTTGAACCAGAAATTATATACGATTATGTTCCATACTTAACTCCAAAGTTTTCTTTGGTTAAGTGATGTTCCTTACTAAAACATTCTCCGTGGTTAGTGGATAGCTGGCAATTCTTCGAAATAAATTTAATTCATTTTAACTTAACCATCTTGTAAATAATCAAGTTTAGTTATTTTTCCTAAAATTATTTTCTAATGTAAAAATAACTTGGCGCATCACGCTCAAGGATTATCTTGGTTTATTAAAATTTCTATTCACCTAATTAATTAAAATTTAGAACCATTCAGATTAAATAATAAAAAACAACCTGTAGTCCAGGCTTTTTGGATTATGCCCACAACTTGAATGAGAATGTTAATAAATGATCACTACATCTGTATACTTGTCGGAAAATAAACTCGCTTGAAGAAATTTAGACTATAGTTAGGGGAACGCGCCTCTTTGCCTCTACGTAACAAGGCCAAAGCCATTATCATTATAATCGAGCTCACCACCGATGTGCTGATCAGCTGTATTGTTATGCCAAATGTTAAGCCATAGGAAGAGTGCATAACAGATAATACACACCATACGGTTTAAACTGATCCATATCTCGACCAAAATTGTCTCATGTTTCAAGAACAGGTGAATATTTTAAAAATTATTTTTATCTTTAGGTCGACTTGCTTATTTAAATGAACATTTAATTTTTGTTCGTGTATTCATATTTTCCTTTATATAATTCTTTAAATCTTTATTTTTCTATAATTCTCTAAGTTTTTAAATTCATTACCCTTCATATAGTACATAAATTTTCATCTTCATCCCTGTCTATACTTGAAAGTAATCCCACTGGTATATTTTCAAGCAGAATAAATTGAAGTGTGCACAATTTGCGTTCAGGGTGTTGATTCCGAGGGAAATTAAAGAGAAGTGTACCAACTTTGAAAACGAAAATAATCAAGCGGCCTCTTGAATACTCATAGGCGCAAGTACAAACAAACTTATATAGTTTATAGAATTGTAGACACTTGTATTCTCCGCACATGTTCGAATACGTGCAGGGGTACAAGAAAGCTATACTGCTATACCCCATAAGCATCGCATATGTCAAGTCTCCCTTTGGGGTGTCCTCAATCCATAACACCAATACGACAGTATCCTGTTACTGTATCCTACATTGACATCCTACCTTCTATAGTGCTTCTGCCGAGAGATTTCTAAACATACGAAACATGTATATCTTATTTAGGTCAGAGTTGTACAATTTCATCAATTAGGAAGAATACAAAGTCAGTCTTATTTTGTCACAAAATTTACCATTGTCATTGTTATTCATGTACAAAATTTGGTAAATGTTATTTTGTTCAACTAGTAAAATTAAAAGATTTTTAGGCTTTAATTATTAAATATTTTCTGCGAATATTCTTAAAAAGCGAGAATGGTTAAAAGTAAAAACCAATTGAAAACTTAAAATTAATTGATACAACAGTAAAAATGGGAAATTTTTGGTATAATTCGAAACAGATGGTGAGAAAGAATATTTCATTGACAGTTTGTCACATTTAGTGAAACATTTGAGAGGGCAAATTCGTGGTCGCAGTAATACAAACATGAAGATCAGACTGAGAATATTATCATAGTCTCATAATAGGCTTAGCGAAGTTCTCTCTGGTCACAAGAGCGGGGTGCATCAAACGGTAACGACATTGAGAATACGCCCTTCCATACGGTAATTGGATTTGATTGACGCAGTGATGTTCACTTGACATTATTGGGACATTTAGGAACGTCCACACAGCTATTGATTGGATTACTCGCATATTTAAGGAACATTTATGAAGCTTCACTACATTCCATTCAACTGATATGCCATTCACTTTATATAAATACTGCCTTTAATCTACTCCACTATGACAAATTTTGATCCATGTTTGGATATTTCATGATGCATAAACGTTCTTATAATAATTCAACACATTTTTACATTATTATGAAGCATTTTTACATTTCTGGACATTTTTATGTTTTTAGATAAAGCAAGTTTCGAGGTTCTTTTTTTTAATATTGGAGTAGTTTCCAATGTATTTTTATGCGCTGAACACGATCCCGGATTCTAAAATTGTGTATCACGTCAGGATTTTTAGAAAGTGGGGGAAAAAACACAAAAATGGGTTTTGAGGGTTTTTAGTATTTTTTTAATCCTTAATCTAACGTCCTAGAAACTTCTATGTAGTCTTAAATTTAAGCTTGAATCGTTTATTTAAAGACCCATATGCGCAAGACCAAAAAAAAATTCAGTATTTTTATAAAAGTGGGGGTAAGGCGCACAAAATGTGTTTTTGATAGATTTTTTGTAGTCTTTATCCCTATTTTTCTAAAAATGCTTTATTTTTTTTGTCTTGCACATATGAATCTTAAAGTGCATGACTTAAGCTTTAATTAAAGACTTTATTGAAGTCTTTAGTTCATTAGGCTAAAAGGAAAAGAATCTTTAAAAATTCCAAAAAACAAATTTTTTAGCACTTTACCCCCACTTTTCTCAAAATGCTGACGTGATTGGTAATTTTGAGAACCAGGATCGTGTTCAGCGGACAAAAATACATTGAAAACAACTCCATTATAAAAAAAAAGGTCTTTTTTTGTAGACCTGTGTAATTTAAATTTTTAAAATTAATAGGGGCCTCCAAAAATATAGGATCCCTGAAATTTGTAAAGTTTCTAAAAAATTACGGAATATTCTATTATTTCTAAGGTTCGGAAAAATTTAGAGTTCCTACAATTTAGAGATTGTACCTAAACAATTGAAACTTTAGAAATATTTAGTATTATACAATTTTTAAAGTTTTTATAAATTTTGGATCTCTTATATTTATGCAACTCATAAAGATTCAGGATTCTTTAAGTTTTACCCTATAAATTTATAATTTGCACAAATTTCTAAGGTTCTGAGAATTCTGGGTTAAATATGTTTAAGTTTATATACTTCATGAAATTGCGAGGTTTTATAATATTTTTAAGCTTTCTAAAAAATTGAGAGATCCTAAATTGTTTTGGATTTTTTAATTCACTAGGGTTCCTAAAAATTAAGGGTTTCTAAAAAATAGAAAGTTTCTAAAATAATTAGGCTATCTCAAAAATTAAAACTCATAAAATGTTAAGGGTTCTTAGAAATTTCTAGAGTTCTGAAAATTGTACATGTTAGATACTCTTATACTTTAGGAAAATTGCGAAAATTCGTAAAATTTTGATTCTTTCCTAAAAATTGAAGGATTCCAAATCGTGTATTCATCTAAAAATCATAGTGATTTTATAACCTAAAATTGAGGGTTTCTAAAAAATTGAAAAATCAAAATTTTTGTTGGCGTTTTGAGAAATTAACATTCAAAAAGATTTAGTGTTCCTAAAATTTCTAAGGTTTCTTAAAAAAACTAGGGTTCTTTAAATGTGTAAGGATCTCAAAAAATTGAGAATTTCCTAACTTTCTTGGTTCTTAGGATTTATAGAATTTTAGGATTTATAGGATCCTTGAAATTTCTAGGGTTCTTTAAAATAGATAGTTCCTAAGTATGGTTCCTAATATATTTATTTTTTCTAAAAATTAAGGGATTCTGAAAAATTGTTGGTTCCTAAAATATCTAAGGTTTTTAAAGTTACTAAGAATTCTTAAAATTGAAGGTTTAAAAATAATGAAAATTCCGAAATTGTATCGGACTTTTAAAATCACTGGAAATCCTAAAAATTAAGCCTTTAAAGAATTGAAGGTGTCAACCATTTTTTCGTTTTCTAAGAAATTAAAATTTCTAGGGTTCCTAAAATTCCTTAAATATCCTAAAAATTGAGTGTCCACGGTTATTAAAAGGTTTTAATTTTTTTTTAAAAATTGATGATTCCTCAATTTTTTTGAGTCCTAAAATCTAAAGGATCCTGAAATTGTTTGATTTCTCAGAAATAGAGAATTTTTATAAGTAAGCGTTCCAGATATTTTTCTGATTCCTAAAAATTAATGGATCCTAGAAAATTAAAGGCTCCTAAATTGTTGAAAAATTTTAAAATTATTAAGTTTGCTAAAAACTGAGAGTATCTAAAAAATGTAATGTTAATAATTAATTAATATGTAGATGAATTTATCACTGAATAATTAATTGTCTAAGATCATTAGGGTTCCTAAAAATTGAGAGTTTTAAAAATTAAAAGATGCCAATTCCAAACATTTTTTTTTTTTTTATGGATTCCTCAATTTTTGTATTGTTTCACAAAATTTTTTGAGGTACTTGAAAATAGAAGATTTTTAAACGCAGGGTTTCTAAAATTTTTATGGCTCTTAAAAATTAAGAATTTTTAAAAAAAGCTGAGCGTTCCTATAGTGTCTAAGATTTTTAAAATTACTCAAGTTTCTAAAACTTGAAGCTTACTAAAATATTGAGAGTTTCCAAGAAATTGTCGGTTCCAGAAATTTTTTGCTTCCAAGGTTTCTGGAAATTTATAAATCGTACAATTTTCTAGCTTCCTAAAATTTCTAATATTTCTAAAGATCGGGGATTTTTTAAAAAAAGCTGAGCGTTCCTATAGTGTCTAAGATTTTTAAAATTACTCAAGTTTCTAAAACTTGAAGCTTACTAAAATATTGAGAGTTTCCAAGAAATTGTCGGTTCCAGAAATTTTTTGCTTCCAAGGTTTCTGGAAATTTATAAATCGTACAATTTTCTAGCTTCCTAAAATTTCTAATATTTCTAAAGATCGGGGATTCGTAAAATTTATTTCTATAAAGATCAGGATACCTAAAAAATTAAAGATGAACATAAAATTGAGGTTTCCTAAAATATTTTGGCTTTCTTAAATTCATATTTTTGACGTTAGTAAACTCAAGGATTCCTAAAATTCTAAGTAATAAAATTTTTAGTCTTACTGTAATTTCTGAGGTTTCTAAAATTTCTAAGGTTCTTAAAATTCCTGTTTCTTAAAATTTCTGGATTTTCTAAAAATTCACGGTTGCTGACATTCTTTCAAAAAAGTTAAGAACATCTACAATTCGTAGGTTACCTAAAAATTGAGGATCTCTTAATAATTTATAAAAATCTGCGCAATGCT
Organism: Ganaspis brasiliensis; assembly: GCA_037103525.1. NCBI lineage: Eukaryota > Metazoa > Arthropoda > Insecta > Hymenoptera > Figitidae > Ganaspis > Ganaspis brasiliensis. Next base: position 1,364,619 of record JAZKLR010000194.1, read on the forward strand.
AAAATTTTTTAGATTTTCTAAACAACTAAGAGTTCATAAAATTTCTAAGATTCCTGGAAATTGATTATTCCTAAAGTTTTCTGTATTCTTAAATGTTGTACAGTTCCTTAGAAATTTATAGGTTTTTTAAAAATTCCATAGTTTCTGAAATATTTAGAGACGTAAATTTATCTGATTCACTCTTTACTCTAATTTTTTCTGACCCTAAATTTATTACAATTAAATTAAATTTAAAGGCTCCTAAATTGTTGAAAGATTTTAAAATTATTAAGTTTGCTAAAAACTGAGAGTATCTAAAAAATGTAATGTTAATAATTAATTAATATGTAGATGAATTTATCACTGAATAATTAATTGTCTAAGATCATTAGGGTTCTTAAAAATTGAGAGTTTTAAAAATTAAAAGATGCCAATTCCAAACATTTTTTTTTTTTTTATGGATTCCTCAATTTTTGTATTGTTTCACAAAATTTTTTGAGGTTCTTGAAAATAGAAGATTTTTAAACGCAGGGTTTCTAAAATTTTTATGGCTCTTAAAAATTAAGAATTTTTAAAAAAAGCTGAGCGTTCCTATAGTGTCTAAGATTTTTAAAATTACTCAAGTTTCTAAAACTTGAAGCTTACTAAAATATTGAGAGTTTCCAAGAAATTGTCGGTTCCAGAAATTTTTTGCTTCCAAGGTTTCTGGAAATTTATAAATCGTACAATTTTCTAGCTTCCTAAAATTTCTAATATTTCTAAAGATCGGGGATTCGTAAAATTTATTTCTATAAAGATCAGGATACCTAAAAAATTAAAGATGAACATAAAATTGAGGTTTCCTAAAATATTTTGGCTTTCTTAAATTCATATTTTTGACGTTAGTAAACTCAAGGATTCCTAAAATTCTAAGTAATAAAATTTTTAGTCTTACTGCAATTTCTGAGGTTTCTAAAATTTCTAAGGTTCTTAAAATTCCTGTTTCTTAAAATTTCTGGATTTTCTAAAAATTCACGGTTGCTGACATTCTTTCAAAAAAGTTAAGAACATCTACAATTCGTAGGTTACCTAAAAATTGAGGATCTCTTAATAATTTATAAAAATCTGCGCAATGCTAAAATTTTTTAGATTTTCTAAACAACTCAGTGTTCATAAAATTTCTAAGATTCCTAGAAATTGATGATTCCTAAAGTTTTCTGTATTCTTAAATGTTGTACAGTTCCTTAGAAATTTATAGGTTTTTTAAAAATTCCATAGTTTCTGAAATATTTAGAGACGTAAATTTATCTGATTCACTCTTTATTCTAATTTTTTCTGACCCTAAATTTATTACAATTTAATTGTTACATTTATCTCGCATAAAACAACACGCCTTCAATAATCATCCTCAACATTAAACAACATAATTTATTCAGAAAATTCAATTTCCCTGCTATTCTCGAAATTACATTGCCATAAGGTGGCAATGTTACAGGCCGTTAAGCAGCAAAGAGAAAGAAAGAGAGTCAGTGAATCACTGCTGATGAGAGAGCCCTTGAAACAGATTTAAACATTTAAAATAATTTTCTAATAGGGTCTTCTCTACAAACTACTTTATACTCTGTTTTTTTCCAAACTTTCTTAATTATCATTTTTATACCCCTTTTCGTAACAAATTACAGAAAACTAAATTTTCTCAAACTATAATTAAAAAATCCTATTCACTTTCAAATTCTCAAAAACTGTGTTAAAATAAAATTATAGGTTTGTTGAATGTTTGCGATGCAAAGTGGTTGAAGAAGCGAATCTCGAGCAGTCGAGGAGAAAAGAAGGGAGGGTCAAATTACCCGGCACAGAACGCATTATCTCTACTTGATAGACCCCGTACCTTTAGAATAGAGGTTCTCAATAATATACGAACTCATCTCAAAATTCCAAGTCTTGAGAGAAAGTCAACTTTAATCTCCAGCAAATTGAGAGTCACTGGCTGGACACTTTTTCCAGTCCTACTAAATTCACCATTGCTACAGTTCCCATAAATTTATTCAAACAAATTCTATAATTACTTTTTCGGGTCTGGCGATTCTCGATCCGCAAGATTTATTGCTTGGATTTCGATCTTTTAGCATTTTTATTGCAAATTACGCTCCTAAGGAACGAACCATCATTATGGAAACTAATTTTGTTGCTTGAGTGTCATCATTGTAACTGGCACTAAATTTCTTTCCTTCTAACTATATGAAAAGGCAGTAAAATTTTCAGCTTTATAAGGTCTTTTAAATGCAACACTTTTTAATTGAAAACAAACTAACTTCAGATCAGAGAGAATAGTATCTTTTTATCATGTTGCAGTTTTGTTTCCATTTTTCAATATTTTTTTTCAATTTTTAGGTTTTATGTTACGATGTGTTATAAAAAATAGTTCGACAGCCGACCTATAAAGCACCATAAATGTATAAAAGCAGTTTGCGTGTTTATGGGACATCTTAAGATACAACCCCCAGTATGTAATGAGGGCGAGTGCCACCCCGTGTTGAGGGTTGTTCAGTCCCAGGACGACAAAAGATCCTCACGTACCAAAAAGTCCTATCCATCATTTAATTTACGCGTGATATTACTTTAGCCACAGATAATATATAAAAGTAATACTCCCTTTAACGCTGAGCTTTTTAAATATGAACGACAAAAAATTTAGGATAGGATTTTAAAAGGGGATTAATATTTTTTAAACAGTGGGCGTTTAGTTTTGAAAATTAAGAATAGTGGAATAAATTGATTGATAATATTCCGTTTTCTTTTCTTTTATTATAAAAGTATAAGTTTGTTCAAACGAAAACTTTTGGTTCCGCTTGGAATGCGCACTCTATAGTAATGACCCGAAATAAACTTTACTTTGAACCTTCCTTAAATCAAGTTACTCGAGATTTTCTTACCGGGAAGGAAAATAAAGTCAAATGAAGATTTCTGAGAATTTTAGGAAAAAAGTCTCTTGGCGTATTGAGACTGACCGAAGCCGATGATGTCCAGTGGGAGAGAAGATGCGGATTTCTCAGGAACTACTTATCTCGGGGTAAAAACTGGAACAGGTTAAGTACATGGACTAGTTTGGAATCAGAATAAAAGGCGTGGAATACGTGACAAAACTAGTATAAAAGCTTCACACCTTCAAGCAAATCATTTGTCAGTAATTTTTACATTCCTAGAATGCCCTGGAAAGGAATTTTGCATCACCTGCGATCAGGATCTGATCTAGCAGCTTTAGATGGATTTAATTGGATTATATCTTTTAAGATGAAGAATGTTTTTACCGTCTTTATTAAGATGAAGAATATTTTGACATTCTTTTGTATGGAAAATATTTTGACCTTCTTTATTTTAAGATAACGAATGTTTTGACAATCTTGTTTAAGATGAAGAATTAATCCGAACATGTCTTTTAAAGTTGAAGATTCAGTTTGAAGATCGAATTTAAGATCAAAAATGGTTCTGTCATGATCAACTAAATTCAATCAATAATGAAAAGTTTTAAAAATAATTATAATTATTTTGAAATCCCCAATTTTTAGGAAACCTTAGACATTTCAGGAGCGCTAAAAATTTGATTTATTTTAATTTCTTAGAAAACCAACTAGGACCTTCAATTTTTTGGATAGCCTCAATTTTTAGGAACCCTAATAATCTTAGGCAATTTAATAACCTTCAATTTTTTAGAAACTAAAGAATGTTTCGAACTTCTTTTTTTAAGATGAAGAATATATTGACTTCCTTTATTAAGATAACGAATGCATCGAATTATATTTATTAAGATAACGAATGTATCGAATTATCTTTATTAAGATAACGAATGTTTTGACAATTTTTTATTCTTTTTCAAGATGAAGTATTGATCCGAACATGTTTTTAAAAGTTGAAGATGTATTTTAAAGATATAATTTAAGATAAAAATGGTTCTATCATAATCAGCTAAATTCAATCAACAGTAAAATATTTAAAAACAATTAATTATTTAGAAAGCCCAATTTTTAGAAAACCTAAGAATTGTAGGAATGTCTCAATTTTTTAGAACGACTGAAAATTCCAGGAACCCTAAATTTTTAGGAACTGCATGAATTTTAGAAAAACTTAGCAATTTTAAGAATCCTAAGAGAAACCTTTAAATTTTTAAGAATTCTTAAATTTAATAAGATCAAAAATATAAATTTAAGAAAACTTAAAAATTTTAGCAAATCTCAATTTGTTTTAAATCCTCAATTTTTTAGAAATTGTAAAAGTTTTATGAATTCCTGATTGTAAGGAACATTAGGGATCTCAGAATTTATGAATTTCCAAGAACACTTAACATTTTATGAACCTTAATTTTCTTATAAATAGTTTGGGAACCTTTCATTTTTTAGGAACCCTAAATATTTAGTAACGTCAGAAATTTGTAAACCACTTAACACTGTAAAAGCCTTTATTTTTCTGCAAAATCTCTAAGTTTTACGAATCCTAGAAATTTTAGAAACCCCTAATTAAAAATCTCCCGTGTGGAAATTGCCAAGCTTATGGTGAGTTTGAAGTTGGGCCCCATCTCGGCAAAGTATTTTGTGGCTGTAAGGTGTTTTTTATCGTGGCTCTAGCTCGAGCCTGTCTTGTTTGGTTTCATTATGTAGTTCGTGCTTGTGGCGCTATCTATCATGGCTATGACTTTAATTTTATCTTGGCTCAATGTGGAAACTGGGTTGACAGACAAAATATTCGAATCAGCTGATCGAATAAGCAATCAATATTTTAAAAAGTGTAAGTTAATGTGCTCCTGTGTAATTGCAATATCATAGGTTTGTTGAAAGTAATGAAATGAATAAAGAGAACAGTACAAAATGTGTAAGAAGGCATCGTTTCATTCAAAAGAATACTGTGATTCATCTCAAAGAAAATGAAGGTAAGTTGAAATAGCATATTCGCTATGTTTTTACCTCTTATTATTGAATTTAAATATTGCTACAATAATTGAGAAATAAAAAAATTCTCTAAAAAGAAATAAAGTTTTAAATTAAGTGGATTTTTAATACTTCCTCAAATTTAAATATTCAAAAATAAATTCATGTATTCAATACATAACCTCAAAATGTCATTTACTCTGGTATATCTTAATATATTTTATTTTCAAAGGTGTCCTGATTAGTCTTATAAAAACTATTTAGAGATAAATATTGCCAATATTCTTAATTAAAATTTAGCGTTTACTTAGTACTATAAAACAAAAATAAAGTCATGCATAGACCAAATTAATATAAAGACTACAAAAATTTCATCTCCAAAGCCTTTTTGTAATGTACATCTCTAACATGACTCCTGTCATTTTATTAAATGTTTGAATGTATTTTTTTTTATTTTTCTTAATTTTTGAAAATTAATTTCAGTAATGTTAATGTTTCTCGTATTCTATTTGAATGTTTAAAGTTTTATCCTGCATCTTCCTAGATAATAAAAGTTTTAAAGTTTTGGCTCCCAATTTAGGTTAGAATTGATTCGCGATGTATAATAATATTTTATCATACTATATAAATGAGGCAGTTGGTGCAGAAACCGCACAAGTCCATTTTTTTCGAAAATCAGTTTTTTATGGAAAATTTATCTTTAAGTGAAGCTCTACGATCTAGTAAAATATTACATAAGTTACAAAACTCTAAACCCTTTAAAAAAAATAATCAAATTTTTGTTTCGTGCAGAAACAACACAATTCCATGATTCCAAGTTGCACACAAAGATGCGCAATGGATAAAATAATATTAACTTATGGTATTTTTTACATATTTTAGACGTTGTTAAATAATTTATATTAAACTGTCTATATTATAGATAAAATCCACTCAAAACTGACATCATTTTAAATGATGTCAGAGATCATTCTCCAAAACAAAATGACAAAACATCTTCAAGTATTACAACTTCATTATCCCCAAAATCTGTCGCTCCAAATCCCAAAAGTTCAAATACAGGTGAGAAAATTATAATTTTTTTTAATTTATTAGAGATTAGAGATGTGCGAAACAAGAGTTTTAGGCTTCGAAGCGATTCTAATCAAAACTTTTCGAATTAAGTACGATTTGAAATCGTTTTAAATCAATTTAGATGTTTAATTTTTTCATAAATATAGCTCCTTATTATATTGTTAATAAAGTTAATAATTCTATTTTAAGGTTCTTTATCATCAAATGATATTTCGCGGGATATACAGCGAATTAAATCTGACATTAAGGAAATAAAAGATAATCAGACAACTATAATAACGATGCTTGAAAATTGCATTCAGTACAAAGAAGGTATAAAAATTAGCTTCTCAGAAAAATTTAATCTCAACATACCACTGAAGAATGTCACTGATTTAACAGAATTAGAAAAACTGCTTAAAACAGATGAAGACTGCTGCAAGAGTTTCGTAAGTTTTTTTCATTATCGAGCATTAAAATATATTTTATTATATAAATAACTGAAACGTTATCACATTATGAATACATATTTTTGCTTACAGAAAGCTTCGCTATGACTGCTGTTTGACAAAGATAATATCATAAGAAAATCTTTAACAAACATGATTAAAAAGTTTATGGTCAGAGAATTGGCAATGATATTTACTGCGACAAAAAAAATAACAGGAAAACTTCTTTTTAAAGAATATATCACATGTGTTCATGCATAGTAGGTAAGTAAACTCCATTAAATGTATCCATGATGGACTTTTTTAATAGACTTAGATTAATTGAATAGAATTACATTTTTAACTTTTTTTTGTGACAGATGTTGTTTGTGAAAGATATGGAACAGTCGAAGGAAATGTATTGTCTCATCTGGGGTCTATTTTCACCAATTCCAAAGATTGGGATGGACATAAAAAACAACGAGGAGGCGACACGGATAAATAATTTTTAAAAATATATTATTTTAAATTATATTTCATTAAATTCTATTAAATTTTATTTTATTATATAGTTTTATCAACTTCTATATTAGTAAAATACATCAAAGTTAATTCTAAAATTTTATCAATTTATTTTTCTCCCTTTTATATATTCTCACAGAAAAGTATAGACAACATATGGTTGAAATTTACATAATTTTCAGTGATTCTGACACAATTATGTATATTTCAACCATATTTTGGCTGTTACTTCAAAGTAGATTTTATTTTGGCTAGCAATAAAAAACTAGTTAGGCTCGAGCTGGGACCAGGCTATCCTATCCTGCGGGAAAACATTCTTGGTTCAAGGTTAGGTAGGCGTTTCATTGCGAGCGTGGTTCTGTCTACACTATCGAGAAGGGGCCAAGTTTCATCAAGTTTGGGCCTAACTCGCGCCTATCGGAAATTTCCACACGGGCTATATTTCTAAGTTTTTAAAAAAATTTTCAATTTTTTAAAAACTTACTTTAAAGAATCCTCATTTTTTAAGGAAGCTTAAAAATTTTAGGAACCCTAAAAATTTGAATTACGTTAATTTATTAGAAGGCAAAAAAAATTTTGTATTACTAATTTTTTAGAAACCCTCAATTTTAGTTTCTCAAAATTTTTTAAAATTTTAGGTTCTTCTTATGGTGAACCCCAATTTTTTAGAAATCCTCAATTTTGAAGTACTTTTCTAATTTTGAAAAACCGTAAACATTATAGAAACCCTAAATTTTAAAAAACCTCTATTTTAAAAGAAACTCTCATTTTCAGGAATCCTAAAAAGTTTTGTAACTCTGATTGAAAATCCTCTATTTTTAAGAACCCCAGAAATCTTTAGAATTTTCTAAATCTTAAGATCTCAGAAAAATGAGAATTTCTCAACTTTTTAAGAACCTTGCTTATTTAAATAAATCAATTTTTTAGAAACCTTAGAAACTTCAGAAATGCTAAAAATTGATTATTTTATAATTCTTAGAAAGGCGAAAATTTTTAGGAACATTTAATTTTTTAGAAATCTTCAATTTTTAGGAACCTTAGTGATTTTAAGAACCATATACAATTTAAAATTCCTAAATTTTTTGGAATTTTTGCAATTTTTATGAAATAAAAAAAGTATCCGAGAGTTCTCAGAACCTTAGAAATTTCTAGAAACCCATAGCATTTCATGAATTTTAATTTTTTAGAAAGCCTAGTTATTTTAAGAACCCTCAATTTCTTAGAAATCCTTAATTTTTAGAAACCTTAAAAATTAATTTTTAAATAAAAACCCGAATTTAAAAAAAATCTTTAATAATAATTTATAGGATTCTTTTAAAGTTTAGAAACTCTATAATTAAAAATCATCTATTTGTAAGAAGTCCAAAAATCTTTTGAGACCTGTAAATTTTGTGATCCCAGAAATATAAGAAATTCACAGTTTTTTAAGAAGCTTATAATCATTTACAGGACACTCTATTTTTAAGAAACCTTAGAAATTTTAAGAACGCAAACAATTGGATTATTCCAAATTTCTTAGAAAAGCGAAAATTTTCAGGAACATTTAATTTTTTTAGAAAATCTTCAATTTTTAGAAACCTTAGTCATTTTAAAAACCATATACAATTTGGAATTCCACCATTTTTTAGAAAGTTTAAAAATTTTATGAATTTTCGCAATTTTTATGAAGTATAAAAGTATCCGACACCTACAATTCTCAGAACCCTAGAAATTTCTAGGAACCCTAAACATTTTATGAATTTTAATTTCTGAGATATAGCCTAGTTATTTTAAGAAACCTCAGTTTTTTAGAAATCCTTAATTTTTAGAAACCTTAAAAAAATCTTTAATTATAATTGATAGGATGTTTTTAAAGTTTAGAAACTCTGATTAAAAATTCTCTATATGTAAGAAGCCCAAAAATCTTTTGAGGCCTTTAAATTTTGTGACCCCAGAAAAATTAGAAATTCTCAGTTTTTTAAAAACCTTAAACATTCACAGGACTCTCAATTTTTAAGAAAGTTTAGAAATTTCAAGAACCCAAAAGATTTGATGTACATATTTCAATTTCTTAGAAAGACAACAAATGTTTGAAAATTTTAATTTTTTAGAAACCCTCAATTTTCAGGAAGCCAAATGATCTTATATGAATCTTATAATCAATGAAAATTTAAGGGATTCTAAATTTTTAAAACCCTTAGAAATTTAAGCGATTCTCAATTTTAAGCAACTTTAGAAATTTAAAGAAACAAAAAAATGTTGCTTTTTTGTGTTTTTAGACAATTTTGTGTATTATCTAAAGAAATGTAGTTAATTTAACAATTCTAAAAATGTTATTTTATTGTTGCTTGAATTGTAGATACTCTAAAAATTCTTTTGAAGTGTTTTGCTATTATCTTAATTTTTAAAGTATCTTATCCTTCTATGTTATGATGACTCAAGTTTTAATGTAGTCTTATAATATTTGGAGTTTTGTAATTCTTTTATAGTGCTAAAAGTTTTATAATAAGTTTTAAACTGTTATTTCAAAAATGCTTTGAAATGGTGTTGTTATTCTAATAATAATGCGTTCAGAGTTAGTTCAGTTTTTGATTGATTCTCAAAATGTTGTTCTCCTCATGATTTTTGGTCTTCTATTGATGCTTTTGGAATATGCGGTTATTATATATATTCATTTTTAATGTTGCTATCCCAATGAAACTTCAAGTCTTGCTATCATAATAATGTTCTAAAATCTATAAAGATTTGTTACTTTAATGATGCTTGAAATTTTTCATTTTTCTATAATGATGTTAGAAGAGTTGCTTTATAATATAATGTTTAATATGTTGTCATTTTAAACACGCTTGAAGTTTTACTATTGTATTGATTTTTAAACTGTTCCTGTTCTCATTCTAATGCGATGCTTAAATTATTGTCATTCTTATGATATTTTTAAAGTTTTGTTAAGCTAAAAGATGCATGAATGCTGTTATCCTATAATAAAGATACAAGTGCTGTCATTATAACAATGTCCAAATTACCGTTATTTTCAAGATGCTTGAAGTTTTGTTTTCGAAAAACATTCATACCTTATTAACTTTTAAACTACTGTTATCCCAATGATGTTTAAAGGTTACTCTATTCATGTTTGTACTGTTATCCCTTTATGGATGTTTGAAATTCTACAATGATACAATGTTTTCAATTTCAATTCTACAATGCGTTTTCAAATTCTGTAATTGAACTTCGTTGTCATTTCAACAATGTTTAAACTATCGTCATTTTAAAAAGTTGCTCCTAAGTTGATTTTTGAAATTTCGGTATACAGAACGATGCTCACTGCCAAAAGAAGCATCTTAAAATACATCATATACTCACTTTTAACACCTTTAAACTATCTTACATCTCCCACAGAAATCTCACAAACTAATACCTTTTTCTAACCTTTCGAAAACATTCTAAATGTATCTAACAACATTCCTACTTCTGCACCGAAATCTTGTTATTCCCATCAATAACCAAACCACTCTTTTCCAAAATTTTGATTCTACCCATGATCTTAATTTCCCATGATCCAAACCTACCTCAACAGTTTACTAATTTAAAAAATACCATCCCTATCATCAACAACCCACCTAATACCATTCCCCAAATTTCCAATCAATCCAAACCCATCAATTTTTCCCGCAAAATTCAAAATTTCGCGAAATTCAGAGGCCAATCGAACGACACTCATAGCTGCCAGCAAGACGGCAAAAGCCGGAATGAAAGTCTCGACGACTGTCCACAGTGGCGCCACTTACCCTCAGTCCTCTGAACGGGCGTGTTGAAGGGCGTACAATGCTCTTGATTGGCAGAGCCGGAACGAACCGATTCGATTCTAGGAGAACAGGAGGGGCCGAAATTCGGCCGCGCCGAAGCACAGAGTCACTTGCCACGCCCCTGGGCTAAGTTCCAGCCCCCTGGGACTCGAGCCACGCTGGCTCGGCCGGCCGTGACACATTCGACAAGCGGCGCCGTAACGGGAAGCAACGTGCGGCTAGGGACCTTCAAGAACTCTCCTCTGTCTCACTGTTCTGACGGTCTTGACCTCACCCTCCGCCCTCTTCATCACCACCATGACTCGAGAAGCCGAGGAATCACCATTCCACATCGGATTATAACAATTTCGCTCCGCTTCTTACGGGCACGTTCATTCAGTCCAGCCCTAACGACACTCGTGCTCCAAATCCCCGCAACAGTCAAGAATCCTCACTTATGGGATTGGTCAAGTCGCTCTCATCCGAGATTATGAAGAGAGTTGCCACTATTCCCGAACTGCCGATTTGGTAGTCGTGTCGAGACTCAACCCAGTGACAGACCACGTGACATTGAACTCCCAAGATTGTGCAAGTTCTCAGTGTTTGCAGTGCCGGGTTAGTGAAATTGTGCATTCTTGATCGCAAAAAAGAAAAAAAAAAACAGTGATTAGCTGATCGGGAATTTTGGAGAAATTTACCCATCGGGCAATTAAAACGTGGATGATCGGAGAATCGTCAAGTGTCCGCTGATTAAGGTAACCAGTGTTCGAATCTTCGGCCCACTGATCGAATTTTGGACATCTGCTGATCAGATTTTAAATTCCTCTTGATCAAATCTTAAAAACCTAGTGATCGATTTTTAAACCCCTACTGATCAAATTTTAGACACCTACTGATCAAATATTACCTACCCTGTCATCTGACCCGTATAGATTCCACCTGTTCAAATTCCGATACGAAGATCCGTATAAAATTCCGATACAAATAGTTACCAGATGTGCGGGAATTTAAGATTTTTGCTTGTGGACTGATGACCGAGACTCGTGGAACTTTAAGCAGGTTGACCTAGAGGGGAAGAAGGAGTAAGGGAGAAATTACGTAACGGCCTCACGACGCGGTCCGACGAGTGGAGCGGTCTCCTGCCCAGCTCCACTATCGTGGGCGCTGGGGGGTCACCATGGTTGGGTCTGGGTGCCGGAGGTGGAGCGGGTGCTACCACAGGATCCGGAAGTCCCGTGGAACTCGAGGGACATTGGGGCAGAAAACTCTACGGGGCCAGTGTGGCACCCCCGCCACCACCCCCTCATCATCATCCACGAGCACCTCTCGTATTTGCCCCACAGGACATGAGGCAGATTTTGAAAGAGGAACCTGTACCACGTGCCTGGCCTCAGCCCGCTCTCGCCGATAATGGACCGTGAGTATTGCAATTTTTGCCTCTTTAATTACCCTTCCTTCTTTAAAATTTAAATTAGTAATTTTACCCCCTAAGTTATTATTTGTTTTGTAATTGAGTCAACTCATCTGAAGCTATCCACTAGATGGCTAAATTTTAGAATTTATATTTTAGAATGGCTAATTGATAGTAATTTACATCCTAGTTTACTTAATTTACGCAGTGATTTGCTAAATTTGCCTCTTTGATTACCGAATCTTCCTCTGTAGAAATTGCCGTTTTTTAAAATTAATTCGCCTCGTTGTTTGCTAAATTTTCCTCCAGATTGAGTGAATTTAATTCCTGATTGACTAAACTCACCCTTATTTACTAAATTGATCTATTGGTAAAGTAAATTTTCATATTAATTTACTAAAAAAATTTGCCCCTTGAATTAGTAAATTTACCCCTAAAAGTTATTAAATTTGTTTTGTATTTGATTTAACTTGTCTGAATTAATGTTAATTGGATTACTAAATTTGATTCCTAATTGACAGAAATTTGCATCCTATTTTACTAAATTTACTAAATTTGCCTCTTTATTTACCAAGTTTTCCTCTTTAACAGTTGCCATTTATTTACTAAATTCGTCTCCTTGATTGCTACATCTTCCTCCAAATTGACTGAATTTAATTCCTGTTTCGTTAAATTTATCCACCTATTTACTAACTTGGTTTCCAGATTAAGTAAATTTGCAAATTAATTTACTAAAAAATTTGCCCCTTGAATTAGTAAATTTACCCCTAAGTTATTAAATTTGTTCTCTATTTGATTCAACTTATCTTATTGAACCTAATTAGATTACGAAATTTAATTTCTAATTGACAGAAATTTGCATCCTTGTTTACTAAATTTACGCATTGATTTACCAAATTTGCCTCTTTGATTGCCGAGTTTTCCTCTTTAAAATTTGCCATTTTTTAAACTTAATTCACCTAGTTCTTTACTAAATTTTACTCCAGATTGACTGAATTTGACCCCTGGCTGACTAAACTTACCCCTTTGTTTACAAAATTGTTCTATTGATTAAGTAAATTTGCACATTAATTTACTAAAAAATTTGACCCTTGAATTAGTAAATTTACCCCTAAAATTATCAAACTGGTTTTGTATTTGATTTAACTTATCTTAATGAACCTAATTAGATTAACAGGGTCCCCTGATTAAGTAAATTTGTACATTAATTTACTAAAAAAATTTGCCCCTCGAATAAGTAAATTTACCTCTAGGATATTAAATTTGCTTCGTGATTGATTTAACTTATCTAAATTTACCAATTCGATTACTAAATTTAAAATTTGTGCCTTATTGAAAAAATTTGCCTCCTACTTGACTATAAATTCACGTACTGATTTACTAAATTTGGTTTCTAATTTGCTCAATTGGTTTCTAATATACTCAATTGGCCTCGCAACTTTACTAAATTTACCCACTAATTTAGTTATTTTGCCAACCAATTTACCAAATTTGCCTCCTACTTTCAAAGTCATCCCCTTAATTCACCGCAAATTAATCTTCTAATCGACTAAAGTTCCTACATTATTTTCTAAATTTACTTTTAATTTGCCTTTTAATCGACTCAATTTAAAATAGATTTTTCTTAATTTACCCCATAATGTGACACCGAATTGGATAAATTTACAACCTTAAGTAGTTGATGTACTTTTTACTGAATTAAAATTAATTCCTTCTTGAATAAATTTTCCTTTTGATTAATAAATTTACATCATTAATTTACACTCTACTTGCTATTTTTACCCCCTGCTAGAGTAAATTTACTTCGGCTTCTACTAAATTTACACCCAAATTTGACTAAATTTGCCCCTAAATTTACTATATATACCAACAAATTGACTAAATTTACCTTCTACTTTACTACATTTAGCTTTTAATTTACTTAATTTGTCTCCGACTTTATAAAATTGATTAGTTAATTTAGATATTTACCTTCTAATTAAATAAATTTGCTTTCTAGATGAATAAATTTACTTCATACTTGATATCCTATTGGGTAAAGTTGATCTCAATTGACTAAATTTACAACCTAAGCTACTACATTTAGTTTCTAAATAACTAAAAATGTATTTTCTATTATTCTAAAGTTAACTTCAATTGCTAAATTTACATCCAAATGTGATCCTAATTGACTAAACTTACCTCTTACTTGAATACATTTACTGGTAAATTGAAAAAAATTACCTCCTATTTTACCCAATGTAAAATGTAACTTACTTAACTGACCTAAGATTTAACTAAATTTACTGTCAAATTTACTAAATTTACCTTCTGATTTCTGACCCTATTTTTACTAAATTTGCCTCCTAAATTAATAAATTTCCCAGGTGATCAACTAAATTTAGTTTCTAATAGACAAAAACCATCTCTAATATATCTCCAAATTAACAAAGTTTTTTCTTCTATTTTACTAAATTTACCCCCTAATTTACTAAATTTACCTCCTATTTTACTAAATTTATTTTCTACTTGACTCAATTACTGTACGAAAATAAAGCAATGTATTAAGATAAAAAGAAAGAAGTAAATTGAATTTTAATAGTAATTTAATAATAATAATAATAATAATAATAATAGAATTAATAATAATTGATCAATGAAAAGCCTAACAATGAGTTGTAAAAATTATAATTATTAAAATCAGTAAAGCAAAAAAAGGATATCAAATTGTTTTTTAATTGATAAAATTAAGAGCGTAGTTATCGTTTGTAAATTGGAAAATAAAATATGATTATGAAATAAGTTTTATTTATAAAAATTATATGAAAATCGATAGATAGACTTGTCCGTCGGATGAAAGTTTTGTGTTCCGTCGGATCGCTCGTTGAGTTATTCTACTGCCAAAGTCCATTCTTTTAATTATTCTAAACTTGTAAATTAAAAAATATTCTTTTATTTTAATCAACGAGTTATTTATAATGTACTAAAAAAATTGTAGGTAATTTTTAAATATATATTTTATTTCACATCCAATTATAAAAATAATTTATTTCTAGAATTTTTTTAAAACTGGTGGTATATTACCATTTTTTTTTTTTTTTTTTTTTAAATAAATTAACAGGCTAAAATTAACTTTAAAAATACTTTTCTTTAAATTGAGATCGAAAGTCAAAAAAGCGAGTGTTAATACTGAAAGTTGAATTCAAATTAAAATTTTGGATCTTGGGTTACTTAAAACATTTTTGAAAATATTCAGGGAGATATTGATTTTAAAGATTATAAAAATTACAAATATTACCTTCTCAGATTAAACAATTATTGATCCTAAAATTCACAGATTAGCAATTTATAAATAAAAAAATCCAAACCCTTCCAGATATTTTAAATTTGATTTACAGATTTTTAATTTTTTAAATTTAACATATATTTGTTTAACAGATAAAAAATTGTAAAATATTCCAATCAACAGATTTTAAAATATAAGATTTTTATATTAGCAAATACTTTCTGATAATCAAACATTTTAATAGTTAAAAAATTTTAAACAAAAAAATAATAATAATAATTTTTGGATCCAAAATAAAATAAACAAGAAAAAGTGTTTTAGCGATTGAGAAACGAGCATTTTAAAGAATTTATCTGTGACTCGTGCTCGAAACATTTTCAAGCTTATCAATAGCGAAACTCGCAATTTTCTAAGCGATTAAATACAAGTTAGTTGCATTTGTTTTGGAAGTATTTCTCAACTTTCGTTTTCGTTGGAAGGAAAAGCAAGCCAACTTACTTTACCGTGGGATGGTGTGGAAGCTTGCAAAGTGTTTTAAAACTTTCTACAAGCGTTGACAAACTTTCTTTCTCTTAAAATACTATTAAAAATTGTCCCTTTAACGCACAACTTTACGGGCCAAAGTTCAGGACACTGCGAGAAATCAAGTTCTAAAGTGCACTTATTGATTCTAATTTGTAAAAATCCGAAGATTTGTCTTTCGAAAAATGAAGGAAGAAATTGAAAGAAATTCTAAATTTCTTAGAGTGAGTTTTCACTCCATGAAGAGTGAACATTGAGCTACTCCAACAGGAGTGAATTTCCACTCCAAACAGAGTGAATTTTCACTCCAATGCGAGCGGAAATTTACTCGAAGCAAAAAGTGAACTCTTTCTCTTATTTCGGAGAGAATTTTCACTCTAACTGGAGTGAAATTTAACTCTACAAAATTGAGATTTATAGAGTGGGTTTGTGCACTTATTGAAACTAATTTGCAAAAATCCGTAGATTTATCTTTCGACAAATGTCTAAAGAAATTAAGGGAAACTTTAAATTTCTTGGAGTGAATATTCACTCCACGAAAAGTGAATTTTCACTCCACGAAGAGAGAATTTTCACTCCACGAAGAGTGGAAATTGAGCTATTCCAATTAGAGTGAATTGCCACTCTTATAAAATAATTTTTCACTCTAATTTGAGCGAAAATTCACTCCATCGAAAATTGAACATTTACTCTAATTTCAGAGTGAAATTTCCACTCGAACTGGAGTGAAATTTCACTCTATAAAATTAAGATCTATAGAGTAGGTTTCTCTCTCTGATTGGAGTGGCTCAATTTTCACTCTTTTTAGAGTTAAAACTCACTCTAAAAAATTTAGAAAGAACGAAAATCACCCGGGAAAATTAAAAAGTGCACCCTCAAATTGAAAAACTATTTATTGATTTGATAAATCGTTTATAAATATTTTTTTATGTTATTTTGTTCTTGCTTTCACTTGTTTTTCTTATTTTGAGAGTATTTCTTTATTTTCTTTATTTGTTTTATACATATTTCTTTTCTTTTTGTTTTGTATTTATTTCCTTTTATTTTGTTTTCTACTAAGTTCCCCTTTCCTTAATAAACCTTCCTTAATTCTTTTTATTGTTATTCAATTCCCCTCAAAATTTACTAAATTTACCTTCAACTTTTTAAAATCTTCTTTTTGTTTCTTGTTTATTATCAGAGACAAGAAAGAGCAGAAAAAAAACCAAAAAAATAATACAGAAGAA
Organism: Ganaspis brasiliensis; assembly: GCA_037103525.1. Taxonomy (NCBI): domain Eukaryota; kingdom Metazoa; phylum Arthropoda; class Insecta; order Hymenoptera; family Figitidae; genus Ganaspis; species Ganaspis brasiliensis. The sequence continues at coordinate 1,381,684 of JAZKLR010000194.1, forward strand.
ATTTTAATAACCGCAATATAATAAAGAGAAACGAAAGCAAAATTGTAAAAAAAAAAGTATAAAATTTTTCGGATTTTGATCATTATCTAAAAATTATGAAGCTTCGGTTATTGAAGAACTTAATGGAAGAGCTGAGCTCATTGCATTTATGCTCGCGAGGTCGCGGATTATATTCGGATATACCCATTACAAATTGCTCATTATCTTTCGCAGTGCATTATGAATCATGTTGGGATGCTGCGTAAATAGACTGCGCTCTCGGCTAACTCATATAATAACTAACGCTTGGCGCATCGTGCATTAACTGTGGATTTATTGTGATTCTCTGTACCCGATTGCTTTGTCCACGAATCCGCGTATCCCTTGATTCAAATACGTGTAAATAGTGCAGATACACCCGCCTCCAAAACGCCATTCCCATTATAATTTCTAACACCCCTCACACATGAAAATAGAGAAAATATATTCATATCATCCCGCTCCTCTCGTTTAATTTTAATAATCTTAAAATTGCTTAAATTTTCGAAACCAAACAACAATTTCTCGGAATTTTCGGTTTTTAGGTTAGGTTGGTTTTCAGTTAACTCATGGGCGGCGAATTGTGTATGGTAACGTCTGCAATATTTCAGAAAAAAAATTGCTCTGTGGAATTTCATATGACAAAATTAAAGACAAAAAATAAATTTTCTTTATAAGAATGTGGATAAATGAATTTACAATTATATATTATAATTTACAAGTTTCTTTCATTTATTCATTCTGTCCTCACCTAAAGTTTGTTACTAGATGTTTTTTTCTTTTAAATTTTAGATCATTTAAAAAATATTATTTTGAAACGTAATATTTTGTCAAAATTATAACTTATACTAATTTTTTCGAACTTCCATTAATTTGAAGTTTAATTGAGTAAAAATTTTATTAATCCACGCTTTGAGAATAATAAATTTGGAATTATTTAACAATTTCTTCAATTTTTAACAATTATTTTCTATTGTGATTTTAAATTATCTGCTACAATTTTCAACTATTTCTATAATTTTTTAACAATTTTCTTCAATTTCTATTTATTTTCATTATTTTTCAATTTTTCTCCTAATAAATTTTAAATTCAATTTCCGCAAGTTTCAATTATTTTCTTCAATTTTTTCAAATACAACTTTTTCAGTTTTAATTTTTTTCTTCAATATCATATTAGCTTCATTATTTATTAAATTATTTTCAATTTCTTTCGTAATTTTTCAGTTATTTTTACAAATATGAAAAACAAAATATGATTTTTGTTTTTCAAAATGTAATTTTTTTCTTTAAATTACATTTAATTTCTTCAATATCAAATTATTAATATCAATTTGTAATGTGAATTAAATAATTGAAGGATATAACACATCAAACTTGTTAATTTCATTATCAGTTTCACTATTTTCATCGTGTTCCATAATCATTTTCCAATTATTATTTCTGTAGTTTTCTGAATTTTTTTTTAACTTCCATAATTATCTTAAACATCCAATTATTTTTATCATTTTTCAAATAGCCTTATTTATCTCAAATATAATCTGTAATTGTTTCAATAATTTTTTCAAATTTCTTATATTTTTTTTAATTTTTAATTATTTCTACCATTTTTCAATTACTTTTTGTCATTTTCAATTATTTTTAAATTAATTTTCGAATTTTTATATTATTATTTATCTAAAAATCATGTTATTTTTTCAATTTTCAATTATTTTTACACTGTAAAAAGAAAGTTTTATTTTAAGGCAATAAAGCTGTTTTATTTTAAGACGCAAAATTTTTAAGACCTAGCTTTATCTGAATTAACAGATTTTTCTTTTGCCTTAAATTGTGCAAAAAAAATTAAAAACTTCAAATTTTCATAAAAATCTGAAGTACTAATAATTATTTTAAAAAGATCGTTAAAATTATCGATTTTCCAAAAATAGTTTAAATTGACTCATTTTTATTTAAAAAGCATAAATTTTCATTTTTAAGGAAATGTTCAGATGTATCTATGTATGTGTGTATGTCGAAAATTCGTAAAATAATGAATTTTTTTGCATTCAAATTTTTTTTTTTTATTTAATAACTTTTCCAATTAAATTATTTTGCTTACTTAGAAGCAAAATGTTTCACCTAGTTAAAATTATTTTTCACAAATTAAAATTATTTTCTTCAATTTTCCATTATATTTATTACTTTGCAAATATTTTCTCGAAATTTTTACTACTTTCATTATTCTTTAATTAATTTTCAAGATTCTAAAATATTTTTCTCAAATTTTAATAATTTTCTTCAATTTCCAATTATTATTGTTATAATTTTGAAATTAATTTCTTCAATTTTTAATTACTTTTACAATTCTTTAATTATATTCCTAAATTTTCAATTATTTGTTTCATTTTTCAATTATTCTCTCCAACTTTTAACTAGATATATTATACTTTTCAATTAATTTCCTAAATTTTCATTTATTATCTCAAATCTAAGTTATAGTATCCACTCTTCAATTTTAATTCCAATTTTTCAATTCTATCATGTTTCAAGTAGTCTTGTTTATATCAAATATATTCTGTAATTTTTCTGAATTATTTTTCACAAAATTTTATTATTTCCTGCAATTTTTAATAATTTCTATCATTTTTCAACTACCTTTTCTCATTTCAATTATTTTTTAACTAATTTTCTAATTTTTCTATTATTTATCTCAAATTTAAGTTAATTTTTCAATTTACAACATCATTTATTAGAAATACATGTTGTAATTTTTTAAATTATTTTTCACAAATTAAAATTATTTTCTTAAAGTTTTAATTTTTTTTATTACTTTGAAAATATTATCTCGTATTTTTTATTATTTTCATTATTCTTCAAGTAGTTTCCTAGATTTTAAAATAGTGTTCTCAAAATGTAATAATTTTCTTTAATTTTCAATTATTATTCTTATCATTTTGCAGTTAAATTCTTTAATTTTTTGATTATTTTTACTATTTCTCAATTCCAATTTTTAATTATCAATTATTTATCTCATTTTTCAACTTTCGTTTTCTTTTATCGTTATGCAATTATTTTCTCCACCTTTTAACTAGATATATTAATTATGTTTTAATTCATTTCCTAAATTTCCATTTACTATCTTAAAATCTAAGTTATTGTATCTACTTTTCAATTTTTTAATCATTCTTCAACTATTTTTTTTAAATTTTAATTCCGTTCGTCAATTTTTAATTCTAATCGTTAAGATTTTCGATTTTCTAAACAAAATTTCCAGAACGCTTTAACGGATTTCAGTAAAATTTGGATGACTTATTAAGCTCATGAATATCTAAATTTAGACACAGGGATTTTTGAAAATACCCAATCAAATTTTTTTGAACATCTTTTTTCATCGAAAAAAATTCTTTTTTTACAAAATGTTTTTCCATGCTAAACATTAACCTTAAAAAATACAAAAATCATATTTCTTATCTTAAAACGAATCGATTGATCTATATAACGTTCATAACTGATTAAAAATTCGTAAAATATCTCACATTTTTTAATTTTTTTTAGATTTAAACTTCCTTTTTTTAATAACTTCTCTAATTAACTCTTATATTATGAATTTATTGCTTTCTCTATGTGAAATCAAATTATTTTGCGTACTTGTTTTAATTTGCAATGATTTTCACAAATTTTATATTATTTTGATTATTTGTTGAATAATAATTTTGAATATTTCAATTATTTATCTCAAATTTCCATTATTTTCTTCAATTGTCGATTATTTGTATGATATTTTAATTATTTTCCAAAATTTAAAATTTTTGAAATCATTTTATAATTAGGTAGTTTTTTTGACTTAACATATATTCTGTATTTTCTTTATTTAGTTTTCTAAAATTGCAAAATTATCTTTAATTTTCCCTTACCTTTATCATTTTTCAATTATTTCACCCAATTTTAATTATTCTCATTTTTATCCAATCAATTTCAAAAAATTTTATGCATTTCATTCTCAAATTACAATTAATTTTTGTAATTTTTTTCAATTTCAAAATTTTATGAATTTTGTCCTATCTTGCTTTATTTATATTCAAGTATCGTATTATTAAAATATTTACAATTATATACTCGAAACCAAATAACATTGTCAACTTTTGCCTTGAATTAATTACTCTAATTAAGAAACTTTTAATTTAGTTTTATTTCTCTCCCCCCTACTCCGGTCAACATTAACTGTGCCGTAGGCAAAAATTTACAAGTCGCCGCCCCTGTAACAAAACCCAAATTTTGAAAACAAAAAATTAAAGTTTGAATTTGATTAACTTAAAGTTTGTTTCAGGTTTAATTCAGTCATTAAGAAATCGTTAAAATTATTCATCAATTGCCAAATCTACACATTATAACCTAAAACCCATATCAGGTGAATTCATAACCTATAAAAAAAAGTGTCTTTACATGATTTTGGTTTGCGAGTTATTAACTCGCAGTGCCCATGCTTCTGTAAATGGATAAACGTGTGGCTAAATTCGGAAGCAATCGTTATCGGGTCTCAAAATTGTACTGGTGGCAAATTACGCGATAAACGCGAATCGAGCTTGTAATTATCACCTCGGTGTCGGGTCGAAACTGCAAACAACGCAACGCTACTCGTGTGCACACAAATGAGCCGATCTGTCGCATCCGAGTGTGCAAATTCGTGTATGCGAGTGGCTCTCCACTTTAGTACGTGCATCAGAGCCATAACTATAACTGCCGGGCACACGTGTGTATATATACATATATATATATATATATAATACTGTGTGTTCTACACAAGGAAAAAACAAACAGACCGAAAAACAGTCGCTTATGTAATAGAGGAATATTGGCGGGAAGTAATCTCCCGCACGCGTGATTATAATTATTCCGACCAGTTTAATTGACTCTCATAACCAGTTTCACCCGAAAATTCACAGTTTCATTCCTAAAATGGAATTTTTAACGACTTTACATTCCTTACTCAGTGAAAATCGAGATTTCAGATTAAATGCCATTAGATGGGAATTTTAATGATAATTATCGCTGAATTTTAATAAAAAATGAAAAATTTGAGAGTTGGATAAGAATATTAAAAGTTATTGGAGTTTAGAAAATTGGAAATTAGAATAGAAATTGGAATTTTGAACAAGTAACGATAGTGTAAAAATTGTTTTGATTTATACTTTTTAAATTAATTTTTTTTAGAATTGTTCGCCATATTGGAACAAGCATATTGGATTTTTGTAAAGTAATAGTAGATTCGTTAGAAACAGAAAAAAAACCCTAGGTTCTTCATGCAAAGCTAAGTGATTTTTAAAAATGTCCGACATATTGGATCCGCCATTTTGGATCTTGAAAAACTGACTTTCGGTTCGTTAGCTTTTGGTACTGAACTTTCAGAACTGCAAAAGCCCAAAAATCGATTTTTTGATTTGCACTAAAAACTAAAATGACCTTACAAAATTAGGCCAAAATTTGTAAAAAAAAATTCGGCAAAAATTTTGACAGGATTTTGGCAAGAATTGCGCAAAAATTACTACTATAAATTCTCAAAAATTCTTATAATCTTATGAAAAGTCCAGCAAAATTTTTGTCGACTCTTTGGAAATTTTATGAGGAGTTTTTTAAAAACTTTGGCTGGAATTTTTGGAAAAGTTTAGGTTTGAATTTTGACAAGGATTTTAGCAAGATCCTAAAAAATTCCAGAATTCTTTAATCTTATAAAAAGCCTCTCAAAATTTTTGTCAGTCCTAAAAAATCTCACTAAAATTTCTTTATAAATTTAGGTTAGAATTGGTAAGACTTTCAACTAAAATTCTGCAAAAGTTTCCCAATAATATTCCAAAAAATTTCTAGAAATTTGAAAATATTTCGAATTCTAGCTGAAATTTTAAGTGAAGTTTTGTATGAAATTTTACATGAGGAAATTGAATGAAATTTGCAAATATTTTGCAAAACACATTGTGTAAAATTTTTAAATTTATATAAGAAATTCACAAAAAACTTTTTCATAAATTTTGCCGAAATCCTTGCGAGAATTCTAGTAGAATTTCGGTATAATCGTCAAAAATTTAGAAAGATTCTATTAATTCTTTAATATAAGAAATTTTTAAATATTTCCGGAAATTTTATGCAAATTATTGAGAGTTTTATGCCAAAATTTATTTTGAAATTAGATTACAGAATTTCTGTCGTCATTTCTGAAGCAAATTTTATGAGAATTTTTTCGAAATTGAAATCGAAATTTTAGTGGAAAATTTAATGGGAACATTTTATAAATAATCTTTTGGAAATCTTGCTCAACTTATATCAGGAATTACAATAGAATTTCTATTTGTAATTTTTGTAGAATCGATAAAAATTTACCAAGAAATTCCATAAAATTTACAGAGGTCTGGAAAATTTAAATGTTCTGGAAATCTTGGGAATATTTTTTGGATATTTTACGAAATTGCAGCCAAAATTCCTGTTAAAATCCTTAAAGAAAATTCTATTTGCAATTTTGATAGAATCCATTCAATAAAATCAATAAATCAATAGAATTTCTATACAATTTTCAAAAATTTTGGAATTATTTCGGTCACTTTATGGAAATTATTTCAAAATTCTATCCAAAATTTTTTTTCGCAATTTCTTTGGAATTTCCGTTTAGAATTGGTAAAAATTTCTTGAAACTTTCAATGAATTTTACAAAATTTTGAAATTTCTACAAGAATTTCATTAAAGCAGTTTCAAAATTCTTTCAGAAATTTTTTGAGGAACTTTTCTTGAAATTCCTACTTATATTTAATTTTCACATAATTGGTGAGAATTTCGTAAGACATTTTTCAATTTACAAATTTTTTAAATTCTCACTGAAAATTTTCAGGATTTTTACTGAATTTCTATATCCAAAATTTCCGTAGATTTCAGTATTTTCACAAATTGTTTTTTTTTTTTAATATTCAATAATTCTGTGTTTTTCTGATTTCAATTTCATTATTTAATTTTCAATTTATTTCTTCAATTTTGAATTATTAACTTAAAATTTAAATTTTTTTTTTTTTTTGATTTTCTTTTTTGGTCAAAATTTCAAATTTTGACCAATTTTCAATTATATTCTTTCAATTTTCAAGTTTTTTCAGCAATTATTAATTATTTATTTCAGATCTCAATTATTCCCTTCGATTTTTAATTATTTAATTTAATATTCAATAATTCTCGACTTTTTTCAACTATTTTTTTCAATTATCATTCATTTATTTCACATCTCAATAACTCCTCCAATTTTCAATTGTTTTCTTCAATAATCAATAGTTCTCGGCTTTTTTCAATATTTTTTTTCAATTATCAATTATGTTTTTGAAACTTCAATTCAATTCATCAGTTATTATTCAACAATTTTCATAAAATCACATTTTCTTCAATTTCAAATTATTTTCTACAATTTTTAATTAATTTCTTCAAATTACAAAATTACAATTACATTATTCACTTTTTATTGTTTTGTTCAAATTCTATAATTCTTGGGTTGTTCAATTTCTTTTTTCTTTAATTATTACTTATTTTCTTCTACCTTCAATCCCATTGTTCAATTCTTGAATTATTTTCTTTAATTCTCAATTATAATTTTTAACATTCAATTCCATTCTTTAATTTTCGATTGTTTTTTTTCAATATTTAATAACTCTAGGCTTTTTACAATGATTTTTTTTTAATTTCTCAATTATTTTCTTCAATTTCCAATTTTTATCTTAAATTTCAATTATTTTCTTCAATTTCCAATTATTTTTGCTTCCTCATAGAGGAAGCTTTGTGATCGTTAAAATTTTCGATTTTCCAAAAATAGTCTAAATCGACTCATTTTCATCTAAAAAGCGAAAATTTTCATTCCTAAGCAAATGTCCAGATGTATGTGTGTGTGTGTGTGTATGTATGTGTGTGTGTGTGTGTGTGTATAGCGTTTTTTGTGTACAAGATATTTTGAGAACTCTTAGACGGATTCCAATAAAATTTGGATGACTTATTAAGCTCATGAATATCTAAATTTGGACACAAGGATTTTTGAAAATACCCAACCAAATTTTTTTGAGCACCTTTTTTCATCGAAAAAAATCGTTTTCTTGCCAAAAAAAATTTTCATGCTAAAAATACAACTTAATGAATACGAAAATCATATTCCTTATCTCAAAACGAATCGATTGACCTATATAACTTTTATAATTGATCAAGAATTCGTAAAATAATTCATATTTTTTGCATTTAAAATTCTTCATTTTTAAATAACTTCCTCAATTAACTTACATATTATTAATTTCTTGCTTCCTCTATGAGGAAGCAAATTATTTTGCTTACTTGGAAGCGAAATGTCCATGAAATGGACATAATTCTCACCTAGTTTCTTATTTCTTTCAATTTCTCAATTTCTTTCAATTTTCAATTTCTTCTCAATTTTCTTCAATATTTAACAATTCTCAGCTTTTTTAAATTATGTTTTTCTTTCAATTTTTATTTAAATTGATAATTTTTAAATTATTTTCATCATTTTGTAATTATTTCCGTCGATTTCTAAAATTTTTCTGCTGTTTTTAAATATTGTCTTTAATTTTTAAGTACTTTCTTCAATTTTCAATTATTTTCTTTTTGCTTCCTCATAGAGGAAGCTTTGTGATCGTTAAAATTTTCGATTTTCCAAAAATAGTCTAAATCGACTCATTTTCATCTAAAAAGCGAAAATGTTCATTCCTAAGCAAATGTCCAGATGTATGTGTGTGTGTATGTATGTATGTATGTATGTGTGTGTGTGTGTGTGTGTATAGCGTTTTTTGTGTACAAGATATTTTAAGAACGCTTAGACGGATTCCAATAAAATTTGGATGACTTATTAAGCTCATGAATATCTAAATTTGGACACAAGGATTTTTGAAAATACCCAACCAAATTTTTTTGAGCACCTTTTTTCATCGAAAAAAATCGTTTTTTGCCAAAAAATTTTTTTATGCTAAAAATACAACTTAATGAATACAAAAATCATATTCCTTATCTCAAAACGAATCGATTGACCTATATAACTTTTATAATTGATCAAGAATTCGTAAAATAATTCATATTTTTTGCATTTAAAATTCTTCATTTTTAAATAACTTCCTCAATTAACTTACATATTATTAATTTCTTGCTTCCTCTATGAGAAAGCAAATTATTTTGCTTACTTGGAAGCGAAATGTCCATGAAATGAACATAATTCTCACCTAGTTTTTAATTATTTTGTAAAATTTTCAATTGTTTTTTTTCAATTTTCAATTGTTTGTTTCAATCTTTTAAAATTCAATAATCTCGCCTTTTTTCAATTTTGTTTCAATTATCAGTTATTTATTTCATGTTTCAAAACCTCCTTCAATTTTCAATAATTTTCTTTTATTTTCAATTGTTCAATTATTTTTTTCAATTCTCAATTAATTTCTTTAAATAACAATTCTATTTTTCAATTTTTAATGTTTCCTTTAACATTAAACAATTCCTGGCATTTTCAATTTTTTTTTAATTGTAAATTATTTTCTTCTTTTTAATCCAACTGTTTAGTAATTTTCTTTAATTCTCAATTATTGTATTCGAATTTCAATTTTATTTCTCAATTTTCAATTGTTTTTTTTTTTAATATTCAATAATTCTGTGTTTTTCTGATTTCAATTTCATTATTTAATTTTCAATTTATTCTTCAATTTTGAATTATTAACTTAAATTTTAAATTATTTTTTTTTAATTTTCTATCTAGTTGACCAATTTTTAATTATATTCTTTCAATTGAATAACTATTGTTCAATTTTTTCAATTATTGTTCAATTATAGATTAATATTTACTTTTTTTTAAATTTTGTTTCCAATTGTCAAATATCTTTGTCATTGTTCAATTATTTCTTTCCATTATTAATTGTTTCTTTTAATTCTTAATTATTATTTTTTGTAAAGCTTAATATTTTATTTTTCAATCATTTTCTTTGAATTTCAATTATTTTCTTCAATTATCAACTGTTATTTTCAATTTTTGTAGCCATTTGTAGGTCTATTTATACTTAAAATAAATTTCAAGTTAACAAAAGAAAAAATCGGGAAAAATAGAAACAAAAACCGGGAATTTTGTGGGACGAAATTAGTAGTCACCCTAATAAATGTCAAGAGCAAATATTCAAAATTAAATCAATATTTAAAAAAAACTGCATCAAAACCCGAAGTATTTACTGCACAACATAATTTCTTGTGTATAAATTCATCTACAATAGACATGACTTAATGCGGCTGTAATCATGTCGAGCTGAGGCCACACATTATAGGAACTGGTGCATGGCGAACGGGACAAAATAATCGGACGTTGAGAGTTATGGGGCGCGAACCGCCAGCCGGTTAATCAGCCACCGATAATTATCGACACGGGCAGTATATCACCTCATCCCCATCTGGCCCCATCAGAGTCCCCGTCTCTTCCCTGATTCTCGTGTGTGAGGACCCCTCTGTTCCCCTCTTCAGTTGCCCCCAGCCTCCCCCCACCTGGCGTGACAAACGCACCGCCGATACCATCATTTATTTCGCAAATGTGCTGCAAAACTGCCGCTATTCATTTTCGTGGCACTCGATTCAGTTTTCCGCCATCGAGAATCTACCCAACTCTTTTTTTTCTGTTTTTTTTTTTTTTCCCCCAAAACCGATATAGTTTTATCGTCGATCCATGCTCCGATTCAGCGCTCGCCGATAATACAGTTTGCAAGCAATAGCCACATTTTTATCATCACCCGATACCTAGATGACTAGAGGCCAATTTTACCCGATTAAACGTTATTCAAATCACGAGCTGATAAGCAGTTTTTAAGCGTGTAGAAATGTGGATTTTTGTTAATTTGGTTCAAGAGATTCTTTGGGAAATAATCGACAGAGTGTAAAAAATTTTGGTATTCCCGCATAACTATTAGGGTAATTTTGACAATTTTTTTTTTTTGGGAAAGTAGTTTTTACGCAAATTCTTGGTGATTTTATTTAATTTGTGTATTTTGAGAAAAAAAATATTTGTTAGCATTTTGAAATTTAGATAATTTTGAGAAAGAAAGTTTAGCGATTTTTCCTTAATTCTTGGGGAATTTTACAACTTTTTTTCCAATGAAATATTTTTTAAGTTTCTTAATTTCTTAGAAATTTTTCCAATGTGAGTAAATAGGTTTTGCCTAAACTTTTGGAAATTCTTAGGAAGTTAGAATTTTTATTATAAATTTGGTAATTTTCCCTTGATTAGTAGGAAATTTTGCAAGGTTTTTCGGCTAAGTGTTTTAACCCAAACTTTTGGAGATTTTTCCTAATTTGGTAATTCGTACTAAAAAAATATTTGGTAATTTTTCCTAAAATATAAGGAATTTTTACAATTCTTTTGGGTAAGTTGTTTTGATGAAATGTTATGGAAATTCTTTCGAATTTGCATATTTCTGCCAAAAAAATATTTAGTAATTTTGCTTAAATTCTTAGGAAGTTTTCCAATGTTGTTGGGTAATGAGTTCTTATCAAAAGTTTTGGAAATTCTTCCGAATTTAGTTATCTTTACAAGAGTTATTTATACCAAAAAAATATTTGGTACTTTTACCTAAAATATATGTTTACCAAAAAACGTTTGATAATTTCTACATCCTTAGGAAGTTTTCCAATGTTTTTGGATAAAAAGCTTTTTTCGGAAATTCCTCCTAAATTCTTGGCGATTTTTCCAACTTTTTTTGGATAAAGTTTTTTTACGGAAAGTTTTGTAAATTCTTTCGAATCCGGATATGTTTATCAAAAAAAGATTTTTGGTGATTTTACCTATAATTCTTCGGAAATTTTACAATGTTTTCGAGTAAAGAGTTTGTACAAATATTTTTAAATTCTTCCGAATTTGGGTGTTTTTAACAAAAAACAATTTAGCAATTCCTCCTTAATTCTTAAAAAAATTTCCAATATTTTTGAGTAAAAGGTTCTTACGAAAACTTGGAAATTCTTCCGAACTTGGATATTTTTACCAAAAATAAATTTTATATTTTTACCCAAATTGAAAGGAAATTTTTCAATGTTTTTGATAAAATTTCTTTTTAAAATTCTTCCGAATTCGGATATGTTTACTAAAAAAAGATTTGGTAATTTTACGTAATTTTTAGGATATTTTCCAATGTTTTTGAGAAAAGAGTTTTTACCAACACTTTTCGAAATCCTTCCGATTTTAAATATTTTTACCAAAAATAAATTTATAATTTACATTTATTAGTAGGAAATTTTTCAATGTTTTTGGGTAAACAAATTTTATAAAAATTTTTTGAAATTCTCCTGAAGTTAAATATTTTTACCAAAAATAAATTTGGTAATTTTACCTAAATTAGTAGGAAATTTTTCTATGTTTTTGGGTTAATGAGTTTTTACAAAAAATTTGGAGTTTCTTTGGAATTTGGGTATTTTTACCAAAATAATATTTGGTAATGTTCCCTAAATTCTTAGGATATTTTCCAATGTTTCTGAGTAAAGGGTTTTTACCAAAATTTTTGGAAATCATTCAGATTTTGAATATTTTTATCAAAAATAAATTTGGTAATTTTACCTTAATTGAAACGGATATTTTCCAATGTTTTTGGGTAAAGAAATTTTACAAAAATTTTGGAAATTCTTCTGAACTTGGATATTTTTACTAAACATAAATTTGGTTATTTTACCTAAATTAGTAGGGAATTTTTCAATATTTTTGGGCTCAGTGTTTTTACCGAAACTTTTGAAAATTCTTCCGAATTTGGGTATTTTTACAAAAAAAAAAATTTGGTAATTTTACCTTAAAGAAATTTTCCAATGTTTTTGGGTAAATAGTTTTTACAAAAATTTTGGGAAATCTTCCGAATTTGGGTATTTTTATAAAAAAACTATTTTGTAATGTTACCTAAATTCTTAGAAAAATTTTTAATTTTTTGGGGTAAATTGTTTTTACCAAAAGTTTTGGAAGTTCTACTAAATTTATATATTTGTTACAAAAAAAATATTTTTTAATTTCACTTAAATTCTTAGAAAATTTTCCAATGAGGGAAAATAGTTTTCACCAAAACTTTTGGAAATTCTTCCGAATTTGATTATTCTTACCAAAGTTATTTATATCAAAAAAATATTTGGTACTTTTACCTAAAATATTAGCAAATTTTCACCTTTTTTGGGTACAGTGTTTTTATCAATTTTTCTAAAAATTTTACCGAATTTCCATATGTTTACCAAAAAAGGTTTGATAATTTCCACATTCTTAGGAAATTTTCCAATGTTTTTGGGTAAGTAAAAAGTTTTTTTTGTGAAATTCTTCCAAATGTGGCTATTTTTCCAAAAAAATATTTGGTAATTTTTTCTAAAATATTAATAAAATTTTCCAACTTTTCTTGGGTAAAGTGTTTTTATTAAATGTTTTGGAAATTCTTTCGAATTTGGATATGTTTACCAAAAATAGATTTGGTTATTTTCCCTAAAGTCTTAGGAAATTTTCACATGTTTTTGGGTAAAAAGTTTTTTTAGAAAGTTCTTTTGAATTTGGGTCTTTTTTACCAAAAAAATATTTGTTAATTTTCTCTAAAATATCAGGTAGTTTTCTTACTTTTTGGGAAAATTTTTTTTTAACAAAAGTTTTGGAAATTCTTCCTAATTCTGATATTTTCACCAAATAAATATTTAGTAATTTTTCCTAAATTTTTTAGTAAATTTTTCAATGTTTTTACCAAAAATCTTTTAAATTCGTCCGAGTTTGGAAATGTTTACTAAACATTTATTTTATTTTGTTAAGTTGGTATTTTATTAAATGTTTAAAATATAAAACATTTTATAATTATAAATTACTTTATGTAATATTAAAAATTGTTCTTTCTTTATAAGAAGAATAAATACCTAACCTTTTAAGATTACTGTTTATTAATGTTCTAAAACACTCAAAGTCACTAATTTTTGTTTTTTTGATACCGGTCAATCATCCTTAATTAGTCGGATAATTTTTTACGTCTCGAATGCATCAATGGAGAAAGTAAAAGTAATTTGGTTAACGGAGAAGGAATCGAGTTGAAAAGCGTTAAGAGCAGATGCCGCAGTGTGTTGGCTCAGAGTTAAATATTCAGGTGGTTGACTTAATTGCGGGAAAAAGGCGACAAAATCAGCTCGCTCGAAGTCGAAAAAGTGCGACTCATTAACCCTCGTTAGATTTTGATCTTTGAAACGTGCCTCGTATTTTTGTATTAAATTGTACTTTTCCTTTAAAAAGAATTGTAATAAAAGCTTGGAAATTTATTTATTGATAATTATAACTGAAATTAATGGAATTTTAAATTTAAATATTTTCCAAAATTTTCAAGAAATCATTTGGAAACTTTTCAGAAAATTTATTTACCAACCAATAACCAAATTTCTCCCTGGAAGTGTTTTGTAGCTAAAAGTTTCCAGCAGACTTTTAGTTAACGAAATTTGTAAAACACGCGTTTATGCTAGATTTCCGTTTCTTATTGATAAACAATTTAAAATTAGTTACGAAAGAAGTATCAATAGCAGTAAAAATTATTTTTGTAAACAGTAAATTTTGCCAAAGGACTAAAAATTACCATTTTTTGTGAGAAATAAAAATGACCATTTTTCAGAATTCTCATTTCTCGGAAAAGTAAAAATTACCCCTTTATTTTCTAAACAGTAAAAATGTGCCATTCTAAAGCGTCAATGCGAAATTTTTCGTGTTGTGTCCGTTAAACTATATAAATGGAATTGAAAGTTTTGTACGAGAGGGATAAAAATAGTCGTGATTGTGTATTTGTTCGAAAACGGGACATTGGAATGACTAAACTACTCTCGTGGGACTGCAGCGGTAACTATTTTGACAGTTTGAAAAATTGTTGCCAAATTGTTCTTCGGTATGCACTCTCACAGTTTCTGTCGCCGCCTTCTGCTTTTCTTGACTTGCACGCTCTTAGTTTCGAATATGAGAGATGGCACGTCTCCTGAGAATTTGGGTATTTTTACACATAGATCCCCGTCCAAATAGAAAAAGTCATCTCAAATATTTTTCTCACTTTGTTCTCTAATTGTTTGCCTGTTTACCGGAATTTATTTCCCGTTAAAAAATTAGTAAGAACACACCAAATTTCTGTAAAATTAATTTAATAATTTAATTTAATTAAAATTTTAATAAACAATTGTTCTAGACAATTTTAATAAAAAGTCTATTAATAAATTCAAGTAACAAATTTTTTCTAAATTTTTGGATAATTTTTTTTTTTTTACTGGAAACTAATTGGGAAAGTAATTAAAAATGTTAAGTGAATAAATTCCGGAAAAGTGAAAATTTAATGTGAAGGTAAAAAACAGATTTGTAGTGACTCGAAACTTGGTGCGGAGTAGGATAGGCTAAATCACGCAACGCATACGAAAAGGGGACTTTCTGTGCCATTACTCAAAGATGGCACTGGTCCGGCAGCGGCCTAATCTCGGCACATGAGACCTTAATGGGATTTTAAGGCGTTAGGACCACCTGCGCACTTTCCTACGGCAAAACTCGTTTGTCTTTCTCTCTTGGACAGTCTTACTTCAACAGACAAATCAACTTTCAACTTACCCCGGAAAATTTTCTCAAATTGATTATAATTGACTCATCTTAATCGCTACTTGATAATAATATTATTTTCAAATTTCCCGCTCTAATCCACATTTAGAAATGTAGTCAAATTTAATTTAATCAATACTCTAATTTAAATTAATTTAAAAATATTAACTGAATTTTAATTACATTTAAAAATTCTACCTAAATTTAAATATTTAGAAAAAAGATTAAAATCTTTTTTTAGTATTAGAAAATGTAATCTAAATTCGAATTATTTTAATTTTTATTACATAAATAATAAATAAAAATAAATAAAATAAAACCAAAAATAGAATTTTTAAAATTAGTTTTATTTTAAATGGATTTTAAAAGAGTAATTTGAATTTATATTAATTTAATGTTTACTTTTTTTTGAATATTCTATTTCAACAGGAGTTTCTGATAACATTTTTTCGAAGGTTTAAGTAATAAAATGAAAAGGTAGTGATTTTTTAAGT
Organism: Ganaspis brasiliensis; assembly: GCA_037103525.1. Taxonomy (NCBI): domain Eukaryota; kingdom Metazoa; phylum Arthropoda; class Insecta; order Hymenoptera; family Figitidae; genus Ganaspis; species Ganaspis brasiliensis. Next base: position 1,397,761 of record JAZKLR010000194.1, read on the forward strand.
ATTTCAGTGAGCAGAGTTTTTTTATTTATTTAGTAGAAAATTTAATTTTGATTGACAAGTGCCGAATTATAATTTTGAAAGTACTATAAGTTAAAATGCGTTGTGGAGATTAAGAGAAGATACAGCGTAAGAGTGGGGAGAAGTCACCGAGTGCTGCGCGTCACGTGAGTGCGTCGTGAGCCAATCAGAGCGCGCCCCCCACTTTCGTGGAGGGCGGAGTCCCCATCATACTGAATAAAAGTAGCGAGCCTCTCGGACAGACCGTCATTCTCTAGCGGACCTCTCAAGTGTTTCTTTATGGTTCTAGAAATTAATTCCCTCTCGACAATAATTACCAATAAGCTCCTTATGATAATTTGACTCCCTAAAGAAAAGAAAAATACATTTATGATAGTATTTAATAAAAAAGTTAGTTTATTTATATTTAAGCGCACAGAAATTTTATCTTTAAGTATTCCGAAAGTTGATCTACTTTTAAATGATTGTTAAATTTATTTAATACCAAACCCTGACTCAACCGATTTTATTTTTAAAATGAATTAAAATTTTGGAAAGTCCATACCCTTAATTATGCTAGAAAAGAATTGACACCCCTAAGTAACGTAAATGTCAATTATTTTCTTCAGTCTATAAATTATTGTCATGAATACTTAAATTTATTACATAAGTTTTTATTTATTTTTGTCATTATTTAACTAGATGCTTCAATTTTCAATTATGTTCTTCAATCTTCAAATTATTGGCAATATTATTTAAATTTTCTACAATGTTTTGAATTTACTTTCGTTATTTTTCAATTATTTTCTTTCTTTTTATTTTTGTCATAAATTTTAAAACTTTGTTTTATCAGTTTTCAATTATTTTCTATAATTCTCAATAATTTCCTTCTTTGCTTTTTATTATTCGCATAAATTTATAATTTATTACACCTTTTTCAATTATTTCCTACAAATTTCAATTATTTGTTTCAAGTTTTATTACTTTCTTCATATTTAATTTTGTTTGCCATTTTTAAACTATTCTCTTCAATTTTTCTTTTTTTTCCTTTAAACTTCAATTAATTTCTTTAAATTTCAATTATTTTCCTCAAAAACTTGTAATATTGTTTTTAGTTTTCAATTATTGTCTGCATTTTTAAACTTTACACCTTTTTCACTTATTCTCTAAAAATTTCAATTATTTTTTTCAAGTTTTATTACTTTCATCATATTTAATTTTCTTTGACAATTTTGAAATATTCTCATCAAATTTTAGTTATTTTCTTTAAACTTCAATTAATTTGTTTAAATTTCAATTAATTTCCTAAAACTTCTAATATTACTTTAAATTTTCAATTATTGTCTAAATTTTTAATATTTACACCTTTTTCAATTATTTTCTACAGATCTCAATTATTTTCTTCAAGTTTTATTGCTTTTTTCATATTTAATTTTGTTTACCATTTTTTAATTATTCTTTTCAAATTTAAATTATTTTTTTTAAACTTCAACAAATTTCTTTCATTTTCAATTAAATACATCAAACTTTTAATATTGTTTTGAATTTTCAATTATTGTCTAAATTTTTAATTTTTACATCTTTACATCTTTTTTAATTATTTTCTACAAATTTCAATTATTTTCTTCGAGTTTTATTGTTTTCTTCTTATTTAATTTTGTTTGCCATTTTTCAATTATTTTTTTGAAATTTCAATTACTTTTCTCATTATTCAAGTATTTTTGTCATTTTCGAATTATTCTCTTCAAATTTTAATTATTTGCTTCAAACTTTAATTAATTTCTTTAACTTTCAATTATTTTCCTCCAACTTTTAATACTGTTTTCAATTTTCAATTATTGTCTAAATTTTTAATTTTTACACCTTTTTCAATTATTTTCTACAGATTTCAATTATTTTCTTCCAGTTTAATTGCTTTTTTCATATTTAATTTTCTTTGCCATTTTTGAATTATTCTTCTCTTTAATTATTTTCTTCAAACTTCAATTAATTTTTTTAACTTTCAATTATCTTCCTTAAAATTCTAATATTGTTCTCAATTTCCAATTATTGTCTAAATTTTAATTTTTACACCTTTTTCAATTATTTTCTCCAAGTTTTATTGAATTCTTCTTATTTAATTTTGTTTTCCATTTTTCAATTATTTTCTTAAAATTTCAATTACTTTTGTCATTATTCAAGTAATTTTGACAATTTGGAATTATTCTCTTCAAATTTTAGTTATTTACTTTAAACTTCAAATAATTTCTCTAACTTTCAATTATCTTCTTTAAAATTATAATATTTTTTTCAATTTTTAATTATTGTCGAAATTTTTTATTTTTGCACCTTTTTCAATTATTTTCTTCAAGTTTTATTGCATTCTTCTTATGTAATTTTGTTTCCCATTTTTCAATTATTTTCTTAAAATTTCAATTACTTTTGTCATTATTCAAGTATTTTTGTCATTTTCGAATTATTCTCTTCAAATTTTAATTATTTACTTCAAATTTCAATTAATTTCTTTAACTTTCAATTATTTTCCTCAAACTTTTAATCTTGTTTTCAATTTTCAATTATTGTCTAAATTTTTTATTTTTACACCAGCTTTCATTTATTTATGTCATTATTTAATTAATTCCTTAGCATTTCAATTGTTTCGTCAATTTTTGAAGTATTGTCTAAAATTTTTTTATTTTTTACACCACTTTTCAAGAATTTTTGTCAGTTCTCAATTATATTTTTTAAATTGCCATTATTTCTGTCATTATTCAAATATTTTTGCTATTTTTAATTATAATTCTTATTTTTCATTAATGTTTTTTCCAAATTTCAGTTTTTTTTTTCATTTTTCAACTGTTTTCTACATATAAATTTTTTTATTTTTATTTTTAAATTATGTTCTTCAAGTTTCAATTATTTTCTTCATTTTCTATTATTTCTATTACTCCTATTATTTTTTGCAATTTTTCAACTGTTGTCTCAAAAGTTCAATTTTTACACCAGCTTTCAATTATTTACGTCATTATTATTGAATAATGGCAAATTTTATTTTTTTCGTTAATACCCAATTATTGCTCTCAAAATTTTAATTCTTTACACCAGTCTCAAATAACATTTTTCAAATTTTAATTACTTTTGTCATTCTTCAATTATTTTCCAGCAATTTCAATTATTTGTGAAACTTTTAAATTATTTTCTTCAAATTTCAATTATTTCGTTTCAATTTTTTAATTTTTGTCTTCATTTCCCTTCCTCATAGAGTTAGTATTGTTTTTAAATTTTTAATCAATTTTTCAATTATTTTTGTCATTTTACATTTTTTTTCAAATTTGAATTATTTTTGTTATTTTTCAATTATATTCTTCATGTTTTAATTAGTTTCGCCATTTCAGTTTAAAATTATTTTCTTAAAATTTTATATTTATTCTTTGATTTTTTTAAACTATTTTGCTCAGTTGTGCATTAATTTAGTCATTCTTTAAAATTTTGTTTTCAATTTTCAATTACTTTTGTAATTTTGTATTTTTTTTCAATTATAAATTTTTTTCATATTTTAATTTAATTATATTTAATTTTCAATTTATTTCTTCAATTTTCAATTATTTTTATCGGTTTTCAATTAATTTCTCAACATTCAATAAATCTCGGATTTTTTCAATTTTTTTAGTCATAAAAATTGTTTTAAAATTGCAATTCAATTATCCAATTCCAGAAGTATAGTTTTTAAATCTCAATTATCTTATCTTCTTTAATTAAAAATATAATTTTTCAATTATTTTCTTCAGCTGTCTATTAATCTAATCATTTTTCACATATTTTTTTTAATTTTTCAATTATTCTCGTCATTTTTAAACTATTTCCTTCAATTATTCCTTTCAATTATATTCTTCATGTTTTAATTAGTTTCGCCATTTTCAAATTATTCTCTTCAAATTTGAATTTATTTACTAAATCTTTATATTATTATCATTAATTTATAAACTTTTTAAACAGATTCATTAGCGTAACATCCTTGTTTTTTTTTTAAACTCACTTTTTTTAAATTAAAGTCACTTTATTTACTATTTTTAATCTGCAAGTCTACTGGCAGCCCTGTATTTATCTCAAGTCATTTTTACTAGTTCGTTTAAATAAATTTAAAATAATTTTTAATTTCAATTCTTGGTTCTAAAATCGACCCTTGTAAATTACAGGGTTGGAGTGGGAAGAGCCCATTTCGAGAAACAGCCTCCGAGCAATCTAAGGAAGAGTAACTTTTTCCACTTTGTTATTGCTCTCTACGATCGAGGGGGACAGCCGATTGAAATCGAGAGGACGGCTTTCATTGGATTCGTGGAAAAGGACCAGGTAAGTCACTATCAGAAACAATTATATTCTCTGCGATTTGTAGAATTCTAAGAGATGATAAAATCTCCACTGGAAGAAATTCATAATACGATTTATCCGCGCTATAATATTTTATGGTAACTTTGCGGGAAAAAGGAAATTGGAGGGAAAAATGATGGATTCTTGATAGCCTCGAGGAATATGGAATCTGTATGCTTATCTCGATAATTGCCGTTTTCAACCGAGCGTTGTCAAATATTAAACAACTCACGTCTAATTCATCTCGTTAAATCGGTTTCATGCGCTCTGGTCCAGCAATTAGATGACGGCCGAAAATCGATTGATCATGAGAGGAATACAGAAACTGGAGAGGATTTGTTAATAATGTGAAATTGCAGATATTGATAATGTAAATTGAGATTATTTTAATAGATGACGAAAAATTAGAATGGGAACTTATACAAGAATTAGTTTAAAAAGTATTAACCAGAGTAATAAAAATAGAAAAATATAATTACGGATTTTCTATGTTTTACAATTAGGAAAATAATGATCTAGAAAAGCTTCTTTGATGTTTAAAAAAATAATTTCTTTTTCTGTGACTGCGATATCAAGAAATCCGTGTCTAAACCATTACGAGGAAAACCATCTAATAAATCTCGATGCCATAAATCTTGTCCTAATTCGACAGGGCAGAATTCCGAGTTCTTAAAACAAGATATTCCAATAAAGATTTTTCTAACAAGTCCTTTAGAAAGGAAAAATTGTTTAGTTTGCTTTATATTTTTTTTAATGATAAATAAAATAAAAATATTATTCAAATTATTTTCAACAAGTTTTGAAAGATCTAGTTATACATTTTCTAGAAACACTAAAGTTGAGCTAATATTTGTTGTCAAATAATAATTATTTAACAATTTATGTTCTTTCTTTAAATCTGGGTAAATTCTCTAATTTTCATTCAATTTTGACTAATAATAGATCATTTTCCTTGCTTAAACATTTTCTACTATTTTAATTGATAGATTTTCTCAAATAGTACTTTGTTTAAAAAATACGTAAAGAAAAATTTTATTTATTTAATATCCTTTAAATAAAATATTTAAAATTTTTTGTAGCCAAATTTTCATATTATTTTCAATTTTTCATTCATTTAGAATTTAATTTCAATTTAATTTTTATTTAACAGAATTTTTAGGTTACTGAATTCATATTGAACAGAAATTTTATTTTCTTGATAAATTCTACTAAACTAAAATTCTGTTAGACTTATTTTATATTCATAATTTTTCACTAAAAGTTTAATAAAAAATAAAAGTCTACCAATCGAAATAGTGAAATTTTTCTGGAAGCTAATAGAAATGTTCATTATTTTGAATTAGAAACCAATTTTTACTAATTCAGGTTTAGAATATTCTTTACTTTTAGAAAATTCAACCATTAATAATAGTATTATAAAGGAATAGATAGTTATTTGTATTTCAAATAAAATGTTTATCAAATTTCGAAACATGTTATCTTTTGTAAAGGAATCATATTGAATAATAATTTCACTTGGCATTTTATTACACTGAAAATGACATAGCATTATCTTGAACTGACGATTGATTAAGAATTATTTTGCAAAAAATTCCAAGTTCACTTCATATTGAATTTGTTTTGACATAGAATTATATTGAATTAAAGTTCCAAAAAGCATTTTATCGAAAATCAATGTTTTTTATATATCACAAATCAGATAATTCTTAAAAAACGCATTTAAATTAATTAAAGTCAGTTCAAATAATGTTAATTTCATTAATAAAGAAATCTATAATTTTTTCTACAATTTTCAATAGTTTCTAATATACAATTATTCTTTTTAAATTTTATTTTATTCTTTAATTTTTTTAAATTATTTTGTTCGGTTTTCGATTATTCTCGCCAGTTTTCGAATTTTTTTTTCGATTGTCAATTACTTTCCTCACTTCTCAATTATTTTCTTTAATATTTAATTATTTTAGTAATTTCGTAATTTTGCTTTCAATTATTTATCAACTATTTTCTTAAAACTTCAATTTAATTCTTTAATCTTCAATTTATTTCTTACATTTTTAATTATTTTCTTATGATTATTCATTAATTTTAAAAACAACCTTTGTTCAAACACCGATTATTCTCACTTTTTCGATTTTTTTTTTAATAGTTAATTATTTTCGTCATATTGTAGTTTTCCTTTAAATTATTAATTATTTTCTTGAAATTTTAATTTAATTCTTTAATTTCCAATTTATTTCTTTAATTCTCAATTATTTTTTTCAATTTTCAATTATTTTTATCGGTTTTCAATTAATTCCTTCAATTACTCAATTTTAGATATATACTTTTTACTTCTCAATTATCTTATCTTCTTTATTCAAAAATACAATTTTTCAATTTTTTTCTTTAACTTTTAATTCTATTCTTCAATTTTTATTATCATTATTCAGTTGTCAATTATTTCCTTCTATTTACATTAATTCCAGGGGTTTTTTAAATTACTTTTTTTCAATTTTTAAGTATATTTTTCAATTGCTTTCCTCAATTTTCAATTATTTTTTTCGATTTTCAATCTAGTTGTTTAATGTGCATTTATTTACAACAGTTATTTCTATAATTTTCCTTATTTTTTGATTTGCAATTCTTTTCTTTAAATTTAATATTTCTTGTTTAAAATTTACAATTTTTTTTCAGTTGTCTATTAATCTAAACATTTTTCACATATTTTTTTCAATTTTTCAATTATTCTAGTCATTTTTCAACTATTTCCTTTTATTATTAATTGTTTTTCGTAATTTTCCATTATTTCCTACAATTTTTCCAATTTTCAATTATTATCTTAAAATTTTCTAATTATTCTTTGATTTTTTTTAACTGTTTTGCTCAATTGTGTATTAATTTAGTCATTTTTTTTTCAATTTTCAATTATTTTTGTCATTTTCTAATTTTTTTTAATATCAATTATTTTTTTCATATTTTAATTTAATTATATTTAATTTTTAATTTATTTCTTCAATTTTCTATTATTCTCTTCAATTTTCAAATATTTTTATCGGTTTTCAATTAATTTCTCAACACTCAATAAATCTCGGATTTTTTCAATTATTTTTTTTAGTCATAAAAATTGTTTTAAAATTGCAATTCAATTATCCAATTCTAGAAGTATAGTTTTTAAATTTTAGTTATCTTATCTTCTTCAATTTAAAATATAATTTTTCAATTATTTTCTTCATCTGTCTATTAATTTAATTATTTTTCACATATTTTTTTCAATTTTTTAATTAATCTCGTCATTTTTCAACCATTTCCTTCAATTATTAGTTATTTTTCGTAATTTTCATTTACTTCCTACAATTCTTGCAATTTTCAATTATTATGTTAAAATTTTATAATTATGCTTTGATTTTTTGAACTTTTTTTTCTCGGTTATGTATTAATGTAGCCATTTTTTTAATTTGGTTTTAAATTTTTAATTATTCACGTCAATTTGTATTTTTGTTTTTCAATTATTAATTATGTTTTCTAATTTTAATTTACTTCTTGAATTTTCAATTCGTTTCCTCAATTTTTGTATTTTTTTCTTTATTTTAATTATTATTTTCGATTTTTAATCCAGTTGTGCAATTTGCAATTATATCCAACATTTATTCCTATGATTTTCAACTATTTTGTTTAAATTTATAATTTAATTTTTTAAACTGTTCTTTTCAATTTTGTAATTATGTAGCCATTCTTCGAGTTTTGTTTTCAACTGTCAAATATTTTCTTCATTTTTCACATATACTCCTCAATTTCGTAATTTTCATTATTTGAATTTGCAAAAATTTATGATTTCAAATGTCTAACATTTGATTATAATTAATAAGCTTATAACAAATGTATGAATTTAAAATTTAAGTACAAACTTACATTTTAAATATAAATGCGAATTTCGCAAAATTAAAAAGGATTTAAAGAATCTGTAAAATTAGTCAGGGAAAAATCAGAGAATTTTAAAATAAAATTTTGCGGCCACACTGTAAGTAGTAAGTCTTAATTTCAGAGAAGTCTGAAATTAAGTCAGTCTTGAAAATAATGCTGTCCTTAATTTAAACTCAGGCTTTCTGTGCAAATAAGGGTGCTCTCTTAATTTCAACCGATGTTTGTATTAAAATAAGATCTTGGTTCAGCTGAATTTCATTTCTTAAAAGACGCAGCATTTTTAAGACAGCTTCTGCTGATTTTACAGATTTTTTTTTGCTTTAAACTGTACTAAAACAAAAAAGAATTTTAAATTCGCATAAGAACATGAAGTATTAATAAATTTCAAAACATAAAATTGTAATTATTGCAAATTCATCTTGATTAAGATAATATTTTTTTAATAAACATTTATATAGCAGGGGTTGCTGAATTTAAGACACGTCTTAAATTAAGATTCTTTTTTTAAAGTATATCATTCTGCAATTATTTTCTTTAATTACAATTGTATGTTGTAATTTTTGCGTCCTCATAGAGGAAGAAATTATTGTAAATTCATCTTGATTAAGATACACTGTAAAAAGTAAGTCTTAATTTCAGATAAGTCTAAAATTAAGTCAGTCTTGAAAATAATGCTCTCCTTAATTTAAACTAAGGCTTCTGTGAAACTAAGAGTGCTCTTTTAATTTCAACTGATGTTTATGTGAAAACAAGATCTTGGTTCAGCTGAATTTTAATTCATTTTTTTAAATTAAGCTCACAGCTGCTGATTTTACAGATTAATTGTCTTAAACTCAGCAAATTTACTTGCTGATAATCACATTCTCTGCTTCTTAAATTGATGTACAAAAATTGTTTTTGATATTCAACAATGGCTGTCTTAAAAATGTTGCGTCTTAAAATAAGACAGATTTCCTGTCTTAAAATATTTTTACAGTGTATTAATTACCATAGTTTGTAGAATCGGGTAAATAAGGCAGTTTGTTAAATTGGTAAAATGTGTTTTTGCAGTACGTATGCTTCTCAAAAGCAAGTTTCAGTTTACAGATTCAGAGAGAGAGAGAGAGAGAGAGAATCAAGCCAATTACTCCGAAATTTCTGCACTCATGATTTCTCGAAATAGTCACCTGGTTGCTCAGGCATGTGCAATTTAACGCACTGGTCAACCTACTTAACTAATTACACATGACCACGTGCTAGTGTTTACACTGGCTTCGTAAATGTATTGTAGGTAATCTCCATCTCTCTCTCTCTATCTTGTTCCAGTTTGCGTGTGTCTTGTATTACCCTCACTCTCACTCTCTCTTACACGTATATAATTCACCTCGGCGGACAGTTGCATCGCGTGGTCTCCCTATTAATTAGGGTCATGCACCACGGACATACATCAACCCCTGAGTACAGGCGACTCACTACCACCTACCTCTGTTCCCGTCAACCACATACCCCGCCTCACACTCTCCTGGAATTTACATATTTTCACGTCACTCTATTATTTAAGACGAACTAACATAGTCATCGGGACGAAAACACTCGCTTTATCAAAACCTGGGTAAACATTTTAACAAAGCTGGAAAATAAAGTGATGCCATTTTCCAGTATTTACGCAACAATTTGCGAGTCGTGTTTCATCTGAGCCTGTTTACACCGAGGGCAGAGATTTACACTGTCAAAAGAGAATCTTAATTTAAGACGTGTCTTAAATTCAGCAAGTCCTGCTATATTAACGCTTATGTAAACAATACTAATAGTATTTTTACTATTAAAAATAATTTTAAATTAATTTTTTACTGTAAAAAGAAAGTCTTATTTTAAGATCGAAAACCTGTCTTATTTCAAGAGGCAACATTTTTAAGACAGCCCTTGTTGAATTTCAAATACAATTTTTGTACGTCAATTTGAGAAGCAAACAATGTGATTATCAGCAGGAAAATTTGCTGAGTTTAAGACAATTAATCTGTAAAATCAGCAGCTGTATGCTGAATTTAAGAAATGAATTGAAATTCAGCTGAACCAAGATCTTATTTTCACACAAACATTAGTTGAAATTAAAAGAGCACCCTTATTTTCACAGAAGCCTCAGTTTAGATTAAGGACAGTATTATTTTCAAGATTGACTTAATTTCAGACTTCTCTAAAATTAAGACTTACTTTTTACTGTATATCTTAATCAAGATGAATTTACAATAATTACAAATTTATGTTTTGAAATTTATTAATACTTCACGTTCTTATGCGAATTTAAAATTCTTAATTTTTTTTTAGCACAGATTACAGCAAAAAAAAAATCTGTAAAATCAGCAAAAGCTGTCTTAAAACTGCTGCATCTTAAAATAAGACAGCGTTTCTACCTTAAAATTATCTAGAATTTTATCTGCTTGGATTTCAATTCGATCATTTAAAGTTTTAAAGTATTCAAAATTTTGAATTATTTTAGTGAAATTCAAACTTTAAGGGTAGTGTAAAGTAGGCACGTTTTTTGAGTCGGAAGTGGAAACAGACTCTGTCTCTTATTCAGTGGCGTAACTATTAAGGGGCAAAGCGGGGCAGTGCTTCGGGGCCCTTGCACTCAGGGGTTTCTCAGTCAAGCCTAATAAACCTTTTTTTAGGAAAAAATTAAAAACATTTAAGAATTTAAAAAAATTGCAAAAAATAATTGGAATTAAACAAAATAATTGCAAATTTTGCAAATACATTGAAATATGGAAAAATTAATTTAAAAAATCATAGATTTGTTTTAAAAATGAAGAAAATAAATAAAAATTGAGAAAATAACTTGAAAATCTTAAAAATAAATTGAAAAAAATTGAATAATTAAAAATTAGGGAAAATAATTAAAAATTGGTGAAAAGAAAATTTTTTTTGAATATTTTTCAGAAAAATACTTACAACTTCCAGAAGTTCATTGACAAAAGATTAAAAATAATTACAAATTAGAAAAAATAAATGAAACAAAATACCTAAACATAACTTAAAATTGAAGAAAATAACTTTTAATTAAACAGAAATAATTAAAAACTTTTTGGAAATTACGAACAAGAACGAAAGTTATTGAAAATTGAAGAAAATAATATAAAAAATTATATAAATAATTGGTAATTGAATGAAATAATTAAAATCTCAGTTAAATAGTTTAATTTTAGAAATTATAAAAGAAATGAAAAAAATTGAAAATTGAAGGATATAAATAAAAAAAAAATAGAAATAATTAAATTAAATAATAATAAAAATAATAAACAAAAATAATATTATAAATAATAATAAATTTTGGAAAATAATTGAAAAATGAATTTACAATTTGAAACTTGAAGAAAATAATTGAAATATGATGTACAAACAATGACAAGTTGTAAAAAATAAACCACTTTTGAGTGAAATAATTAAAAAAAATACAGAATTTTTTTTTAATAAAAAAAATAATTAAGATTTGAGAAAAATACATGAAGATCTTACAAATCAATTTAAAAAAATGAAATTAACTAAAAATTCGAAAAAAAGAATTAAAGAAAATTATTAAAATTTTAGAAATATACTTAAAAATTTAAGAAAATAATTTTAGACAATGAGAATAATTAACAATCGAGGAAAATAATTAAAAAGTTATAAAATTAATTCAAAGTTGATAAAAATAATTGAAATATGCTGAAAATAATTTAAGATTGAGAAAAATAATTGAAATTTATGATGAAAATAATTTAAATATGAAAGATTGAAAACACTAAATAAGATTTGAGAAAAATAATTGCAAAAATCATAGAGTATATGTTTAAAAGAAGAAAATAATTCCAAAATTACTTAAAAATTTTAATTAAAGAGAATAATTACAAAATCGCAGAAATAATCAAATGCTGATGAAAATAATAATTGAAATTTCAAATAAATAATTGAAATTTTTGAAAATTATGCCAAAGAATGAAAATATTTAAAAATATGATAAAATAATATAAAATTACAGAATATGTTTTTAAGCTAAAGAAAATAACTGAAAAATCGTTTGCAAAATTGAAAATTGAAGACAAGAATCTAAATTTGAGATAATAATTGAAAATTTAGGAAATTAACTAAAAAATAATGAAAATATTAAAAGATGGAAAAATTAATTGCAAAATAACAAAAAGAAATGAAAATTGAAAAAAATAATTTAAAATTGAGGTATATATTTGAAAGTTCAATAGATTAATTAAAAAGTTATAAATATGATTAAAAATTGAAAATATAATACCTAACTGCAAAGATAAAAATAATGGTAAAAGGCAAATTAAAAAAATTATTTAAATTTGCTATGAATAATATAAAACTATGGATTAATGATAAAATTGATTTAATGTCAAGGCAAAAATAATTAAAATTGAAAAAATGATTGAGAAAACTAAACAAAATAATTAAAATTTAAGGAAGGTAAGTTTAAGATTTAGGGAAACCATTTAAATAGAATCAAATTAATGAAGAATTGTAGAAAATAGTTGAAAAATTATAAAAATAGTACGAAATTGTATTTTAAGTAATTGTAATCATAATAGAAAAGAATTATTAAAAAATTTTTAAATCACTTAAAATTTAGAATTTTTTAAACGTGGATTAATTGAACTTTTAATCAATGCTAGTTCACATTAATTGAAATTTGAAGAAATTAAAATTGCTATAAATTTTAAATTTGAGAACATTTTCAAAAGGTGAAATTTGATTTAAAGTTTTAAAAGACAGAGAGATTTTTTAAGATTTAAGATTTTTTAGTGAAAAATGCCAGGTGTGGACAAAATACAATTATTCAATTTTCATTTATTTTCGGAAATTTTATCCATGATTTTCATCAGTTCTTAGTTGACATTTTATTATTTTCCTTTAATTTTATGACTATTCATTAATTAAAAAAAAATTTTTTTTTTCGAATCCCGATCATTCTCACCATTCTTCGAATTTTTTTTAATTGTTAATTATTTTTTTTAATAGTTAATTATTTCCGTCATATTGTAATTTTAGTTTTTAATTATCAATTATTTTCTTGATATTTCCATATAATTTTTTAATTTTCAATTTATTTCTTCAATTTTTAATTATTTTCTTCAATTCTCGAACAATTTCTCAAGTTTTCAATTATTTTGATCGATTTTCAATTAGTTCCTAAATATTTATTAATTCTCGGATTTTTTAATTATTTTTTCCACTCATAAAAATTGTTTTAAAATTTTAATTCAATTATTATTATCGCCTTTTTTCTATTATCATTTCGATTATCATTTAATTTCTTTAATTTTAAATACAATTGTTCAATTATTTTTTTAAATTTTTAATTTCATTCTTCAATTTTTATTTCCATTCTTCAATTTTTAATTTTTTTCTTCAATTTGAATTATTTTTTTCGATTTTTAATCCAGTTGTTAAATGTGCAATTATTCACAACAATTATTACAATAATTTTCTTAATTTTTCAATTTTCAATTATTTCCTAAAATTTTTTCAATGTTCAATTACTATCTTGAAATTCTATAATTATTCTTTGTTTTTTTAAATTATTTTGTTCGGTTGTGTATTTATCTAGACATTTTTTTAATTTTGTTTTCAATTGTCAAATATTTTGTTATTGTGTAATTTTTGTTTTAGTTAATAATTATTTTATTCCGATTTAAATTTAATTCTTAAATATTCAATTTATTTTCTCAACTTTATAAAATTATTTTCTTCAATTTCAATTATTTTTTTCGATTTTATATCTTGTTGTTCATTTTGCAATTATTTACAACATATATTCCTATAATTTTTTAACCATTTTGTTTAAATTTAATATTTCTTGTTTAATTTTTAAACTATTCTTTTTAATGTGTAATTGCCATTACTCCAATTTTTTTTTCATCTGTCAATTATTTTCGTTATTTTTCAGATATATTTTTCAATTTCGTAATTTCTATCTCTCTAAATCTGAATTAGTTAAAAATAACTAATTTGAAAGCAAAAACTCAGTCGCTAATTGAAATAGTTATATTTCTACTAACCATTTAGTAAAAAATAAATAATCATTAGTCAAATTCATTTTTATGTTATGTCAAAATTACTAAAATTTTAGTAAAATTCTGTTTACTAATTCAATTAATCAAATTTTAACTATTTTTTAGTTATGTTTTTACTAATAATTAGTTATTTTTATCTAATTTAAATTTAGAGAGATTATTTGAATTTGCAAAAATTTATAGTTTTAAATGACCATCAAAAACGCAAAGTTTGTCGCGCGCTTGAGTGCGCGTTAATGTTACTAGTAATAATAATAATACTTTAATTAATTAATCAAATAAAACAGAATTTAAAAATGTCAAATCGAAATTGGATTCTTAGAATGTAGATATCTATTTTCAATTGTGGTAGTTCAGTAAATGTTAAAATGTACGAGAATCCTTAAATAAAAAGCTGAGGGTTTTTTTTTTTTTGGCTTAGTGATTGTTAAAAATGCATTACTGATGACGGCATATGGTGTGATGCACGCATGACTCGTCAACAGGGCAGATAATTATGCATCAAGAGCCACGCGATACGTAATGGCACGGCTCTTATGGACTCATCAAGAAATTAATAATTAGTATCAGATAGAAAAGTGAGACAGAAAAATCGTCTATCACAGTCCCGTTGCATTTAATTAAACAAAAAGGAATCGCGGGTCGCACAAGATGGTGACCTGCTTCCTGATGCACGTAATGATTACACCAAAACACACATTGTCAAGAATCATAATTCTTTTATCACAAAACAACCATATCGCACATTTTATGAATTTTTTCCCCGTCCTTATTATAAATTATAAATCATGTTTAAACGAATCTATAACATTTTATAGTAATATACTTTTTATCCTTTTTTTTCTACTTTCTACAGTAATCTAAAAAAATTATTTTTTTCACAATTCCAGGAAACCGAGGGTCAAAAAACTAATAATGGAATTCAGTATCGTCTTCAACTTCTTTATGCGAACGGTGAGTAACCTCTATTAAAATATTTACTCTCAATCGTGTTATTTAAAATTTTTTTTTATCTTACTATTTAAAAAAAAAAAACCAGATAAAAAACAAATTATCAAATAATCAATCAAAACAAACTCGCACATGTTCTCGGCAGAATTGAATGAGAATAACGTTAAAATTTCTGTTAGATAAATCAGTAAATTGCCGTTTGACAAAAAAGAACACAAGTGCCATTACACGAGTTTAAATTTTCATTAATGTTAAACTGGTGAAAAAAAAAAAAACGTCATGACTTTGAAACAAGTGGTTGTGGTTTTTTATCAGCAAAGTGCCATATATGTTTTCTTCCCACATGGATCATAAAATCCGCTATGTTTTCTTATTTAGTTCCTTCTTTCACTCTTTCTCTCTGTCGCGCGAATCTTTTTGTCCATTCGCTTGAGTTCCGATCGATCAATGCGAGATTTTTGTAGCCGGACTTTCTGAAGGGCCGTCCTGCCATCTAAGGATACTAAAACGTGTTGCCAACATTGCGAACAAGAAATAACTAACTGTTGCAAAAGTCAGAAAAACAGACGCACATCTTTAGAATCGCGACCGGGCTCTTTTCTCTCTTCTTTTGGAGATATTTTCTTCAATTTCTTTTCACAAAACTTGAAATATCAACTGCAAAGTGCCAGTAAATGATATCGAGGTTATTTTTAGAATTTTGTCGTTTTTTAGATTGTCAATAAGTTTGAGGTGAAAAAGTGTCTTAAGTTTTCATCTCTAAAAAATATAATCTTCATAATATTGTTTGTTTTTGGTATTCTGAAGTAAACACAAATCAAAAAAACTAAAAAAATTAGTTGATTTAGTTAACAATAATTAACAAATTAAGGAATAAACAATTTGGATTATTAAAAACTATTTTCTTTCTCTAAGTTTATGTACAATTTTCAGTAACTTGAAAAAGACGAAAAACACGTTTTTTCGATTAAAAAAGAAAAATAGTTTATTCTATTTATTTTTAAGAGTAAAGGGTTGTTATTTCTCGAATAATTGAACTGAAGACAAATGTTTCTCGCATAAAATATAGTGTTCGGACGTTTGATACCATAAAGACAAATTGCAAACGGTAAGGAGTTAGCTCTCTTTCGTTCAGATACAGGTGTCCACGTCATCACATCTCCGATCTACAGACGAGGTAATAAATCTATAATTAAATAATAAATAAGGAGTGATCCCATCCAACAGTCGTCACGAGCTCGTCCAAATCAGGATCTACTTCTTTTTGCCCAGCTTCTCTTTCTCTTCCTTCTCTTCCTTCATTTCTCTTTTTCTCCCACTGGCTCCTTTAAACAATTCAATAAAAGACGCGCCGAATTGTTTTTCACGAATTGAAAAAGAAATTAATAAAAATGAGCTAATAATTTTAATATTAAGTAGAGATTATTAAACAATCGTAATGCAAATTAAAAATTATGAAATGATTTTAGTAAATTTAATAAATAAGTAAATTTTAATGAATTTGGTAATTTTGGAAAATATTCGGCAAAATTAGGAGTTGTGAAAATTACTCCACGCATAAAAAATGACCGATTTGATCAAAATTTAAAAAAAAAATTTAGCGCATAACCTGAATTTTGTTATAAAACTCGAATATTTTTTGAAGATTTTAAGAAATTGATTTGAAACTTTACAGAAAACTTGTTCAGACATTAATTAACAAATTTCTCACTGAAGGTTTTTTCTATATATAGATATATAAATGTTTGTCTACTATCTTTTTTTCTTAACGCTAACAATACCTCAGAAACAATGAAAGACATTAAAAATGAAAGTCAAATTATTATGAAAAAATGTAGATAGAACTTCAGTTTTTTTATTAGACCTTACATTGCATAATAGTTTATATAGTTATGGGCAATTCTATTTTGTGCTTTCAATTATCAATTATTATCATCATATTTCAATTATTTTCTTCGATATTCAATAATTCTCGGCTTTTTTCAATATTTTTTTTTCAATTATCGATTACGTTCTTGAAGCTTCATTTCAATTCTTCAATTATTCAACTATTTTCAGAAATTCACAATTATTTTCTTCAACAGACAATTATTCTTTTCAATTTTCAATTATTTTCTTCAATTTCCAATTATTTTCTACAATTCTCAATTATTTTCTACCATTTTAAATTATTTTCATTAATTTCACATTATATCTTCATTTCTCAATTATTGTCTTCAATTTTCTACTATTTTCTTCAATTGCCAATTATTTTCTTCGATTTTCAATTATTTTCTTCTATTTCTAATTAAATTCTTTAATTCTGAAATATTTTCTACGATTTTCAATTATTTTAATCAATTTTTAATTATTTTCTTTAACTCTAAATTATTTTTGGATGAGAGAGATGTAAATCCTTCCATTTTGTTTAAGTTGAACCAGAAATTATATACGATCCAAGATCTATTGTATGCTTCCAATTATCAATTATTTTCATCATATTTCAATTATTTTCTTCAATATTCAATAATTCTCGGCTTTTTTCAATATTTTTTTTTCAATTATCAATTACGTTCTTGAAGCTTCATTTCAATTCTTCAATTATTCAACTATTTTAAGAAATTCACAATTATTTTCTTCGACAGACAATTATTCTTTTCAATTTTCAATTATTTTCTTCAATTTCCAATTATTTTCTACAATTCTCAATTATTTTCTATCATTTTAAATTATTTTCATTAATTTCACATTATATCTTCATTTCTCAATTATTGTCTTCAATTTTCTACTATTTTCTTCAATTGCCAATTATTTTCTTCAATTTTCAATTATTTTCTTCAATTTCTAATTAAATTCTTTAATTCTGAAATATTTTCTACGATTTCCAATTATTTTAATCAATTTTTAATTATTTTCTTTAACTCTAAATATTTTTTAGATGCGAGAGATGTAAATCCTTCTATTTTGTTTAAGTTGAACCAGAAATTATATACGATCCAGGATCTATTGTGTGCTTTCAATTATCAATTATTTTCATCTTGTTTCAATTATTTTCTTCGATATTCAATAATTCTCGGCTTTTTTGAATATTTTTTTTTCAATTATCGATTACGTTCTTGAAGCTTCATTTCAATTCTAAAATTATTCAACTATTTTCAGAAATTCACAATTATTTTCTTTGGCAGACAATTATTCTTTTCAATTTTCAATTATTTTCTTCAATTTCCAATTATTTTCTACAATTCTCAATTATTTTCTTCCATTCTGAATTATTTTCATTAATTTCACATTATTTCTTCATTTCTCAATTATTGTCTTCAATTTTCTACTATTTTCTTCAATTTTCAATTATTTTCATCAATTTCTAATTAATTTCCTTAATTTTGAAATATTTTTTACGATTTTCAATTATTTCAATCAATTTTTAATTATTTTCTTCAACTCTAAATCATTTTTTTTCAATTAAAAATTATTTGATTCAATTTTCAATTGACAATTATTTGATTCAATTTTCAATTATTTTCTTTAATTAATCAATTATTATTCAACAATTTTCATTAAATCACATTTTCTTCAATTTCAAATTATTTTCTACAATTTTTAATTAATTTCTTCAAATTACAATTACATTCTTAATTTTTTATTGTTTTCATTAAATTCTGTAATTCCTGGGTAGTTCAATGTCTTTTTTCTTCAATGATCACTTATTTTCTTCTACTTTCAATCTCATTGTTCAATTCTTGAATTATTTCCTTTAATTCTTAATTATAATTTTCTACATTCAATTCCATTTTTTAATTTTCAATTATTTTTTTCAATATTCAATAACTCTAGGCTTTTTACAATAATTTTTTTTAAATTCTCAATTATTTTCTTCAATTTGTAATTTTTTTCTTAAATTTTAATTTTTTTTCAATTTCTAATTATTTTTTCATATTTCTGTGAATTTTCAATTTCTTCTTAATTTTCTTCAGTATTTAACAATTCTCAGCTTTTTTAAATTATGTTTTTCTTTCAATTTTTATTTAAATTGATAATTTTTAAATTATTTTCATCAATTTGCAATTATTTCCGTCGATTTCTAAATTTTTCTGCTGTTTTCAAATATTGTCTTTAATTTTTAAGTACTTCCTTCAATTCTCAATTAATTTCTTTAAAAAACAATTCTATTCTTCAATTTTTGATGTTTTCTTGAATATTAAATAATTCCTGTCATTTTCCATTTTTTTTTTTTAATTATAAATTATTTTCTTTTTTTTCAGTCCAATTGTTCAGTAATTTTCTTTAATTCTCAATTATTGTATTCGAATTTCAATTTTATTTCTCAATTTTCAATTGTTTTTTTTTAATATTCAATAATTCTGTGTTTTTCTGATTTCAATTTCATTATTTAATTTTCAATTTATTTCTTCAATTCTGAATTATTAACTTAAATTTTAAATTATTTTTTTGATTTTCTATCTAGTTGACCAATTTTCAATTATATTCTTTGAATTTAATAACTTTTGTTCAATTTTTTCAATTATTGTTCAATTGTAGATTAATATTTTTTTTTTTAATTTTGTTTCTAATATTGTCAAATATCTTTGTCATTGTTCAATTATTTCTTTCTATTATTAATTATTTTTTTTAATTCTTAATTATTATTTTTTGTAAAGTTTAATATTTAATTCTTCAATTCTCAATTATTTTCTTTGAATGTCAATTATGTTCTTCAATTATCAACTGTTATCTTCAATTTTTTTACCCATTTGTAGGTCTATTTATTCTTAAAATAAATTTTCAGAGAAAAAACCGGGAAAAATAGGAACAAAAACCGGGAAAAACCAGGAAATGACCGGGAATTTTGTGGGACGAAATTAGTAGACACTCTGAGCTCAAAATTCCCTGCAGACTTTTGTTCTGTGAAATTGAAATAACCTCGTTGCTGTTAGGTTTCTATTTTTTATCAATAAACAATTGGGAATTAATTTTAAAATATAAATACTTAAAAGTTTTTTTTATTAACTTCAATTCATGCTTTAAAGCAAAGCCAGAGTTTCTATCTTAAAATTCAGACTTTTGTTTAACAAAGTTTAAAAAACACGGTTTTTGCTAGATTTCCGTTTCTGATCATTAAAGAAAAATTAAATTAACTTTTACTTAAGCTTCAGCGCACACCGCATTTTATTAAAACTCGAATATTTTCCAAAGTTCTCAAGGAATCTAACTAAAATTTTTTAGAAAATTTCTTTAGTTTCTAATAACCAAATTTCTCACTGGAAGTTTTTTCTAGTTTAAAGTTTTTTGCAGACTTTGCTTTGGTGAAATTAAAAAAACTTGGTTGCTGTTAGGTTTCTATTTTTTATCAATAAACAATTTAACATTAATTTCCAAATTTAAAAACTAATTTTTTTTTAATTTAACTTCAATTTAATCTAAAAGGCATAGTCTTATTTTTGTTAAAACTCGGAACATTTTCCTAACATTTCCAGGAATTGATTCAAAACTTTCCAGAAAATTTCTTTACGTACTAATAACCAAATTCGTCCTAGAAAGTTTTTTCTAGCTTAAAATTTCTTGCACACTTTTGTTTAGCCAAGTTTAGAAAACAGGGTTTTTGCTAGATATTTGTTTCTTGTCAATAAAAAAATTTAAATCAACTTTTACTAAAGCTTCAGCGCACACCTCATTTTATCAAAACTCGAATATTTTCCAAAGTTCTCAAGGATTCTATCTGAAATTTTCCACAAAATTTCTTTAGTTTCTAATAACCAATTTTGTCACTGGAAGTTTTTTCTAACTTAAAGTTTCGAGCAGACATTCGTTGAACGAAATTTTAAAAATTATTACATAGCTGAAGCAAATTTTTCTACTAAATGTTAGATCCCTATTAATAACAATGACTACATCAAAATTTAAAATTACCAGTAAATTACTCAATTTTAAACGAAGGCTTGTTATTTTATTAGAAAATTAATCGAAAATGTGTTTTCCTTCGAGACAAGTATCGTTAGGCATGTTGTAAGTCATTGATATAAATGATAAATGAGCAAGGTGTTTTCATATGTATGGGTCAGGGAAGATAGTGAAGCCGCAAAGGTAACTTCCGGTAAGCCGCGAAGGTTTCTCGAGATAATTTGTGAGCTAGTTTCGGGTGGACTATCATAATCCATGGTATGAACGTTATGCGGTGTAAGTAAGTAGACTGCAACGAGGTATTGTAGACCTCAGCCGGCTCCTGGCGTCCAACAGACTCTAGAAGTCTTATGTTGGGATTACGTAGCTTATACTGGACGTGCAAGACAAAAGCTATTCTACAGCATCCATTATCTCAAGAACGTCAGCTAAGCACTTGAAAATAGTGTTTATCTTGTCATATATATATTTAGTGATCCCGGATTTTACTGCTTCAACAATTAAAAAAACGACTGAAAATGATCTCGATAATTAAAAACTCGGATTTTTTTTTGTAAAGTTTACAAGGAAAGAATCTGAAACTTTCTGGAAATTTTATTTACTTTGTGATAACAAAATTTGCCACTGGAAGTTTTTTGTAGCTTAAAGTTCGCCGCAGACTTTTGCTTAACGAAATTTGTAAAATATGGTTACTGGTATAATAAGGCATCGTTTCTGATTGTTAAACAATTTAAAATTATGACAAAGTTAACTGGCGAATATAGTTGGCTTCAATTTTAAAATTAAGTTAAAATTTTTAATTTTAGCGCCGAACTGAATTTTAATAAAATTTTGATATTTTCCAACAGTTTCAAGGAATCAAAGCAAAACTTTCTACAAAAGTTTTTTAGTTACTAAGAAACAAATTTCTCACTGGAAGTTTTATGTAGCTTGAAGTTTCTAACAGACTTTTGGTTAACGAAATTTATAAATCACGGTTACTGCTAGATCTCCGTTTCTTATTATTACATATCTAAATAATTTAATATTATGACAAAGTTAACCGGTGAATATAGTTGGTTTTAGTTTAAAATTAACTTAAAATTTTTAATTTTCATCGAGGAACCAAATTTAAATAAAATTCGAATATTTTTCAAAAATTTCGAGGATTTGAAGCGAAACTACGTTTGAAAAAACGTATCTTTAAATTAAAATTAGAGTCTACTTTGATAAGAATTAATTTAACTAAATTTACAGAAAATAAATTAACTAAAATATAGTTTACCTTAAAATATTGAACTGAAATTTCCATACACTAAAATTTTTAGTAAATTAAAATTTAATTACATCAATATAAATTAACTTGAAATGTTCTTGTGATAAATTAATTGATATTTAGATTATTGGAAATTGAGATCATTAAAATTTTGAAATAATTATGTTTAATGAAAATCTAAATTAGTAATTAAGAATCAATATATATATTTAAGTTTTAATTTATTAATGTTTGAATTCGTCTTAATTTTTATTGGTTACAAAGCTGTAAATTATCTAAATTATAATCAATCCTTGCGTTTTTATTATTCTGATTATTAATAACTAAACATTTAAACTTTTCACAATTTTAATTTTTTTTTTGTAAATATAAATTTCATTTAATTTCAAATTCAATTGGGACTAATTTTCATTGATTCAAATTATAGTCTAAATTATTATTTTCAAAATTTGGACTGATTAAAGCTTTAATATACAATGAAATTTTTTTGTATAATTAGAAGTTTTTATATAATGTTTTAAATAATTTAAACATTCATTATTAGATTTTGAAAATATGTAAAGTTTATAATAGTTTAAATGTAAATTAATTAAAGTTTAAAGAATTAAAAGTTTTTTCTAAGATGCATTATTAGATTTTCAAAATATGTATAGTTTATAATAATTCAAATTTAAATTAATTAAAATTTAAAGAGTTAAAAGTTTTTTCTCCAAGTCGGCTGAGATTTTAATTTGCATAGAATGAAAGTTATATTTATCTAAAATATTAAGTTTATAAAAATAACAAATTTCATTAAATTATTAATTTTATTTGTACTTGTAAAAAAATTCTCGACAGATTTAAAATTCTTCTTTCGATTGTCAATAAATTATTTTCCTCCTTTCTGAATTATTTTCTTTAATATTTAATTATTTTAGTCATTTTGTAAATTTTCTTTCAATTATCAATTATTTTATTGAAATTTTAATACAATTCTTCAATTTTCATTTATTGTCTGCAATTTTATCCATAATTTTTATCAGTTTTTAATTGACAATTTATTATACAACTTTAATTTTATGATTATTCATTAGTTTAAAAAAAATTTCTAATCCCAATCATTCTCACCATTTTTCGATTTTTTTGCAATTTTACTTATTTTCTTGAATTCTCAAATTATTTCTTTAGTTTTCAATTATTTTTATCGATTTTCAATTAATTCCTCAATATTCATAAATTCTCAGATTTTTTCAATTTTGTTTCCACTCATAAAAATTGTTTTAAAATATTAATCCATTTTTTTTTTTATTATTATTATTACTATTATTATTATTAACGCCTTTTTCTATTATTATTTTCTTTAATTTTAAATACAATTGTTCAATTATTTCCTTTTAGTTTTAATTCCATTCTTCAATTATTATTTTCATTTTTTCAGTACTCAATTGTTTTCTTCTATATTCATTAATTTTTGGCCTTTTTAATTACTTTTGTTAATTTTTAAGTACATTTTTTAATTTTCTATTTAATTCTTCAATTTTTAATTGCTTTTTTCAATTTTGAATTCTTATCTTTAATTTTAAATATTTTTTTCAATTTTTAATCCAGTAGTTAAATGTGCAATTATTTCCAACAATTATTCCTTCAATTTCTTTAATTTTTCAATTTGCAAATATTTTCTTTAAATTTAATATTTCTTGTTTAATTTTTTCATATATTTTTTTTAGTTGTCTATTAATCTAGTCATTGGTTGTATTTTTTAAAACCATTATTTCCATCATTTTTCACATATTTTTTTCAATTTCTCGATTATTCTCGTCATTTTCCAACTATTTTCTTCAATTATTAATTATTTTCCGCAATTTTCCATTATTTCCTATAAATGTTTCCATTAATTTCTTAATATTCAATAATTCCCGGATTTTCTCAATTACTTTTTTTACTCATCAAAATTGTTTTAAAATTTCAATTCAATTATTATTATTATTATTATTATTATTATTATTATTATTATTATCGCCTTTTTTATTATTATTTCTATTATCATTAAGTTTCTTTAATTTTAATTTTTGATTTTTAATTCCATTCTTCAATTTTTATTTCCATTAATTATTTTCAACAATTATTTCTATAATTTTCGTAATTTTTCAATTTGCAATTATTTTCTTTAAATTTAATATTTATTGTTTAATTTTTTTAATTATTTTTTTTAGTTATCTATTAATTTAGTGATTTTTCGAATTTTGTTTTCAATTGACAGTTATTTTAGTTATTTTTCACATATTTTCATCAATGTTTTAATTATTAGCATCATTTTTCAACTACTTCTTTCAATTATTAATTATTTTCCGCAATTTTCAATTATTTTCTACAATTTTTTAAATGTTCAATTATTATCTTAAAATTTTATTATTATTCTTTGATTTTTTAAATTATTTAGTTTGGTTGTGCATTAATCTAGACATTTTTTAAATTTTGTTTTCAATTTTCGAATATTTTCGTCATTTTGTAAATTTTGTTCCAGTTATCAGTTATTCTTTGAAATTTTAATTTAATTCTTAAATTTTCAATTTATTTCTTCAACTTTTTATTATTTTTTTCAATTTCAATTATTTTTTTCGATTTCGAATCCAGTTGTTCAATTTGCAATTATTTCTATAATTTTTTAATTTTCCATTAGTTTGATTTAATGTAATATTTCTTGTTCAACTATTTTCTTCAATTATTAATTATTTTACGCAACTATTAATTATTTTCCACAAATTTCAATTTTATTTTACAATTTTTTAAATGTTCAATTATTAACTTAAAATTTTATTATTAATCTTTGATTTTTTAAATTATTTAGTTCGGTTGTGCATTAATCTAGACATTTTTTTAATGTTGTTTTTAATTTGCAATTATTTCGAACAGTTATTCCTATAATTTGTCAACTATTTTGTTTAAATTTAATATTTATTATTTTTTTTTTTAAACTATTCTTTCGAGTTGTGCAATTATGCAGCAATTTTTTGATTTTTTTTCAACTGTCAATTATTTTCGTCATTTTTAGATATATTCT
The DNA here is from genome assembly GCA_037103525.1 of Ganaspis brasiliensis. Classification (NCBI taxonomy): domain Eukaryota; kingdom Metazoa; phylum Arthropoda; class Insecta; order Hymenoptera; family Figitidae; genus Ganaspis; species Ganaspis brasiliensis. Next base: position 1,423,172 of record JAZKLR010000194.1, read on the forward strand.
TTAAATATTTTAAAATTATGACAAAGTTAACCATCTAATATAGTTGGCTTTAATTATTGTAAAGTTATCTTTAAATTTTCAATTTTCAGCACGCAAGCAAATTTTAACAAAATTCAAATATTTTTCAAAATTTTTAAGGAATCGAAGCAAAACTTTCCAGTAAATATCTTGAGTTATTAATAACCAAATTTCTCCCGGGAAGTTTTTTGTAGCTTGAAGTTCCCAGCAGACTTTTGGTTAATGAAATTTAAAAAAGCAAAAACCTTTGCTTTCTGCTAATAAATAATAAAAAATTGGTAGTTTTCTGTTACTGTCGCTTATGTATTATCTAAAATCTACTATTTTTAAAGATTCTTTTTTGCTTTTTTTCCAGGTGTCAGGCAGGAGCAGGACATCTTCGTCAGGTTGATAGACTCGGTTACAAAACAGGTAAGATTAGATTAAAAATTTACTAATATTCATAATATTAATTTCTATATTTCATACAAATCCTCTTATTTTTAATTTATTAATACCTGTCGAATTTTAATTGACATTAATTCCAAGTTAACCTAATTTATTATTTAAACAGCTTCCGACACGTGAATTAACATTTGTCTAATTTCATTAAAATATATCTTGATTCCCATTGATCATTCCACTTATAATTTTCCTCGACAACCACCTTAATGAACTTTAAAGCATATTTTTAAAAATCCCTCTTTTTACATTCTTCCGTTTAAAATTACATTCTTTGGTAAATATTCAAATTTTATTAATTATATACTATTTATATTGAATTACATTTTATTTACCTTGACTTTTTTTATTTACATTATACATACAATGTATATAATATACATTTATACATTTTTATTTACATTTATTTATACTCTATATATTATTTATATTGATTTACATATCACACGTACACAGTTAAAAATTTTGTGTATATTTAACACAAATTAAATGTCCGAAACGGTCCACTCAAAATTTGTGTTAAAATAACACAAACTATATGTTTATTTAACAATCGTTTATGTTAAATTAACACAATTTTCATGTTAATTTAACACAATCTTTGTGTTAAATTTAACACAAAGAATATGTGGACCGTTTTTTACACAAAATTTTTAACTGTGTATAATTTATACCAACTATTTATCAATACTTATCAGTGACACATTCTCATAATACGCAACCCCACAAAATTGCCCAAAAGTGGTATTTACATCATCCCTTGTTTACAATTGTTTTGAAAATGTACTTGTCGCTTCTGGGGGGGGGGATTTCCGGTTGAGCGCGCATCCAAACAAATCGCGCTTGGCTGGTGTCGCGCATGCTCGCTAAAGTGGCGTTATCGTCGTTCGTACAAGCACTTAATTTTCCGGGGGGTTGATTCCAACCCTATAGAATAGCAGCATTGCGCGGCTGTAGCGTCCCGTTATCTGCGCCACGTGGCGAACCCCCGATGTATACCTACAGGAACCACGTGTTCACCACCCACCCTCAAAAGGATGGGGAGATCCTGACGCGACGATAGCACCCTAAGAAGGATCATAACCTTCGAGCAAACGCAAATACGCCGACAGATTACGACCAGGATAAGGACTTTATGTCTGGAAGGGTGATTTTTTAGTCCTGTCGCTTTACTGGCAACTTCACATTCGCACCTACTATAATCATTTCGCACAAAGACGTTTCACTAACTAAGTTGCATGACATAAACTTGAAGTTTATCCCACTTGCTATGCTTCTCTCAAGGTTTCTTCAAAGTTGTTTTATTATCGTCTTTATACACTGGAAAACAAGGTTTAGAATGCAAAACAAAAGTTTTGTTGTCTCAACTAAATTTTTTTGTAGGAGCAACAAAATAATTTTGTTGTGACAACTAAACTCTTTTGTTGAATTTTTTTGTAACTTAAAAGAAATTTAATAGTCTCAACAAAATTTTAAGCTGAAGAAACTTTTTTGTTGGTTATAGATAAAAAAAATAATAAATGAAGAAGAAAGATTAAATACAGAGTATGTAAATAACATTTCCATTTGTAATTTTTTTTTTAATTTTTAAATTAATTTATTTAATAATCTTTCTATGGGTTAGATAATAGTATTTCAAGAGTAAGTTTGCACAATAAATACCTACATTTTTTATTATTTTGAGAAATTTAAGCAAATGATATTTCTTACATAACACCACTAAAGTTAATTTTAAAATAGAAAGATTGTAATAAGTTATTTGTAAAAGAATGTGTTTTGAATCGGGTATTTTAGTTTTGAAATTAAGGATTGAAATATATTTCACATACAAATTATTGATTATTGTAAGTTGTATTTAGTGAATTTTAATTAATGTGGGTTTAAATTGCAGGAGTTGGAATAATTTGGAATTTTTAATTGTGCGTATCATGTGTTTTTAATTTTAAGGAGGTTCTCTCCATTTACATAACCTGAAACTCTAAACTTAAAAATTTCTCCAAATTTTGAAAGAACCAGTTTTACATTTTTCAGAAAAAATTAGGTTGTGCTAAAATTCGTTGTCAAATAATAATTATTTAGCATTGTATGTTTTTTCCAATTAATTTAATGAACAACTGCAATTCTCATTTAATTCTGATAAATAATAGCTTATTTTTCTTGTTGAAACATTTTCTACAATTTTATTTGTTGGATTTTTTAAAATAATATTCTGTTTAATAATATTCTGTTTAAAAAATACGTAAAGAACAAATGTTATTCGTTTAATAATTTTTTAGAAAAATAGGTATTTATTTACCAAAATCCAACAAATAAAAGTATAGAGAATGTTTCAACGAGAAAAATAATCTATAATTTGATAAAATTGGATGAAAATTAAAAATTTTAACTGCATAAAAAGAAAAAACATAAAATTTAAAATAATTATTACTTGAGAACAAATTTTAGCTCAACCTAATATTTTCCGAAAAATGTACAACTGGGTTATTCAAAATTTGGTGAAATTAATTTTAATAATAGTTTTAATGAAAATTCAACTTGAGATCCAAAAAAATAGTTGAGAATGCAGAAAATAGTGTTTTGAGAACAATAAATACGGTGAAAAATATAAAAAGAGGAGGTGTTGAAAAATTGCAATTAAAAATTAAAAATGCTATTTTAAATACGAGACTAGAACTTCAAATGTGAGAAGATTAAAAAATGTACGCCGGTTTAAAAACAAAAATTTTAAGACAAAGATAAAAATGCAAAATTGACAATACTTAAATATTAGTTGAAATACGAGGATACAACTTCAAATAAAAAATTATTATTTACGAGACGAAAAGGTTTCTTAAAATTCAAAAATACATCTGTAATTAACAAAATGCTAAGTAAAATACAAAAATACTTCTCAAACTGTACAAACTACTTTTGATACACAAGTATTACAGAAAATAAAAAATTATAATGAAAATTGCCAAAATACTTCAGAGAATTCAAAGACTAGAAATAATACAAAAATATAACTTTTAAAAGAAAAATACTTCAGAAATACGGTGCTATTAAAATACTTAAATGTCATTTTAAAAATAAAACTTAAAAAACAAAAAATAGTACTTAAAATATAAAAGAACTTTAACAAATACCAAAATGTTATACTTAAATTCGTATACATAAATATTCGTACAAATACTTCTCAGAAAACAAAAATACTTCCTAAAATACAAAATATTAATTAAAGTACAAAAGATTTGTATTCTGATTAAATATTTGCTACTTTTATTAAAAAAATTCTACAAAAAATGAAAATATCTTTGAAAAATTAAAAAATATTAATTCAGGTATTAAAATACTACAAAATATAAGCAAATACTACTTAAAATATAAAATATCCCAAAAATATGTAAATATACCTATCCCTTTGCGGTTCATATTTTTTTTAATACACATTTTTTGGGTTTATTTGATTTTAAAGGCTTTCCTGGTTACAAACGAGAAATTCAAAATAGCAAACGAATTTTTTAAAATGGTAATATTTTTATAAAACTTGGTATCTGAAAGTTTTAATTGTCGCCAATTATTACGAATCTGCAACCAAATTTTAAGATTGCAAATGGCGGATTCAATATGGCGAAGGGATTTTTAAAAAATTTAATATTTACTTTAATTTTTTTTTAATTTATCAGCAGCATTGAATCTCATATTTTGGATTTTGAATACCTAACAGCGGATTCGTTATCAGTGACTTCAAAACCAAAATTTTTTTTTAATACTCCCTTCAGATCAAAAATGAAATTCCTAAAAAAATTATCAATAATTAAAATTGTTTATTTATAGCTGTTTATAATTTTCTGTTATAAACTTAGTTTATTTTTTTTTATTCCAACACATAAAAATATTGTTAGGAATACAAAATTATATTTATGTTTAGATATATTTATGGTTATATGTTTACACCATTTGTTTAATTTTCTCGAACTAACGAATTTTGGATTTATCAACTTTTGAAAACTTGCTCCTAAATTTAAAATTTTATTAATTTAAGTTACTAAATGATTTTGTAAAAATACATATTTTCTGTAGTAATAACAGAATCAACTATTTCTTTAGTAACTTAGAGAATAGAAAAGGGTTGTAAAAATCAAATTTAAAAAATACTCATTTTTCAGATGTTTTTTTTTTACTAACTTTTTGTTCTTTTTTCTTGGTCTTGTTATTTTCATAAAATTATAGCGCCTCTTTCTAGTTATTTTATTTTGTTCTAGTAATTTTTTGCATTTGTCAGTTACCATTTTCAGTTTAATTATTTTTTGCCTTTCTAGTACTTTCTCGAAATTTTGTAGTTCTCTTAAATTTTGCTAACTTTTCGAAATCCCTCAAATTTTTAAGTGTTTTTTTTCTTTCTAATCATTTGTCTGCATCTTCTTGTTATTTATTGAGGTTAAAGATTTTTTTGAAATTCAATAATTGTTTACTAAATAGGTACTTTAATCAATTTTTAGTTTTTTTCATTACTGCCTAGTAATTTTTCCGTGTTATTAAATTAGTTTTTCTCTTAATTTTTAAACCTTTTTACCGTTTTTTGCTCTTAAACTTTTATTTGTTTCTTCCTTATGACATTTTCAATCCCCTTGTTTAAAATACGACATTTCAGTTTTCGGTAAATTTCCTCTACTTCTTAGTTACTTTTTTTTACAATAAAGACATTTTTGAATTTTCAGCTATTTTATTACATCTTCTAATTTTTTAATTCTCTGTTATTTTTTCATCCATTCTAGTTATTTCTTATGAATTTACAGTTAGGTTTCTCAATTTTCAGCAATTTTTCGTCATTTTTTAATGATTTCTTAAATTTTATCAATCTTTTTCATTTTTTTAGTAATTTGTATTTTTAATTACTTTTTAATTCTTAATAGTCTTTTCTCTTAATAGTAATTTTTAACTTATTCCTGAATGCTTTTCACAACTTTTGGTAATTTTTTTTCTTTTTCTATTTATTTTTTATAATTTCAAAATACCTTTCATTTTCTAGTAAGTTTTCCCTATTCTCTTGTTACTTCCTTTTCTTCTTAGCCGTTTATATTTTTCTAGGTTCACACAAAACATTTTTACTTTTTTTAAAATTGTTTACTTTTGTTTCTTTCAAAATTTGCTTATTCAATCACAATCTAATATTTCTATAACATTCTAGTAACCATTTTATAATATTAACATATTTTAATCTACAATACCATATCAAATTTATTTTCTTACTTTTTAGATCCTTTAAATAAATCAAGGAAAAGAAATCTCCTAAATCATGTCCGATAAAAATTGAACTGATTCGAAACAGGTTTAGATAATAAAACGGCAGTTACTTCCGATAAAAAAGAAATTGATCGTTTGGAACATTGTAGATAATAAATTGACGGTGAATTGTATAAAAGTGATGGTAATTGAGGAAGAAATAAGCGATTGTCGCGTGACAGGTACTTGTTTAAAATAGTAGACGTTACCTACTTTCTGAAATTATTTTGTATCGCGTCGTGAACTCGGCCTATAGGTAAGTAAGTGCCTATAGGTAAGCGCGACCGTTTTAGCAAGATTAAATCATCTTGGGGTTGGTCTGTAACGGAGCTAGGTACAAAAGAAGGGAGAGGGTCGGAGGAAGTAGAGACGATGTTAGTTTTAGCTGATTAAATTACTAAGCCGTGGTAGCTTTGCACTGGCAGAGACGGGTCGACGATTATTCGCGATCCATTCCTTTTATTAATCGGCGTCAACTCAAATTGGATTCGTTTTCCTCTAAATCCACTCATATAGCCCACAGCTCTTAAACTTTAGATTTTTTTCATTATGTCCATCCAAAAATTTTCGGGCAAATAAATCAAATTAATGGTTAAAAGTTGGATTTTTGGTATTTTAGGTTAGGTATTAATTTTAGTTGATTATTAGAATTTTTACTGTAAAGAAATCAATTAAAGTGATTTTTCGAAATGAAGCTCAGGTTAAGGGAGTTTTTTTTTAATGTGTGAGCTTTTTTTAGTTTGAAAAAAGTTTGTTCCTTGAGGGGGAATTTGGATTTTAACATCGCGACCAATTCAGCTCTGAGATTAATATTTTAGTTTTTAAATTCATAATAAAGGCTCAAGTTACTGTTTGAATTAGTGGAAATCTACTAATTGAATTAGTAAATGGAACCTTTTTTGTTAGTATAGTTACTGTTTTAATTAGTGAAGGAATAGGATTATCCAAATTGCAATAAAATTAAGTAGTAGATGAAAAAAAAAATTAGGAGGTGGAGAAAATTACTAGAAATTTAATAAATAATAAGTAAATGGAAACAGGAACGAAAAAATAAGGATAAATTACTGGAAAGTGGAAAAGTTACTAGGAATGAGCAGAAAGAGAAACTTATGAGAAATAAATGAAAAGTTTTTTAATAACTTGGAAAAATACTGGAAAGAGAAACAAATACAGAGGAAAATAAAGAAAAATTACTAGACATTAAATTTGTTTTTGAAATATAATAAAATTAACTGGGAAATGTAAAAAAGTTACTAGTAGTTGAAAAATAATTATAAATTGGAAGCATTACGGAAAAGTGAAAGTATAGAAAGTGAATTTTTTTCGGATTTTATTTTTGAAATTGTATAATTGGAAAATAAATAGTTGTTTTTAAAATAACTTGGAAAAACCCAAAAAAAGAGAAAAACAGGCCAAAATAAAGAAAAATTACTAGAAAATTAAATTTTGTGGAATGCAATGAAGAAAAGAAATAATGAAAAAAAATACTAAAGTGTTTAATAAACATTTGGAAATTAAAAAATGACTAATAAGGTAAAAATTTATAAAGTATTTAGCAAATGAAAGAAGAAATTAAAAAATAAAGATAAATTACGAGAAAATTAAAAATTAACTAGAAATTAAAAAAAAATGAAATAACATGAACAATAAATAGAAATTTTTTTAAAAACTTGGTTATTTTTTAAATGACCGTTAACAATTTAAACAAATTACTAAAATATAAAAATGCCTTTTAAATATAATAAGAATAACTAGAAAATGGAGAAATTACTAGAAAATTATTTAATAAATACAATTAATGGTAAAGAAAAAAGAAAAACATATATTACTAGAATGTGAGAAAAAAACTAGAATTTAAAGAAAATAAAGAAAAATTTATGAAAAAACAATTTTTATATATCTGGGAGAAATCGTAAAACGAGTTCCAGAACTAAAACTAGAAAAACGGTACTAGACGTAATAAAAATAACTACAAATTAATGACAAAAAACTAGAAATCCCAATTAATTGCAAATTTTTTTTTAAATATGACTGGTTAATAAACAACTAAGATTAAAAATAAATTACTGGATTTCAATTTAAAACATCTGAAAAAGGAGAAACAAAATTTGTTTTATCTTTAAAAATTTAAAGGACTGAAAATTAATGGATTAAATTATTTAAATAATAAAAAACGTTAACTTGGAGGTTAATATTATTTTATTAACCTCCAAGTTGACGTTTTATTTAGATAATTTAATCCATTTATTGTTAATCCTTTAAATTTTTAAAGAAAAAACAAATTTTGTTGTTTTAAATAAAATAACTAAACTTTTGAATAAGAAAGTGAAAGATTTGAATGTTCCTAGAATGAGAAAAACAGCTAAAAAGTGAAGGAAAAGATAACAGAAGAATAAAGAAAAATTATTAGAAAACGAAAGATATTTTAAAATTATGAAAAATACCAAGAAAAAGGATAATAGTACCAGAAGTTGTAAAAAGCATCCAGTAAGTTAAAAAATTACTATAATGTAAAAAAATCATTAAGAATAAAAAAAAATGATTCAAAAAATAAAAAAGTTTCTAGATAGTTGAAAAAGATTAATGGAATATAAGAAATCACTAAAAAGTGATTAAAACTTGCTGGAGAGTAAGAAACGTAATTGTAAGTTCATAAAAACTAACTTAAATTAATGAAAAAATGACTAAGAATTAAAGAATTAGAAAAATTAGAAGATGTTATAAAATAGTTACAAATTGAAAAATATCTACATTGTACCTAAAGTAATTAAAAAGTAGAGGAAAATTACTGGAAAAAGAAATTTGTTTTAAACAAAAAAGTAATAAATGTCAAAAGAAAAAAGCAAATAAATTTCAATAACAAAAACTATTAAAAAGATTAAATGGGAAGAGTAAAAATAATTTAATAACCAGGAAAAGTAGTAGATAATAATGAGAAGAATCACAGAATTTATTAAGTATTTAGAAAATGAAAAAAGTAATTTTGAAATAAAAAAAATCTTGAACTTTAATAAATGACTAGAAGGTAAAAATAAATTACTAAAAAGTACTTTCTAAAACTGAATTTGTGGTTTTCTACTAATGAATTAGTGAAAAGTGAGCTACTATTAAATAGTCAGAGTTTAACTAATTTTTTAGTAGATAACTACTAATTTTTAGTAGAAAAATATTAATTGAAATAGTAGAAGTCTACTAATTAGAAATAATGGAACTTTTCTATTTCAATTAGTAGTTTTCTACTGATGAATTAGCGAAAAATGAACTACTATTCAATAGTAAGAGCTTTACTAATTTTTTAGTAGAAAACTACTAATTGAAATAGTGAAACTTTTCTATTTTAATTAGTAGCTTCTTATTTTTTCAATTCTTATTTTTCTACTAAAAAATTAGTATAACTCTTACTATGTAATAGTATCTCATTTTTCGCTAATTCATTAGTAGAAAATCTCTAATTCAGATTTAGAGATTAAAACCACCAAAAAATTTAAAGGATTTACTGCATAATTACTAGAAATTACTAGAAATACAAAAAAACAACTGTTAAATGAAACTGGTAAGTGACATATGCAAAAAAAATACTATTAGAAAAAGATTTTAAAAAATTAAAATTGACAAAAATTAACTATAATTTAATGACAAAAAACAAGGATTCAAAAATAAAAAAACTGTAAACTATAAAAAAAACATTTAGAAATTAGCAATTTTTAAATTTGATTTTACTACCCGTCTCTTCTTTCCAAGTTACTAAAGAATTAGTAAATCCTGTTATTACTACAGAATATGTATTTTTACACATTTATTTAGTAACTTGAATTTAATAATTTCAAGACAAACCTTTAATTTTCCTGTTAAAAGTCATGTTACTAATTACAATATTCATTTTTACTAATTCAAATTATTAAAAAAATCACGATTGAAATTAATTCCACTCTCTAAATCTGAATTAGTAGTTTTCTACTATGAATTAGTCAAATTCATGGCTCATTTTTCTCTAATTCATATAGTAGAAAACTACTAATTCTTAGTAGAAAACTACTAATTAAAATAGTGAAACTTTACTTTTAAAATAAGTAGATTTTTTTACTAATTTAATTAGTAGTTTTCTACTACAAAATTAGTAGTTTTCTACTAACAATTAGTAGTTTTCTACTAAGAATTAGTCAAATGCTTACTATTTTAATAGTAGCTCAGTTTTCGCTAATTCATTAGTAGAAAACCACTAATTCAGATTTAGAGAGCACATCATTACACTCTCTCTAAATCTAAATTAGTAGTTTTTTACTAATGAATTAGCAAAAAGTGAGGTACTATTAAATAAGAAAGAATTTTACTATTTTTTAGTAGAAAACTTCTAATTTTTAGTAGAAAACTGCTAATTTTTTAGTAGAAAACTACTAATTAAATAGATAGAGAAATTTTATTATAAAAGTAAAGTTTCACTATTTCAATTAGTACCTAGTTTTATACAAAAAATTAGTAGTTTTCTACTCAAAAATTAGTAGTATTCTTCTAAAAATTAGTAAAATTCTTGGTTAACTTTTTCCTAATTCATAGTCGAAAACTTGTAATTCATAGTAAAAAACTACTAATTCATAGTAAAAAACTACTGATTAATAGTAGAAAACTACTAATTAGAGATTTAGTAGTTTTTTTACTAAAAATTAGTAAAATTGTTGGCTCAATTTTCGCTAATTCATAGTAGAAAACTACTAATTCATAGTAAAAAACTACTAATTCATAGTCGAAAACTACTAATTCATAGTAGAAAACCACTAATTCAGATTTAGAGAGATAATTAAAAACTTATTAAATTTTCCAAAAAAATAAAATACCGTCTTCCCTCTCAATCTAAATTAGTGATTTTCTACTAATGAATTAGCGAAAAATCGGTTACTATTAAATAGTAAAAATTGACACTATTTTTTATTGTAAAACTACTAATTTAAAAGTAAAATATCTATTAATTAAATCTTTCACTATTTCAATTAATAGACATTTTACTTTCTAATTTATAGTTTTCTACTAAAAAATAGTGAAAATTTTCCCTATTTAATAGTAATCGAGTTTTTCTTTATCGTCGATAATTACTAATTTACAACCAAAGAGTTCATTATCACATGTCAATTATTTTTACAAGTTTAAAAGAAATATATATTTGCAAGATTCTTGAGAGAGCATTGTTTGGTAAAAATCGCAAGTGTCATCGGTTTGTTAGTCATAAACTGTGAAAGTCGATATAAATTTGTGAGGCGAGCATTGTATTCGCGCGAGAACGAATTCGATGGCAATCGTCTATTGAAACACCTCACACATGAAAGGCAAGTCGGGCGTATATAAACGGCGAGTTTTACGAGTCAAATACGAGTTTATAACGGCATGTAAATCGCGCGATTCTCCCGATTTGGAAAAATGCGCCTCGGCCAAGAGCGCCTTCTAGTTGAATGAGATTCTCGGTTATAAATTCGCAATAATTGGCTACACAGACGGTTCAGAGAAGCTCGAATCGAAACCATCCGACCTTTAAGATTTTCTTCAATTTCCTCGCCATTCGACCCGTCCTTTTCTAAGCAGCGTGTTCCATATATATAACGCTTATATGGTCTAATAGGAACATTTCCCCGTACATTTAGATCCTAATAATCATACACATTACATCAAATTTATAATGTCGGCTTTAAATTTGCGTTCAATTTTGTTGCAAGTTTATTTGAAGTGAAACAAAGTTGATTAGGAATTTATTTTAGGTCAATTTTGGGTAAAATTGGGATTGTTTTTACATAGGAAAAATCACTTAATAATCTGAAAATGTTTCCTTAAATTAAGAGTATGGGAATTATTCCTAAACTGTTAATTAATGTTTTCTATACAAACTGGGAATGATTCCAGTATATAATAATAAAATTTTTAGGAAACAATTTATAAACTAGTTTAGTTTTTAAATAGGATAGGAATAATTACAAAACAATATTGAAGCTATTCGGAAACTACTTGGATTTCGAAATAGTATAGGAATTATTTCTAAACTGTGTGGTAATGATTCCTATACAGTCTGGGAATAATTTCAAAATATGATAGGAATAATTACAAAAGAAACTAGAAATATTCCCTTAGCTGTTTAGATTTTTAAAAAGTCCAGGAATTATTCATGAACTGTTTAGTAATGATTCCTATACTGTCCGAGAATTATTCCAAAACATTATAATAGAATAATTACTAAACAATTCATAAATTAGTTAAATTTCGAAACAGTATAGAAAGAACTACAAAACAATCTTCAAACTATTCCGAAACTACTTGGATTTCAAACTAGTATAGGAATTATTCCTAAACTGTCTCGTAATGATTTCTATACATTGTGGGAATAAATGCAAAATATTATAGAAATAATTAGAAAAGAAACTAGAAATATTTCCTTATCTGTTAACATTTTTAAACAGTCCAGGAATTATTCTAAAACTGTTTAGTAATGTTTTCTATAGAAACTAGAAATGATTCAAAAACATTATAATAAAATAATTAGGAAACAATTTAGAAACTACATTAATTATATTACAGTATATTACAGTAATTCTACAGTATAGAAATAATTACACCACAATCTTGAAACTATTCCGAAACTACTTGGATTTCGAAATAGTATAGAAATTATTCCTAAACTGTCTGGTAATGATTCTTATACAGTCTGGAAATAATTGAAAAATATAGGAATAATTACAAAAGAAACTCTAGAAATATTTCCTTAGCTCTTCAGATTTTTAAACAGCTAAGGAATTATTCGTAAACTGTTCAGTAATGTTTTGTATAGAGCCTGGAATTGATTCCAAAAAATATATAATAAAATAATTACTAAACAATTCCTAAACTAGTTAAATTTCGAAACAGTATAGGAATACTTACAAAACAATCTAGAAACTATTCTAAAACTACTTGGATTTCGAAATAGTATAAGAGTTATCCCGAAACTGTCTGATAATGATTCTTATACAGTCTGCGAATAATTGAAAAATATTATAGGAATGATTACCAAACAATCTTGGAATTATTTCTAAACTACTTTAATTTCTAAACACTCTACGAATTATTCCAAACCTGTCAGGTAATGATTCCTATACTCTCTGGGAATTATTCCAAAACATTATAATAGAATAATTATTAAACAATTCCTAAACTACTTAAATTCCTAAACAGTATAGAAATATTTACAAAACAATCTTCAAATTATTCGGAAACAGTTCTAAACAATTTATGAATTATTCTTAAACTATCTGGTAATGTTTCCTATACAGTCTAAGATTTATAATTGTTGGTCATTAACTTTCTGGCATTCAAATTATTTTTAAATAATATATTTAAATTTCTAAATTAATTAATTAATTAATTATATGTCTGGTAATGATTCCTGTTTAGAATGGAAATTATTCCTAGTACTATTTATAAGAATAATTACAAAACAATCTTGAAATTATTTCCAAATTATCTAAATTTTTAAACACTCTATGAATTATTCTTAAACTGTCTGTTAATGTTTCCTATACTCTTATACATTTGGGGAATAATTCCAAAATTATTATAGGAATAATTACGAAAAAATCTGGAAATGTTTCCTTACCTGTTTAGATTTTTAAACAGTCCAGGAATTATTCGTAAACTGTTTAGTAATGTTTTCTATACAGTCTGAAAATGATTCCAAAATATTATAGTAGAATAAATATGAAACAATTTCTAAACAGTACTGAAATATTTACAAAACAATTTTCAAATTATTCGAAAACAGTTCTAAACAGTATAGGAATTATTTCTAAACCCTCTGGTACTGATTACCTAACCTGTCAGATAACGATTCTTATGCAAGCTGGCAATAATTCTAAAACACAATAGGAATAATTACAAAACAATCTTGAAGTGTCTTCTGCATAGATTTCTAGTCTAAGATTTATTTCTAAACTGTCTGGTATTGATTCCTATACACTCTGGACTCGATTCCCAATGCCAATATTAAATTATATAATACACGTAATTTCTCGTTTCTCACCGAGGAATTACTTTTTAATACTTTGTGCCTTTTTGTCACATAAAAAATCTCTTTTTTCGCTAAAATACACTATTACAAAATTATGAAACCACTATATTGAAAAAGTAAACATTTTAATTTTTAAAAGACGATGAATCACGCTAATGCCAAAACCATTTCTAACGAACTGGAACAAGTACACGTGAGCGAGCTTTTTCACCGGATTAAAAATGCTAAATGCTAATTAGTTCCGGGAAAACATTTACGGTTCGAGGTGCGGGGGTTTCGTGCTACACCGCGCCGTTATTTTAAATGAATGAACAACAGGAAATTGTAACTAACTCGCAAGCCCGTTATAAGCTCTTCCTACTTTCAAGTTTCAACCCCAACACGCACCCGTGAACGAGCTTGCATTAAGCTCAAACAATCTGAAGTACTTGATCATTTTTCCTTAACATTCTCTAGTGACAAATTAGCAATAAATCATCTTTCAACCATTTTTCAACATTTCTATTGTAACATTGGTTATATTAAATATTTTAATTTATTAAAATAGTTAATAAATTAATTTATTAAAGTCCTGTTTACGGGAGTAATTATTATACAACCCGGCAGAATTTAGTAAAGATCAAAGTTATAAAAGTAAAGCAATACCTTTTTCGCAAGGCTAGTCTAGGTGCATTTGTAGAAATAACCTAGTACTGTTCGAGAAATTGAGAAATCGAAAAATGTCCTAAGTCCTCCAATTAGAATAGGATAGTAAATTAATAAAGGTTCCACCAAGAATTTATTTTATACTTATTTTATTTAGCTCAGGGAAAATTATACCCACAATTTTAGTTTAAGTAGGTAAAAATTAATATTTAGATAAAGTTTTAAAATTAAATTTATAATTTATTTTTATTATTTTATTTTTAGATTTACAAGCGATTTCACAAACAAACAAATATTTGAATAAACGAATAAGTTTTACATATTTTATTTGGATTTTTTTTATAAATTGAAGTGAGTAAAGAAAACATTAATTAAATTTATTTGAGAATATTTAAAGCTGAATGAAAGTAAGTTTGAGAAAATAACAATTTAAGTTAATATTTATAATTTGTAATAATAGGAAGAGATAAGTGTTTGTTTATATTTTGTATAAGCTTGGGAATCAAGAAAAATTCAACAGAACTAAGAAAATTTTACTTTTAATAAAATATATTTAAATTTTTAATAATGCTTTATTTACAGATTTTTTAAACAATCAATGATGATTTTTGCATTATTTGATTTTATAAAATAAATAAGCAGTGCTGAGATTATAATAAAGAATAAAATAAATTTATGAATTTATTAGATTTTAAAATTAGTTAAATTATTTATTAAAGTGATGAAACTTTATAATTATTAAAGTGATTATTAATAAATAATTATTTCTGAAAACTATTACAGAGGGCTATTTAATTTATTGATTGAAAATATTAATGGATTTAAAGATCCACACTTGGACTATATCTCTGTCCATTTAAATGGTATTTCAATTCAGTATTTAATAAGAAAATAGCAATAATATCCCCGGGTTATAAAGGACTAGGATAGAGATATATGCTTCACTATATTAGGAAAACTTGAATTAGCCCTTTAATAGTGATTAATATAACATTTATAACATTATTAAAAGTCGAACAATATTCTCGTTGGATTTGCCGAAATAATATTTTGAAGTATAGATGCACAGATGGAAAAGTGACTAATAGAGGGAAACGCGTATCGATCAAGAGCGAAGTTAATACTAAAATATATGAGTATTTAAACGTAGATTAAGAAAATAATAAGCTCGAGATAAGTTAATCCGGGATAGATAAGAAGAGAGAAAGAGGTTGCAACCCTCGCAATGCAGCTATAGCATAAAAGTGAGGGGTGGGTGACATTGTATGTGTTGTTCATGAGTTCTATATATACTAGACCTAGAGGGTCGCACACTCCCGATACAGGAGATTCCCAGGGGACTTTGGAATCGATTCGGGATGGAAATCATTACGGGCAGATTTGAATGACTATCTTGGAATTTATCTTGGTCCTTCTCCGCTACTCCCTTCATCTTTCTTCCAGGCTATGACGGCAGATCGCTTTTATTTCCACGGTTCTTTACAATTTTCCTTAACAGCTGTAATAAAATGCGATTCAGTCATAGGATAATCCTGTATGTTTACTTTGACGATGAGCTATATGTCTCTTATAAATGATCCTATTTCTTTGATAAACAAAGCAATGTAGTTTTTCAGCAATGGGAATTCATTCCAGAAGTGTTTCAAAATAGTATGCAAAATGTTTGGAATTTGTTTGAACGTTTTGTAGGGAAACTTTTGGATTTTGTGGAAATGTAATTGTGGGTCAAATTATCAACTTTTTGTGTAAAAGATTCGAAACAGAAACTTTGATAAGAAATAGAATATTACGAGGAAAATGTAAAAGCATGCTGAGATTGTTTTTAAAAATAATTTTTAGTTTTTTGTATGATTATGAAAATTATTTGCAAACTTGAAAGATTTTTTTTTAAAGTTAGTTGATTTTAGCAAATTGATAGAATTTATTAGACACTTTGCTAGATCTTTTTTTTTTAGTAATTTTACTAGATTTGAAGAAAACTTGCTAGAATTTATTGGTAAATTTGTTTCATTGAATTTACTTGAAATTTAATTAGAAATATTATTGAAGTATTTAATATAGAAATTTTATAGTTATTTTAAATAGTACTACAATTTTTAAAAAACTTGCCCCGTTTTTTGATAAATCTGTTTACTCTCTGAGTCTTAATTAGTGATTTTCTACTAATGAATTAGAGAAAAATCGGTCACTATTAAATAGTGAATATTTCACTCATTTTTAGTAGAAAACTACTAACTATTAGTAAAAAATATTAGTGAAATATTTACTATTTAATAGTGAGCGATTTTTCTCTAATTCATTAGTGAAAAACCACTAATTCATATTTCGAAAATAAATTATTTAAACTACATTTTTTAGCAAAGTTGCTAGATTTCTTAGCAAAAGTGAGTATTTATTAGCAAAAATTTTAACTCTTTAGCAAATTTGCTACAGTTTTGTCAAACTTTTTACATTTTTTTAACAAACCTGCTAAATTTTTTTTTAGAAAACTTGTTAGAATTTTATAGTAAAACTACTAGACTTCTAGCCAAACTGCTGGAATTAATTGGTAAAGTTATATTTTTTTCTTAACTTGCTAGAATTTTTTTACAAACTTACTACATTTTTAACATACATTATCTGTTTTTTAACAGACATTCTACATTATTCAGATCACATTTTTTAAAAAAACTTGCTAGATTTCTTAAAAAAAAAGTGCTAAATTTATCAGCAATCTTGTTGAATTTACAGCAAATTTGTCTCGGTTTTATCAAACTTTCTACATTTTTTAACAAATCTGCTAAGTTTTGTTAAGAAAACCTGTTAAAAATGTTTAATAAATCTACTAGATATTGATCAAATTTGATGCAATCTATTAGCAAGTTAGTTATATTTTTTTGTAAACTTGCTAGAATTTTTTAACAAACTTACTGCATTTAAAACAAAGATTCTTCTTTTAACAGACATTTTACATTATTTAAACTACATTTTTTTTAGCAAACTTGCTAGATTTCTTAGCAAAAGTGCTAGAATTTATATTGGCATACTTGTTACACTTTTAGAAAACTTTATACATTTTTTAAAAAGCTGATAGTGTTTTTTAAATAATTTACTAAAAATTTTTAAAAAACCTGCCATACTTTTTTAGTAAACTTACTAAATCTTTAGCAAACTTGCCAAAATTTATTGGAAAATTAATAATATTTTTATAAGCTTGCTACAACTTTTTAATAAACTTACTACATTTCTAACAAACTTTTGCTGTTCTTAGCAAACATTCTACATTATTTAAACTACATTTTTTAGCAAACTTGTTTGTTATAATTTTTGCAATTTTGCTAGAAATTTTTACATTATATATGTATTAAGGTTATTAAATCTTATAGTGAAATAGCTAACAAATTTTATCAATTTTGCTAGATATATAGCAGTTTTGCTAAAAATGCAACAAGTTTAGTAAAAATAAAGAAAAGTTGATGAAAAATGTAGCAGTTTTGTTAAAAATGTAGCAATTTTGATAAAAATTAGCAGTTTTGCTAAAAATGTATTAATTTTGATAAAATGCTACAACTTTGCTAAATTTATAAAAATTTTGCAAAACATGTATTAACAAAAACTGTAACAAAGTTGATGCCAATAACAATTTTAATAAAAATATAGTAACTTTGCTACAATTATAGAAATTTTGCTAAAATTATAGCAATTTTGCTAAAAATGTAGCAATTTTGCGTAAAATAAAGCAATTTTGCGAAAAATGTAGCAGTTTTATTAAAATGCTACAACTTTGCTAAACATGTAACAATTTTGAAAAAACTGTATAGTGACCAAAGCTGTAACAAAGTTGCTACTAATAACAATTTTGTTAAAAATTCAGTAACTTTGCTATAACTGTAGCAGGATTGCTAAAAGTGTATCAATTTTGCCAAAAATATAGAAATTTTCCAAAAAATGTAGCAACATTGCATAAAATGTATCAATTTTTCTAGAATGCAGCAATTTTGCTAAAAACGCTAAAAAATATGCTAATAATTTATCAATTTAGATAAAATGCTACACCTTTTCTAAATTTATAAATATTTTGCAAAAACTCTAGTAACCAAAACTCTAACAAAGTTGCTGCCAATAAGAATTTTGATAAAAATATAGTAACTTTGCTACAATTGTAGAAAATTTGCTAAAAATGTAGCAACTTTGCTAAAAATGTTCCAATTGTGCTAAAATTATAGCAATTTTGCTAAAAATATTGCAATTATGCATAAAATAAAGCATTTTGTTTAAAATATAGTAGATTTGTCAAAATGCTACAATTTTGCTAAAAGTGTAACTATTTTGAAAAAACTGTATAGTGATCAAAGCTGTAACAAAGTTCCTAATAATAACAATTTTGCTAAAAATTTGGTAAGTTTGCTGCAATTATTGCAGGTTTGCTCAATATGTATCAATTTTGCCAAATATAGAAATTTTGCATAAAATGTTGCAACTTTGCATAAATCGTAGCAAATTGGCTAAAAAAGTAACAATTTTGCTAAAAACTCTAGAAAATTTGCTAAAAATATATCAATTTTGAAAAAATGCTACAACTTTTCTAAATTTATAAAAATTTTGCAAAAACTCTAGTAACCAAAACTCTAACAAACTTGCTGCCAATAAGAATTTTGATAAAAATATAGTAAATTTGCTACAATTGTAGAAAATTTGCTAAAAATGTTCCAATTGTGCTAAAATTATAGCACTTTCGCTAAAAAAATTCCATTGTGCTAAAAATGTAACAATTTTGCTAAACTAGGTGAGAATTATGTCCATTTCATGGACATTTCGCTTCTAAGTAAGCAAAATAATTTGCTTCCTCATAGAGGAAGCAAGAAATTAATAATATATAAGTTAATTGGGAAAGTTGTTGAAAAAAAACTTTTTAATGCAAAAATACTTATGTAAAAATATGAATTATTTTACGAATTCTTGATCAATTATAAAAGAAATATAGGTCAATCGATTCGTTTTGAGATGAGGAACATGATTTTTGTATTCTTTAAGTTGTATTTTTAGCATGAAAAAAATTTTTGTCAAAAAACGATTTTTTTCGATGAAAAAAGGTGCCCAAAAAAATTTGGTTGGGTATTTTCAAAAATCCCTGTGTCCAAATTTAGACATTCATGAGCTTAATATGTCATCCAAATTTTATTGGAATCCATTAAAGCGTTCTCGAGATATCTTGTACACAAAAAACGCTATACACACACACACACACACACATACACACACACACATACATCTGGACATTTGCTTAGGAATGAAAATTTACGCTTTTTAGATGAAAATAAGTCGATTTAGACTATTTTTGGAAAATCGAAAATCTTAACGATCACAAAGCTTCCTCTATGAGGAAGCAAAATGTAACAATATTGCTAAAAATGTAACAATTTTGCTAAAAATGTATAAATTTGGAAATTTGGATAAAATGCAACTATTTTGCAAAAAATATATTAACCAAAGCAGTAACCAAGTTGACTGCTAATAAAAATTTTGCTCAAAAGATAATAACTTTACTACAATTGTAGCAGGTTTGCTAAAAATGTACCAATTTTGATAAAAATGTAGCCATTTTGCTAAATATGTAGAATTGTACTAAAATTGTAGCAATTTTGCTAAATGTGTAGCAATTTTACTAAAATTATAGCAATTTTGCTAAAAAAGTAGCAATTTTGCATAAAATGTAACAGTTTTGCTAAAAATGTATCAATTTTGATAAAATGATACAATTTTGCTAAAAGTGTAACAATTTTGCAAAAACTGTAGTAATCAAAACTGTTACAAAGTTTCTGCTAATAACAATTTTGCTTAAAATATGGTTACTTTGCTACAATTGTAGCAATTTTGCATAAAATGTAGCAGTTTTGCTAAAAGTGTATCAATTTTGATAAAATGATACAATTTTGCTAAAAATGTATCAATTTTGATAAAATGATACAATTTTGCTAAAAATTTATCAATTTTGATAAAATGATACAATTTTGCTAAAAGTGTAACAATTTTTCAAAAACTGTAGTAATCAAAACTGTAACAAAGTTTCTGCTAATAACAATTTTGCTAAAAATATAGTAACTTTGCTACAATTGTAGCAGGTTTTGCTAAAAATTTTGCAAGTTTGCTATTAGATTCTAGCAAATTTGCTTAAAAAATCGAGCAGTGTTTGCTAAAGTCTGTCAGTATCTCCAGAGAAAATCCTATTTATAATTTAAAAAAAAATTTAATTCCTGTCGAATAAAAATTTCCTACCCGTTAAAAATTCTCCCAATTTAATACACATTGAAACCTGATCCCTTCCAAACACAAACTCACTTAAATCCTCATTATCAAAATCCCAAAACCTAAAAAAGAACCCAAAACATCATCAATTTCAATTTCCACACATCATCTTTCGATTTAAAAACCACAAAAAGCTTCCGATTACACGTAATTACGCTTATTATCCATCAGTCCAGCAAGAAACAGCACTTCCAATCCGATCTGCTGCCTTTGCATTGTGAATGCACTCGAATAAGAAAGTAGAATATAAGCTTGAATGCAGTGCCTCTTGTTAAAAACAGCCAGGAAGAAAGGTCGACTGAATTTCTAATGTGAATCTGGAAATAATTTCTTAATAAGTTGCCGGAGACGGAGTTTTGAAACGCCAGCCGTAAAAAAGTCATTTGCTTTTTCAACTTTTGTATATATTTTGGGATGATAATAATGCCAAGAGAGAGAGAGAGAGAGAGAGAGAGAGAGAGAGAGAGAGTCACCTGCGCCAAACAATTGATCGAGCATCATCTCTTAAGATTAAATCGCACAATCTCGGGGGGAAAAAAAGCTGTCTATTATACCGCATCCAATGCAAAACTGAAAGATGCATCGTCTCTTCTGTCAGGCGAGATGATTTAGTGCAAAGCGTATCGATAATTGAAACCAGTTATGACGGCAGTTTAACGAACTAAAAAGTCAACTTGGGAAAAAGGAGAACGAACCGGATCCAATCAGGAGTCGTTCTCTGATAATTCGCGACGATCCCCTGCCCTCGGGGTTCGAGGAGAAAATGCTGTATTATTATGATTTTCTCTCGATGCAGTTTGATGTGGGTTTTTTTTCTTTTTTTTTTTTCTTCTCTCTCTTTTAATAAACTACTGTCCCGGCCACTTGTGCTTTCCTGGTTGTTCGAGTCAAGTTGAAGAAACAGACTCGAATCAATTCGCTATTAGTCCTTGGTAAGTAATTCCCGTGGGAATCGGAAGATCGGGAGAGGGTAAAGAGTGCGTTTCCTGGTGGGACTTGATGGCTTGCGCGAAGAAAGGCCCCCGCGGGACTGATCCTGACTGGTCGCACCCCCAGGACACGCCAACTGACGTGGTTGCTTTTACCCTCTGTATAGCACTATATAGAGTTCTCATCGGCGACTTGGGACGCCGTAACTATGGCTTGTTCGTCTGAAACGAGAAAGAGATTCGTCTGGGGACACTCCCAAGAACCTCTTCCGGGACCTGCAGACTTACTCGAAGCTTAACTCGAAGGAGCGAGTTACAGGACTACTCCACATAACTGCTTTTAAACCTCTTTTGGGAACGTCTTTCTTCCTTGTCCTTGAACCACTTTCTCCTTCAGTTTCTACTACTTTTTTTTTTAACTTGACAAACTTTTCCTTGTGATTTTTATTGCACTGAAAAAATTAACAATAATCAACACTCGTTTATTAGAGTTGCAAAAAAGTAATATTATACTGTAAAAAAAAAATTGTGGATTATTCACCAACTTTTCATTAGAAAAGCCAGGATGTCTACTAACCGGGAAAACCGGGAATTTAAACTGACCGGGAAAAACTGGGAAATAACCAGGAATTTCCCGTCAAACCGGGAATTTTCATTATGGGCTAATAAATTTGACTAATATATCAATTTTTATTATAAATAAAGATGGTAATTTTATGCATTTTGAACCAATCTGATTATGCGTTTTAATTTTGTGTAATTATGCGACAATTATGCAATTGAAAAATAAAAAATATACATTAAAAATTAAAACCTAATTTGTGGATGTTTCTCTTACACCTTTATTAAACAAGACTAATTACAGTACCGTCGGAAATTGTCAGTCCACCCATTTTTTAAGGATTGAAAAACATCTTTAAACGTACAAAGTACAAATATTAAAATTTTTCTGTGTTTATTTCCTTAAAGTAGATAAAATTTTGAGGAAAATAAGGCCTGAGGGAAGTGATTTAGTCAATTTTTCATTGAAATATGTTAAAAAATGTGGAATTTTTAATGTTTTAGAAAAATTGAAATTACTCTTGAAATAATATAGATTTTTTAAAGTTTCTATGGTTGTTTTAAAGGAAATTTTCTGGAGAATAAGACTATTGCTTAGGCATTAATGTGCAATTTTTTTTCTAGCATATACAAGGCTCGGAAGTTGGACGAAAAAATATTAAAAAATTATTGTTTATATCTTGATATCAAATACAGCTATATAAAATATACCAAGGTCATAATTGTCAATAACTTTTGGAAGGAAG
Source organism: Ganaspis brasiliensis (assembly GCA_037103525.1). NCBI lineage: Eukaryota > Metazoa > Arthropoda > Insecta > Hymenoptera > Figitidae > Ganaspis > Ganaspis brasiliensis. Next base: position 1,446,082 of record JAZKLR010000194.1, read on the forward strand.
TAATATAATATATATATTGGAATTTTAAAAATTTTTTTTATGTCAAAATAATGTCTTCAAAATTTTATAAATTTTTTGGTCCAACTTCCGAGTCTTGCATATGCTAGGAAAAAAATTGCACATTAATGCTTAAACAACAATGTTATTTTCCGGTAAATTCCCTTTAAAACAAGCATAGGAACTTTAAAAAACCTTTATTATTTCAAGAGCAATTTTAATTTTTCTAAAACATTAAAAATTCCACATTTTTTAACATATTTCAATGAAAAATTGACTAAATCACTTCACTCAGGCCTTATTTTTTTCAAAATTTTATCAACTTTAAGAAAATAAACACAGAAAAATTTTTAATAATTATACTTTGTACGTTTAAAGACGTTTTTCAAACCTTAATAAATAGGTGGACTGACAATTCCCGACGGTATGTTGACTAAAAAAATTTTTGTGATAGTTGTTGTTCTCTTGGCATTTAATTTATAGCTTATGTTTTGTATATTATTGTTTTTTTTTAATTCATTATTATTTTCAGTACCTAGTGTACGAAAGGGCGTTTTTTTGTACTTTGCCCGTTTATGTAAGAAATAAATAAATAAACATAATACATCAATATATTATTCAATTCTTCAATTATTCAACTATTTTCAGAAACTCACAATAATTTTCTTCAATGGACAATTATTATTTTCAATTTTTAATTATTTTCTTCAACTCTTAATTATTTTCTTCAACTCTCAATTATTTTCTTCAATTTCCAATTATTTACTACAATTCTCAATTATTTTCTTTCATTTTGAATTATTTTCATTAATTTCAAATTATTTCTTCATTTCTCAATTATTTTCTACTATTTTCTTCAATTGCCAATTATTTTCTTCAATTTTCAATTATTTTCATCAATTTCTAATTAATTTCTTTACTTCTAAAATATTTTCTACGATTTTCAATTATTTTCATCAATTTTTAATTATTTTCTTCAGATCTCAATTATTTCCTTCAATTTTTAATTATTTAATTCAATATTCAATAATTCTCGACTTTTTTCAACTATTTTTTGCAATTATCATTTATTTATTTCAGATCTCAATAACTCCAATTTTTAATTTTTTTCTTCTATAATCAATCATTCTCGGCTTTTTTAAATATTTTTTTTTAATTACCAGTTATATACATATATCTTTATAAAATTGGTTGTGAATAAAAAGAAAAAAAATCCTTCGTTCAGGCACAAGTCAATGAAGATCGGTGCATTAGTTCTTAAAAAATCGTGTCCACCGTCTTCAAAAATCGAGTTTTGAGAAAAAAGCAATTAAAGTTGAAGGTTTAAAAAGTTGGATTTTTCAGGATATTGGCGGATTTTTTGTTATCCATAAAAAATAATCAATTGATACTTCCTGATTGGAAATATGAAATTATAAATTTTTAAATTTAGAGTGATAGGCACGATGTTTTTTGATTTCAAACCATTGTGTGCCAGGCGAAAATGATGAGAGAAAATTCCAAATTCACTTTCTTTCTCTCATTTTCACCTAGAGTTTTAATCAGATTAACTTGAAACTTGGGGAAAATATTTTTGACATATTATACTATTAAATAAAAAAAATGTTTAAAGATTAATTTTTCGAAGCTTTAAAACCCATGTAACCCCTTAATTATTATAGAACAAGTTTCATGAAATCACATTTTTCTCAATTTAAAATTATTTTCCACAATTTTCAATTAATTTCTTCAAATTACAATTACATTCTTCAATTATTTTCTTTAATTCTCAATTATAATTTTCGACATTTAATTCCATTCTTCAATTTTCAATTGTTTTTTTTCGATATTCAATAACTCTAGGCTTTTTAAAATGATTTTTTTTTATTCTCAATTGTTTTCTTCAATTTCCAATTTTTTTCTTAAATTTCAATTTTTTCTTCAATTTCCAATTATTTTTTCATATTTCTTTCAATTTCTCAATTTCTCTCAATCTTCAATTTCTTCTCAATTTTCTTCAATATTCGACAATTCTCAGCTTTTTTAAATTGTTTTTCTTTCAATTTTAATGCAAATTGATAATTTTTAAATTATTTTCACCAATTCGCAATTATTTCCGTCGATTTTTAAATTTTTCTGCTGTTTTCAAATCTTGTCTTCAATTTTTAAGTACTTTCTTCAATTTTCAATTATTTTCTTTAATTTTTAATTATTTTGTTCAATTTTCAATTGTTTGTTTCAATATTCAGTAATCTCGACTTTTTTCAATTATTTTTTTTCAATTATCAGTTATTTATTTGATGTTTCAAAACCTCCTTCAATTTTCAATAATTTTCTTCTATTTTCAATTTAATTGTTTAATTGTTGAATTATTTTTTCAATTCTCAATTAATTTCTTTAAATAACAATTCTATTCTTCAATTTTTAATGTTTTCTTCAATATTAAATAATTCCTGGCAGTATCCATTTTTTTGTATAAATTATTTTCTTATTTTTTCAATCAAATTGTTCAGTAATTTTCTTTAATTCTTAATTATTGTATTCGAATTTCAATTTTATTATTTAATTTTCAATTTATTTCTTCAGTTTTGAATTATTTTATTTTATTTTTTTCTATCTAGTTGACCAATTTTTAATTATATGCGTTGAATTTAATAAGCATTGTTCAATTTTTTCAATTATTGTTCAATTGTCGATTAATATTTCCTTTTTTTTAAATTTTGTTTCTAATTGTCAAATATCTTTATCATTGTTCAATTATTTCTTTCCATTATTACTAATTATTTGTTTTGATTATTAATTGTTTCTTTTAATTCTTAATTATTTTTTTTTGTAAAAATTAATATTTAATTCTTTAAATCTCAATTATTTTCTTTAAATTTCAATTATTTACTTCAATTATCAACTGTTATCTTAAATTTGTTTTAGCCATTTGTAGGTCTATTTATACTTAAAATATATTTTAAGTTAACAAGAGAAAAAAACCGTGAAAAATAGGAACAGAAAGCGGGAAAAACCGGGAAATGACCGGGAATTTTGTGGGACGAAATTAGTAGACACCCTGAAAAGATAAAAAGATAGTTTATACAGTTATTTATTTATTTCTTTATTTGCACAATAGTTAAAGATAATTGACGATTATTCCACATTTTATGGGGAAAATGTTGTTCCCCAAACAATTAGTGAATATTAACTTGAAATATGGTGAAAATTCTCCAGAAGTTTAATAATTTTTCTTTTCCCTAAAAATGTGTAATTTTTGTTTTTAATTTTAAATTTTTAACACAATTAGTGTTATCAAGAAATATACTGGAAATTCTCCAGAAGCTTAATCATTTTTCTTTCCCTATTTTTTTTTAATTTTTTAACACAATTAGTGTTAACAAGAAATATGGTGAAAATTCTCCAAAAGTTTAATAATTTTGTTTCTTCAGATCAACACTCGTCTATTAGAGTTGCAAAAAAGTAATATTCTACTGTAAAAAAGTTGTGGATTATATTCACTAACTTTTCATTAGAAAAGATAAAAAGATAGTTAAAGATAATTGATGATTATTCCAAATTTTCTGGGAAAAATGTTGTTCCCCAAACAATTAGTGAATATTTTGGTTTTGCATTCCAAACCTTTTTTTTCAGTGAGATAATTTATTTGACGTGTTAACAACATTAGAGACGTAAAATAATTTGTGTAAAAATAATTCTGTCAAAATTAACTAATTATGTAAAAGTAACAAAAAAGTTTCGACTCGTAAAATAATTATATTAAGTTTGATAAAATTAATATTTGGGATGTAATGAAACAAATTGAAAATCCAGTTATAAAAGTGTCACATAAAATGACTGATTTTCGAAATTCAAAATTTCGCATTTAATATGATATGAAAAATCATTTTTTAAATTTAACCGACATTTTGGTATCTTCAGATTTTCTCAAATAAATTAACACACAGACATTATTTTTATATTTTAGAGAAGAAAGTAATTGTAACATAATTCTCCCGATAACGATTATTATTATGAAAAAAATTAATAATCTTTCGCAGAAGTCGTGTGTAGAAAAGTGTAATGAGAGGATTGTAAAAGTAATTGCTTTAAATTGTTGTCCGAACAGAGAATGAGAAGTAAATGAAACATAGTTACTGGTGTGCAAACAATGTGGCGTGTTTTGGCGAAATACATGATAGCATATACTTTCCTCCATGTTTAAACAGTGATTACCACTTCGTAAAAAAAACGTATGCAGGTGTGAAATAATAAACTTAATTTCCTTATAAGCGATAAAATGTACCCGGCACTTGATCTACGTGTTTGAACTCCTAATAAGCAAATGAACCCACCACTGGCACCGAAATCGTATTTTTACTCTTATTAATATTTTGCATTAATATTTTGCAATTAATTATTATTAAATTTTATTTTTACATAATTTCCATTTATTTAAAAAAAAATTATTTAATTTTAATTTAATTGTCATTTCTTTCGTGAAACTGCAAAATGTAAAAATCAACAGAATTCGAAAGAGAGATTTTAATATTTATTCAGAATCAATTAGAAAAAAAACAAAAGTAATACAAAGTTAAATACAAAAATTTATTCGACTTAAATTGACCCTCGTTTGAAATGGATTGTATCTTATCTTTCTTGAGGTTTAAATAGACAAGGTGAACACTTATGTTAATTATTCCTGGTGCTAATAAGTTTGCATGAGTGTTTTCTATTAGAAATTTTAACAACTCGGTTGCACGAAACCAAACATTCTATTTCATTCTATTACAGAATTTTTTATTTTCCTTTTTCAACCTTTTTCTCAATTTTTGACTTGCTAATAACATCTTCTACTCTATTTTTTAAATACGTATTTTCAGCCCTTTCTGATTATAATTATATACCTAATAATGAATTTACTAATTAACGTCTTGATTGAAATTTTCTAATAAGGTTAATAAATTAAGAACGTTGTTAAGAGTTAATTAATTTTAAAAAAAATACCAAAAATTGTTAAATTTATAAAAAAAACATTAAGTTTCAACAATTAATAAATATTAATCAAATAAAAAATTTACTTGCACTGGGATACGAACCCCGAAAACATACAAATACCAGTCCAGAGCGCTAACCACATGTCTACCCCAGACCTTGATTTAATTTTCAAAAATCTTAATAATTCATTAATAAAACAATATAGATTAGTTAAAAATCCATATATTTGACATAACCTCAAATTAAATTCCACTTATTTCTGATTTATTCTAATTTTGATTAAAAAACAAATCTATATTTAATAAAAACGAATTTAAATTGAATAAAAACAAATTTTAATCTTATAAAAGTGACCAAATCTAGTGCAAAAACTAAATCTTCTAAAGGAGATCAATTCTAAATAAACCAAGTACCATAAAATTAATCGTTCTGGGATAATATCAATTTTAAGTGAAAGTTTAATGTCTTTGTTACAAACAAGAGCTTGCGTGAAGTTTTCCTAACATTGCAAAGGCTTCAACAGCATCAAAGCCATACTGGAGACCCACACGAGCTTTATTATTCCAGAGGTAATCCGCGGCTAACATCCCCATCCATAAATACATGAATACAGGGTAACAACGTGTTGTCATTAAATAAAAATCAATCAGAAGGTCGTGAAGGAGGCTTAACGGATTTGCTTTCGACGCCCACGGCTTATATCTAGTCCTACGGGACGCATCTCCCTTCATTGGCTACCATACGATCACAAAACTTCTCTATTCATTGTCTGATGTTCAGTCTCTAAATTACCCTCAAAGAATTTTCATTCTATTCAATTTTTGCAAAATTGATAATACATGATCATCGCTCATATGATAATCATTTTGCGAATTGGTTTTATAATCTAGAAAAGAGGATCTTGATAAATTTACTGATTCATAAATAATAATAATTCTTTAGGAATTTTTGAAAAGCTTTTACTAATTATATTCCAGTGATTCTAGATTAATGTGGCTTTTTTGTGTTACAGGCTATTATGTACGAGGGTCAGGATAAAAACCCTGAAATGTGTCGTGTTTTGCTGACTCACGAAGTCATGTGCAGGTTAGTAGAAACATTATCTTCTTTTTTTAATTTTTACTATTGACGATTAAGATTATCGGTTAAAAAAAATTGGAAGAGTAGAAAAGTATTTTTCTTCAATTTTACCAGATAAATAAAACGTATTTTCAAATTCAAAGATACCAAGTTGGAAAAATTGCCCTTGGGTAAATATTAGCGACAATTAATTTCTTTTCACAAAGATGCGCAAAATAGATCTATTCTATTTTATCCCTTGGGAAAAACTATCTAAAACCTATTAAATGATTGTTCCAGTCGTTGCTGTGATAAAAAGAGCTGTGGAAATAGGAATGAAACTCCAAGTGATCCAGTTATCATCGATCGGTGAGTTTAATAATTTATTTCCTTCTATACTGAAAGTAGCTCGGGAGAAAATAGAAGTATCCCATATAAAATAGAGTCGTTCATAACATTTACGGAAAGTAGTGAAAACTTTGTACGAAATCGATTCTACTCTAATATTACAGATTCGATAATATCATATCACGATGAAAGATGCACAAGTATTTTAAAATCAGTTGGCGAAGGTTACGAATATAAGGGTTTAATATTATCGATATACAAGTGCTTTAAAATCTGTTGGCGATAGATACAGAATGTACGGTATATAAAATATCGATACGATATTATGAGAAAAGTATCGATATGATATTTCCATATAAAGTTAGAGCAAGGTAACATTGTTGATATGGAGTTACAATAAGGTACAATATTGTTATATAAAGTAAGGTATAATATCGATATGAAGTAAGGTACAATATCGATATGAAGTTAGGAGTATATAGGATAACATGCTGAATGGAATCTGGGGATATTTAGGCTTGCAAAATACGTTGTCTACGAGTAAGATGGGAGAGTATCCACCTTGATACAGAGAGGATGAGTATCTGTACTCAGCTATACTCATCCCCTGCTGACTATACGGGTGGCCCGTACTAGGAAACATTGCAGGATTCTCCAGACTCTCGTATCCTGGCTAACGTGGTAGAGTAGAGAGTGAGCCTGGTATCTGAATAGGCTATAGTGTCTTGAGATAGGAACGGTCGGAAGGAAGAGGTTTCCCGCGGGACTCGGGCCGAGATAGTCTTCAGGAGGACATCTTGCTCTCAGTGGATCTCAACCACTCTCCTCTATTATTCCTCACGAGAAAATCTTTCTCCGTAAAACTCTTTCTATTAACCTTCCATTTTTTACCTCTATTACCTTCGATTCACTTCATTATTGTCTCAACTTTATCCAAGTATTTTGGTTTGGTTATTATATTCAATTTAAGATAAGATTTTTCTTTATCGGATGTTTAGATGATTAACATGAAATTCCGGATTTTAAACAATGTAATTTAGATGCTTAGATTCATTTAGATATTAGGCATAAGTATGTTCCATATGGATATCCGGATATTTAAATTTTTTATCTGGATGTCTAATATGGCTATTTGGATATTAAACATAGATATGTGGATGTTTAACATGGATATCTAGATATTTGGAAATGTTGTTTATATCTTTAATATGGTCATTTGCATCTTAAACGCAAGCATCTGCACGTTTAATATGGGTATTCGGATATTTAAAAACGTTGTCTAGATGTTTAACATGGTTATTTGGATATTAAACATAGGTATCTAGAAGTTCGATATGTATATTTGGATATTTAACAAACTTATGGAGATGTTTGATATGGTTATTTTGATGTTAAACATACGCATATACAAGTTTAATATGCTTATCCGGATATTTAGTATGGTTATACAAATGTCTAATATAAATTTCTAGCTATTTAAAAACGTTATCTAGATGTTTGATATGGTCATTTGGTTTTCAAACATAGCTATCTTAATGTTTAATATGGATATCCGGATATCTAATATAATTTTCTAGATGTTTGACATGGTCACTTGGATTTTAAACGCAGGTATCTGCATGTTAAAAATAGTTATTTTGATGTTTAACATACCTATATACAAGTTTAATATGGTTATCCGGATATATCATAACGTTATGTAGACATGTAATATGGAGTTCCTTTATTTGTCAAGTTCAGCTCTCTAGATGATCAATATGGATATTCAAATATTTAACAACATTATCTAAGTGTTTGATATAGTCATTTGAATCTTAAACGAAGGTATCTGCGTGTTAAAGATTTTGATGTTCAAAGTGCGTATATACAAGTTTGATATGGTTAACCGAATATTTAATAACGTTATCTAGACGTCTAATATGGGGTTCTCGCTATTTAAAAACGTTATTTAGATGTTCAATATGGTCCTTTAGTTTTCAAGCTTACCTCTCTAGATGATCAATATGGATATTCGGATATTTAACAACATTATCTGGATGTTTGATATGGTCCTTTGGTTTCCAAACTTAGCTATTTTCATGTCTAATATAGATATCCGGATATTTAACAACCTTATCTAGATGTTTGGTATGGTCATTTGAAGCTTAAATGCAGGTATCTGCATGTTTAGTATGGTTATTTTGATGTTAAACATACGTATATACAAGTTAATATACTCATCCGGATATTTGATAAGGTTATCCAGATTTCTAATATGAATTTCTGGCTATTTAAAAACGTTATCTAGATGTTTGATATGGTCCTTTGGTTTTCAAACTTAGCTATTTTCATGTTTAATATGGATATCCTGATATCTAACAACATTATCTTTATGTTTGATATGGTCATTTAGATCTTAAACGCAGGTATATGCATGTTTAATATGGTTATTTTGATTTCATACATACGTATATTCAAGTTTAATATGGTTATAACGGATATTTGTTAACGTTATCTAGATATTTAGGAACGTTTTCCAGTTGTTTGATATGGGCATTTGGATGTTAAAAATAGCTATCTAGATGATTAATATCGATATTTGGATATTTAACAACATTATCTACATGTTTGATATGGTCATTTAGATCTTAAATGAATGTATCTACATGTTTAATATGGGTATTCGGTTATTTAACAACCTCATCTAAATGTTTGATATGGTCATTTGAATCTTAAACACAAATATCGACCCATCTGGAAATTCACCATGATACCTAAATATTTAACACCTGTCTCCGGATATTTACCATAAACTCCAAAAGAAACTTTTAAATACATATCTCCGATAACACTAATAAAAATCATCAACTACATCTAAATTAAATTCAGACAAATTATTTTCAAAGTAGCAGAATATGTGGGCAGGTCCGATTGGACATGCGATACAGAAAAATTAATCTCGAAAATGCTCGTTTGACGCATTGAGCACGCACGTAACCTCGTGGCCACTTTGGATAAATGCAGTGTGTGGTTGCCCTGGTCGCGTGTCACGTGCAACGCCCCCATAACTTAATTTCATGTAGAATCAATTTTCGATCTTATTCGTATGACCCTTCCATCTTGCCTGGTAAAGTCCCTTGGCAACATGAAGGTTTTACTATTGTTAGAATTTCCTCATTGTCGCTCGCTCATAGAAGTAGGCTAATAGATTTTTCGACTGTTCAAAGGAGGCACAATAGAAGGCGGAGAGTAGGCGAGGGCTATCAATACCACTTTGATTGAAGCGACCATCGTGAATTGTGACATGCTCGTTCGACTGTAAACCCAAAGTACAAAACTCGGTACGCCGCACTTTCAATCGAGCACCTCCAAGTAAACAAAGGCACCCTCCATCCACCACATTTTGCCGCCTTTTATCAACTGTATTCCTCTAGTTTTTCAGCTAAAAGTGACTGTTACTTTAAATATACTGACTGGTTTGGAATCAGTTCGAAAAAATTAAGATCATCAGTTTATGATAATTGGGATAATCAGTTCAAAAATAACATTGTAAAAAATTAAGATTATCCAAAATTAAGATTTAAAAAGGTAAATAGCGTACAATTTGTAATTAAATGGACAATTGAGATAACAAATCACAGCACACTTTACCTGGAGGGAAATTTAAGCACACTCGGACTCGAAAGCACTGTATGAAGAGAAGGTGAGGATACTGAGGATAGACCTAGAGGAGCAGGTATTATACACTGGACGCTCGGAAAGCAATTAACATGCATAATTAAAACGGCATTGTCGTGGTCCGCTGTGTCGACAGAGCTCCTCTGTCTAACAAATCCCACGAGACTGATGGTGTTACATAATTACGAGAATCTTCCCTAAAGTCCTTCTTCTTCTTTCAACCGGCAACACCACTTTGGTAACAATTTCAAAACAAATGCCGGTGAAAAAAGCCGATAAGCGGGGTGACATGGCGTATAAAGCGTCAGCCAATAACGATAAAACTCCCGTTTCGGTATAGTGATTGGTTAACTTTGTTTCGGTCCAAGCGCAACCCCTTAATTTCAGCATCCATCATAGGGTTACGTACCCTCCGTACTCTCACCCTCTGATTTGTCCCTCTCGCCGGGTATTTCCAATTCCAAAGTCCCTTCTACGCTCGCAATCCTTTCAATAATTTATTTCTAAATTAATATCAAAAATCCTAATTTCTAAATTAAATTTCAAATTTTCATTTCCTGGACAGAATCTAGGACATTTTTTCTAGGATCTTGTTCCAAAATTAAATTTTTTGTACTAGAGCTAATGGTAGCAATTAAACGTTGTAATTAATCGTTGAAATTAATTTTTGCATTTACTTTTTGTAATCAATTGCAGTGGTTAATTATTGCAATTAGTTGTAGTTATTAATCATTGCAATTAATTATTGCAATTAATCGTTGCAAGTAATTGTTGCAGCTAATAATTGCAATTAATATTTGCAATTAATTGTTGCAATTATTAGTTGCAATTAATTGTCGCATTTAATCGTTACAATTAATAGATCCCATTAATCGTTGAAATTGATCGTTGAAATTAACAGATGCAATTAATCGTTGCAATTAATTGTTGCAATTAATTGTTGCAATTAATTGTTGTAATTAATTGTTGCAATTGTTCGTTGCAATTAATTGTCGCAATTAAGCGTTGCAATTAAGCGTTGCAATTAATAGATTCCATTAATCGTTGAAATTAATCGTTGCAATTAATAGATGCAATTAATCGTTGCAATTGATAATTCCAATTAATTGTTGCAATTAATCGTTGCAATTAATTGTTGCAATTAATCGTTGCAGTTAATTGGTGCAATTAATTGTTACAATTATTAGTTGCAATTAATTGTCGCATTTAATCGTTACAATTAATAGATCCCATTAATCTTTGAAATTGATCGTTGCAATTAATAGATGCAATTAATCGTTGCAATTAATTGTTGCAATTAATTGTTGCAATTAATTGTTGCAATTAATTGTTGCAATTGTTCGTTGCAATTAATTGTCGCAATTAAGCGTTGCAATTAATAAAATCCATTAATCGTTGAAATTAATCGTTGAAATTAATCGTTACAATTAATAGATCCCATTAATCGTTGAAATTGATCGTTGCAATTAATAGATGCAATTAATCGTTGCAATTAATTGTTGCAATTAATTGTTGCAATTAATTGTTGCAATTGTTCGTTGCATTTAATTGTTGCAATTAATATTTGCAATTAATTGTTGCAGTTTATAGTTGCAGTTTATAGTTGCAATTAATAATTGCAATTAATTGTTGCATTTAATTTCTTTAATTACTTATTGATATTAAATGTTGGGTGAATCTATGCCATTAATCATTAAAATTAATTTTTCCCATTAATAGTTTCAATTAATCGTTGCATTTCACTGTTTAAATGCATTGTTGCAATTATAGTTGGGAATCAATTGATTCCATCAATCGTTAGAATTAATAATTGTAATTAACTTTTGAATTTAAATATTGCAAATAATTGTTGCAATTAATAGTTTAAATTACTCTTTACAATTAATGGTTGTAATTTATTGCTGTTATTTATATTAGAAATTATTCGTTGCAATTAATAGTTTTTATTAATCATTGCAATTCAGATTTGCAAATAGTTGTTGCAATTAATCTTTGCAATTATAATCCTTAAAATTAATTTTTGCATTCAATTCTTGCTTTTAATTATTGGGATCATTGGTTTCAATTAATTACTGCAATTAACGGTTACAATTAATTTGTCTATTTATGGTTACAATTATCGGTTACTAATTTTCGGGAACTTAACAAAATTTAATTTACGGCAAAAGTTCCACGAAATATTTTTTGGGAGAGGAATTATTTTAACAAAGAAATTCGACAATTTTGAGAAAAACAAATAAACTTTGTGGAATTTTGATGGAATGTGATTAAAATAACTGTAATTGTGGGTTAAGTATGAGCTTGTTAAAAGATTAAATAATGGAGAAGTGGATTCGGGGGTAGCAATATTTCCTGCATTTTAGTCGAAACGCGTAACAATCAATCGTTACCTTAATTGATTGCGACTGCTGGTGGACATCCGGGAGGTAGAGTGGTTTGAGTGACGTCACAATGACGTACGGATTGACAATCAGTCGCGCTTGTCACGTTGATGCATGCAAATCTGACCAACCACCACTACGATGTTCTATTCGTCCTTTCTATCCTCTTGAATCAACATGATGCAAGAATATGCGAAACTGCTTGTATTTGAAAAAAATTATCGGAAATTTTTCAAGATAAACAGATCTAAATACAATTTCGTCTTGGAATTATTTATCATGAATGTTGTTCGAAACAGTTAAATATTCTATTTATTTAGTATTATTTATTATTATATGAAAGAAAAAAATGTGGAATTAGAAAGAAAAAAAGTTTTGAAAATTAACATGATTGAAAATCCCCTGATTAGAGAAAAGCCTAATTAATAAATTGTTGTTAGAAGCTTTATCGTGACATATGTCGTCAATTATTAACATACTGAGGAAAAGGGAATTAACGAGGTTTGAAAACGAATACCATGAGAGTTGTAGACGTTATCAATACAACGCGCTACGCTAGTTAATCAGAAATATGAAACTGTTATTTATGACATGTACATTAAGTGGTTTAGTCATCCTGACGAGAATCATTGAAATGATTTGGCTTGATAACAGACAAAATAATAGGCCTCGACGCTTTATTGTGTATCGCACGATATAAATCAGCAACTTATCAAACACTCATGTTGTCAGTAATTCAAGCACGCACAGTTTGTTGAAATGATTAACGTTAGGTTCAAAATCAACTAATGAATTGATGATACACAGTAAAGATTTAAAAAGATACGAAAAGGGAAATTGGTTTTTCAAGATGGAAATAAATTTTCAAGAAAGGAAATTAATTTTAATTATATAAGAATAATAGATCAATTTAAATGAGTAGTCAAATTAATTAGCAACCCATGATATATTAATTTCTGAATAGGAAATTAATTTCCTGTGAAGGAATTAATTAAATTAAATTTAAAAATTAATTTTGAACAAGCGAAATTAATTTACAGCTAACGAAAATATATAACACAAACATTAATTCATTTCCTATGCCTAATGACGAAATTAGTTCCTAAATCAAACTAATTAATTTTTCACCAAAATAATTAGTTTTTAATCAAATTATTTAATTTTGAACTAACGAAACTAATTTAAAAAACACAAAATTAACTTTAAAACAGAATTAATTTATGAAATAACGCGATATCAACCGAATTAGTTTCTAAATAAATTAATTAATATCGAAAGTAGAAAGTTATTTTCATCAAGCAAATTAATTCCGGTTTTATACTAATTAATGTCTTGCCAAGACATTCAATTTTCGATCAAAATAATTCATTTGCAACTAAAGTAATTAGTTTTGCGATCAAGAAAATAATTATTAACCTTGTATTTAAATAATAGCTAATTATTAAACTGAAATATTATTTTAAACGACTTTATTTTTTATATAAGTATTGTTATTTTCAAAATAAATAAAAGACTTTCGGTAACTTATTAACTAACTAGATAATTTACTCACCAATTGATCATAAACTGGCCTCCTTTTATACTTTTCGTACAAATTTGTTTATTTTCTTTGTTCAACGCGTAAATTGGGTTACCAAAAATAACTAAAGCCTTGGTGGGGTGCGTCACATTTTGACTGGTACTAGGACCTATTTTCCAACGCGTCTATTAGGGAAATCAAAACATACTCAGCGGCAGTATAGACCTTACTCAGACAGCATATGGGGCCCCATATAGTTAGGGTGTCACACCCTTCGTTCTGCATGTACCCCAAAATAAATGGACGGACGATCCACTCATAAACACATCTGTATACATTCGTGTAACACACACTTGTGCATTTCTACCCAGAAATGTGTACTCTATGCTTGCGAGAGGACTATTGGTCATTGGACCGAAAAATCGCTAGATAAATAAGACCATATTTGCGCCACTAATTATTTTCGGTTTCGCAAATCACAAATTTTACCATTCAAAGAATAACGCAAACAAGGGCGTCGAAACTAAAAGGTCCATCGTTAAGTAAATTAAAGTCCATCAAAATTAATAATGTTCATTTGAAGGACTTTTTCAAATTTTGAAATTTAGTAATTAGTCTCTTAATTTGATCAATTGGTAGAATTTATATTTTATAGTCTTTTATCTCTTACCAGTTTCTTCTCGTTCTGTTTTTATAGAAAACGAAATTTGCAAATTATCCAATTTTAAAACAAAGTTGCAAAATATGCAAATAACAAGTGACGTAAATAAACGTAATTAAAAGGAATTGAGGTGTATCTAAATTAAACTGAAAGGTCGAGTTCTTGTTGGATAATTACCCTTGCACTTAGTTAAGTATTCCAACTTGAGAGTCGATCGTAAATGGTTTGGTTGTCTCGATAGCCGCTTCTTGCTTTCATTAACGTCGTCATCGGTGTGTCATCTTCCTCCTTTGTACGTCTTGAAGTTTAGAAATTCTGAGCAGTGCGGGGTTCATTATACGTACGCAGCAAGAATTGCAGTTTTACGGGGCCAGAAATGGTCCCTCGTAAATTTATCCAATTAGCGAAATCACCAAAAAATCTTTTCTTAGTCGACCCCAGTGTGTCAAGGGAAAACGAGAAAAGGTTTATACTAATGTGGTGGCAACTCGCGAAATACGTACGGAATGTATATTGGATATTATCGATATCTTGATCTATTTTGCCTACTAATGGAAAACTTATGCTAACACAGTCTGCTCCTGACCAAGGAATCCATTATGGAGCTGAGAATCGGTCCCAGGGACTGTGATACATTCTTTATTATCAAATCGACATTTACGCTCAAAATTGATTAATTAAAATTGTACCGGCGGAAAATTATATTGGCAACAATCGTTGTCGGAAGCAGAAGGAATTTTTGCAAGTTTTCTTCAAAGCAAGATTTTTTTTATGAAAACTTTTTTCGATGAAAAAAAGAAAGGAACTTTATTTGTAAAAAGTGGAAATGGCCTGTTCTTTTTACCATCTTTACTTACTCTTTAGTACCACGAGTGCATAATCGCAGAATTCCAAGTCAATGAGGGAAAAAACATGAGTCAGATACCGAACCTTTAAAGAGAAGCTAGCAGATTCTCAAGGACACTCTAGAGTCCCATGGAGGCGGCAGAATCTTAGCTCGATTCTCTTACGGTTATTCCAACTGCCGAGAATTACCCCCGATATGGTGTCCTTATTTTTAAAGAATATCTTAACAATCCCTGGTACGCAATTCTGCAATTCTCTCACTCGGCGGATAATTTTTGTCTTTTCTTTTTTCCCTCCCCCGACTAAGCTCTTTCTTTTGGAAAGCGAAGAATCCAATAGGGAGGACCGATCAGCTTAATGCATATTGATGCGCACCGAGCTAAGTGAGTGAAAAATCGCCATCGATCTACCCCCGGATAGAAGTAGCATTGTCTTGTTCGTCTCCTCCCGCTATTCTCCTTACTCCTTTCTTCTCAACTACTTGAGCGAGCTTCACTTTTCTGCTTTTTTGTCTCATTTCTTATCCCTCTCCCTCTGTTTTCATTTAGTTTTGGTTCCCTGTATTATCAAGATGCTTCGCTTTTGTGATGGTGATTTTTAGGAAATTTGAGGAATTGGAATTTTAGAGGGTGATTGCAGGTGGACAAGAAGAAACGATTGATAAAAGTTAGAACACCTGATGGGGAGAAAAATTAGGAGAATAGGATTCTAAAAGAAACGAACAGTATCAGCACCGGAATCAGCACAGGAAAATGAGATTTATGGAGTAGATGATTGTAAAACTGATGTAAAACTAATTTCTTTGGTTGGAAATTAATTTTTTGCTTGAAAAACAATTTCGTCAGTTGAAAATTAATTTCTTGTTTGGAAATTGATTTCGTTACTTAGAAAGATATTTCTTGTCGTTCGACAACAATTACGTTTGTTTAGAAATTAACTCTCTCGGTTGAAAACTATTCTCGTTGATCGCAAATTAATTTCTTTAGATAATTAATTAAAATTAATTTCGTTGGTCAGAAATTAATTCCCTTATTAGAAATACAATTTCGTTAGTTGTGAAAAGAATTTCGTTTTAGTTATTAATTAGTTTTGTTGCTCCGTAAATAGTTACGTTATTTGGAAATTAATTATTATTGTTGGGAATTAATTTCATTGTACGGAAAACAAGTTTATTAGTTGGGAATTATTTCCTTAAGATTCAAACTGAACTATCTTAGAAAGAAATTAACTTTGTTTGTTTTAGCAATTATTTCCGTAAAAGAAAAGTCAATTTTTTCGTGGAAAAATAATTCATATATTTGTTTAATAATTTCTTTGTCAGGAAATTAATTTAGTCTAATTCCATATTTAGAAAATTAATGTTGCTAGTTGGAAATTAATTTTGTTGTTTGGAAATGAATTTCGATTGTTGGAATTTAATATTTTTGCTTGGTAATTAATTTTCTTTCCAAAAACTAATTTCTCTGCTTGAAAATTTCTTTCATTGATTCTAATTTATCTATTTTGCCATAAATTAATATCAATATTTGAAAGTAATTTCTCTAATGGGAAATTAATATCATTGATCGAAATTATTTTTGCTATTTGGAAAGTAATTTCCTCACATCAGAAAATTATTTAATTATTCGGAAATTAATTCCATTGATCGGAAAATAATTTTCTCTCCCCAAGAAATTAATTTAATCAATTCAAAATTAATTTTGCTATTTGGAAAATAATTTTTCACACCAGGAAATTAGTTTAATCATTCGGGAATTAATTTCATTATTTGGAAAATAATTTCCTAACACCGGGAAATTAATTTAATCATTCGGAAATTAATTGCGCTATTTGGAAAGTAATTCTTTCACATCAGGAAATTAATTTCATTAATTTCTAAATAATTTTCTCACCCCAAGAAATTAATTTAATCAATTCAAAATTAATGTTGCTATTTGGAAAATAATTTTTCACAGCAGGAAATTAGTTTACTCATTCGGGAATTAATTTCATTATTTGGAAAATAATTTCCTCACATCGGGAAATTAATTTAATCATTCGGAAATTAATTTTGCTATTTGGAAAATAATTTCCTCACCTCAGGAAATTAATTTAATTATTCGGAAATTAATTTCATTATTCGAAAAATAATTTCCTCTCCCCAAGAAATTAATTTAATATATCCAAAATTAATTTCGCTATTTGGAAAATAATTTTTCACCTCAGGAAATTAGTTTAATCATTCGGGAACTAATTTCATTATTTGAAAAATAATTTCCTTATTCCGGGAAATTAATTCCGCTATTTGGAAAACATTGTTTCACTGCAGGAAATTAGTTAAATCATCCCAAAATTAATTTCGCTATTACGAAGTTAATTTTTACCTCATAGATGATAATTTTTCAATTAATTACGTTTCCTTGATAGAAAACCCATTTTGTTATTTTGAACTATTTTGCTTAATTCACCCTCTCTTAAAATTTGTTGACCGACAGTCCAAAAATAGATTGCAAAACTTAATTTACTCTAATGTAAGGAGTCTATGACACGATCATTGGCAAAGGTCATTGGAGAAAAAAGGCAACAGTTCCAGTTACTCAAATCACTTAGCACACCAGACAAGAAAGCATTTCCAGCCGATTACCGAGTGAAATCGTTTGGAAAGGTGGTGTGGCGGCTCGTGGCACGAATTCTAGAATACAGTAGCCGTTTTAGCATTATGACTCTTGTATGTGGAGACCCTTGGCATTTCGCGATGGCGATCATCACTTCAGGGTTGTTCCTTAGACTGCTGGTGTTCGTGTTAGGCTCGAGCTAAGGGTAGACGGTATAGAACAGATGCCAAGCGTCACGGCTCGACGATGACTGGAAGGGTGACTCCAGATTGAGACACGGTGGATGATTCTAAATGGCATTCGGCCCCCGACTCCATCCGCGAAATCGATCTCTCCTAATTTCTTTTTATCTTGCACTTTTCGAATTTAATACACTCGTTGCAGAAGCTCTTGCTTCGTGATTTTAATCTTTTTAGAAACCACTTTCGACACTTTAATCTGTTTATCTTTCTGATTTTAATCCCATTATATGCTAAGCATAATGCTTTTTCGTCTTTTGACATTTTGGGTGTTAACAATATTTCGGAATTTGTTCTTTTGAAATCGTATTTTGTGACAATTGTTCTTTTAATTGGCTCTAAGTTTAATTTAAAAAATTATTAATACAATAAAGTTAAGAAGAACAATTTATTGATATTTCCAGTGTAAACACTTGAAGATCATTGAGTTCGGAAAGTAAACGAATTAATTCAAATTTCGAATGAACTGTTTATTTCCCTAAAGAAGAACTTCAAACAAACTGAGAGCATGAGGTTCTTTGGGATAGGGGACGATTGTGGTGGTGATCGCCAAGGGGTTCAAATTGGTGGTACCCGTTGGCCGTATGTCAAATGTTCAATTCAATTCAGCTTTTTTTAATTTATTATCATTTTCGACATTTATTGAATTCTGTGCAAATATAAATAACAAAGCTTTGTTTTGATCCGCACGACGAACTTTAATATAATCAATAAATCTTTCCCTTATTAAATTAAAAGCAATTATAATTTTTATTAATATCACTAAATTACGTATTTTATAAAATTAATTTAAATTCAATTCGAAAGAATTATTCAATTATTCTGTTTACTTAAATGTATTATTTAATAGTTTTAGAATTTCATTTTTACATTTAATTAATTAATTAATTAATTTAATTAATCGTTGCAATTAATTACTGCAATTAATGGTTGCAATTAATTTGGGCTTTTTGGTTACAATGATTGGTTAATAATAAGGTTGCAATTATTCGGTGAAATTATTCGGTGCAATTATTCGTTGCAATTAATAGTTGCACTTAATCGGTGCAATTAATAGTTGCACTTAATCGTTGCAATTAATAGTTGCAATTGATCATTACAAATAATTGTTAAAATTAATTGCTGCAATTAATGGTTGCATTTAATTGTTATAATTAATTGTTGCAATGAAAGGTGGGAATCAATCGTTACCATTAATCGTTGAAATGCATTTTTGCAGTTAATTGTTGCCATTAATAGTTTTAATTAATCGTTGCCATTAATCGTTGAAATTAATTTTTGTAATTAATTTTTTCCATTAATAGTTTTAATCTTTGCAATTCAACGTTGCAATTAATGCTTTTAATTAATCGTTGCATTTAATTGTTATAATTAATTGTTGCAATGAAAGGTGGGAATCAATCGTTACCATTAATCGTTGAAATGCATTTTTTGGAGTTAATTGTCGCCATTAATAGTTTTAATTATTCGTTTCAATTAATCGTTGCCATTAATCGTTGAAATTAATCGTTGCCATTAATCGTTGAAATTAATTTTTGTAATTAAATTTTTCCAATAATATTTTCAATTAATCTTTGCAATTCGACGTTGCATCTAATTGTTTTAATTAATTGTTGCATTTAAGGGTTGTTATCAATCGTTGTAATTAATAGTTGCAATTAATTATTGCCATTAATCGTTGCAATTAACCCTTAAAATTAGTAACTGCTATTAGTAATTGCCGCAATTAATTTTTGCAATTATTTGTTTTAATTAATTGTTTTTTGTAATTATTGCAATTAATAGTTGTAATTAATTGTCGTACTTAAATGTTGCAAATAATTTCTGCAATTGTTCTGTGAAATTAATAGTTACAATTATTTTTGTATCTAATTTCTGCAAATAGTATTTTGAATAAGTCAATTTACTCAATGAATAACCAAATTAATCAAAATTAAAGAGATAAATTTATTGTTAACAACTATAATTATTTAATTGAAGTTTACCAACATCGGATTTGTTTCTATGGGTGGTAAGTGGACGGCACTCGAAACAGGTGGTTACTAGGGAGAAGAAGTGCCGCCTAGGGACCCTGTCGTATTATGTAGGCAGGGGGCCACTCGAAGAGTCGCGTGGCCAACTCAATTACTTTCTAGGGCCTCCAAACGCCAGTGCAATAGTGTTATGGGGAGTTGATGGCGCTTACTTGGTGCCCGTGTGGTGAGGATGTATCATCCTATTGTTCTCCTGCCACCCCAGCTTTAAAAAGAAAACTGACACTCTTGGACAGTTGTCCCATCATATGGCTGTTTATCAAAAAAGACTATATCCCATTCACTACTGATCAGAAATCTATTGATTTTTTAAATAATTCAATGAAATCCGCTTTATTTATTTAATTACATCTTAGTGAAACTCGACTTTCACATTTTTCTCGTGCAAAATATAATATCTTAGTTTCCTAATGTCACCAAATTGATTCATCTCTTAACAGTCGAGAAGAATGACTCGAGCTCTCGCAATAAAGCCGAAATCAATTTGTATCTGACTTTCTCAGCCACTGTAGGTGGTTGAAAGGGATCGGGATATTAATCGTCTTGGTTTTCGAACGCGTTACAGAGCAATTTCTATGGCACGATTCATTTGCATTGTAATTCCAAGTCCTTTGGTTCAATTCCAAGGATCCGCTAACAATTGGTAATAGTTTTTAATTAACATAAGACACTGGAACTACTCTCTGAAACACTTTTTATCATCTTTTCCAATTTCCTAATTCCCTTTTCCCTCTACTATTTCCAGATAATTAAATAGTCTCGTCTTTCTCCTTTTATTTATGTTAGGAATTAAATACCCTTTTTTTACAAAAAACACAAAATCCTCAAGAAAACAATTTTTTCAACTGTCTCTTCTTGCCTCGATTATTTCGCGAATCGGAGAGGAATAGCTTTGAAAAAGTTCTTCTCAGGTCGTCGATTGACATCTCGGAATTTGCGCCGGTTATCGGCAGAACGCAGACGACAGTGTCAGGGAACCACACACACGCAATTCCACGCACACAGTCATTGGCGTGTGTAATAATGTGCGAAACAAGCATAAAATAAGAGCCGAATAGCTCACATAGCTTGGCGCCTCTCGAACGCTGTCCATCAGTCCCATTTTCTTTTTCTCTTTCCCTCTTGCTCTTTTGCTTTATCCCGTATTTTTCCCTTGCTCTCGCTTTATCTCACCTCGCTTCTTATACTTTTCTTTCTCTCTTGTTCCGCCTTTCGACAAGACACCGTTGTTCTGCCTCGAAGAAGGCCCCGTCAGTACCGGGAACCCAAGGCAGGTTTAGGAAAAACGTCAACTCTTTGCACACCCTGTCAATCAGACGTCGTCTGTTTTGCGCCGACCAGGTTAATGATGATCCACTGCTTTATCTCCTCCTTACCATGATCGGTGCTCGACAATTCCCGATGATTCCTGCCATACCATTTTGTCTTGTTTCCCGCTAAAAAAAAAATTAATCGTTCAGTTGATTTTACCTTTTGAAGTTTCTTGGAATAATTCCGCAACTTGCATATCCTCGATACCTGACCAGTCTTGAACATTTTCAAACCGAAAGGATTATTTAATTTTAAACAAATTCAACAGAATACACAAATATATTTAATAATAGAAAGTACAATTTCGACAAAAGGTTTTGTTTCAGGGAAATATTCTTACGAGGAATTACACCTTTGGACAGGTGTCACAGGAAGGGAATAAGAGATTTTCGTATAAAACGGCTTTTTCGGAAGGTCGATTGATGCTGCGAGATTTATGCGATTG
This sequence comes from Ganaspis brasiliensis, assembly GCA_037103525.1. Taxonomy (NCBI): domain Eukaryota; kingdom Metazoa; phylum Arthropoda; class Insecta; order Hymenoptera; family Figitidae; genus Ganaspis; species Ganaspis brasiliensis. The sequence goes on from JAZKLR010000194.1 coordinate 1,468,131, forward strand.
ATTCGAAAGGAAAGGAGTGACAGTACAAGGAAGCGCTCTTAGTCCTGGTGGCTGCACTTCCCTCGAGGATAGATCCCCCCGAGGCAGTCGTGTCCGAAGGATCTCTATAAATTTGCATGTAGAATACTCGCTCACATATAGATTCCTCTTAGTGGCCGAAGAAAAGAGCTGCAAAAATAACTGAATGCGCTCCCGTTACTCTACATTAGTTGCTAAAATTCCCCTTCTAAACATTTGTCTTAAAATTTATCATCTATGGTTTTTTTTCAGTCAATTAGTATTTTCAATTAATTTTCACCAATTATCTACTAATCTCTATTATCTAAAATAATCTTGTGACATCTGATGTACAAAAACCCCTACAATTATTTCCTAATTCCTCGTTTTAAATCAATTTCAAGAATTTAATTTGGATGAGGATAAGTCTCGACTAAATTGGTTGTAGAATATTTATTTATCAAGTATTAGGAATTAGGAATTTACAATATTGGTTTTATAACTTGTTGAAGATTAGGCTCTAGACAAACAGGCGGTGATCCTAATCACTGGACGGCGATTCAGATCGATTCTTAAAGAACTTCTTTAGTAGAACTTATTAGTGTTGTTATCATTCTGTCGGTCTAATTTATATCGAAAATTGAAAAGGCTAATGATGGTTCTAACATAAAACAAAGATCATGAATTTTGAAAAAATCGAGGATCTATAGGTTGAAGATGTTATTTCTTAGAGGAAGATGAGATGAGTGTCCTTGGTGTGATCTTGGTCACCCCTCGCGACGCAAATTTGAGAGGTACACCACCCTCGCTATCGCTGGCAAACACGACCCGGGTCCATTCGTCGATTCGAACAGCCGGTAACCTCCGGACTTGGTCTGCGGGGGTGGACAAGCCAGGCTGACCGGTTGCCATGGAGACCATATGGATTGATCCGAGTAAATATCATCTCCGAAGACGCCCGAAAGAATCGCTGGATTTCAGAGAATAGCCTGGTTGTCCTGGATCCCTTCTCACCAGGGTGAACACGATGCGTCCGTGTCGGAGGTAAAGAGAGGACGGGAAATGAAAACTTACGAGTTCTTACAAACGCGTACAGATTGTCACGTGTCGCTAAACTAAAAGCCTTTCTCTCAGACCTCTCTAATTTTCTATTAAACCAGGAAAATAAATACAGAGACGAGAAATAAAAAATTACCCAAATGAGGAATAATTAAATTACGTTAATTACCGTTTGATGAGAAATCTTTACTTTTGTTGTCCGGTTCGTAATTCCGTTTTTTTATATATAATTAAATGATATGGATTATAATTATCATTAATATCGATGGTGAATTAGAGTGACAGGAATAATTTCCTGGAGGTGAGAAAAGAGTAGTGAATAATGTAACCTTGTAGTCAGAGAGTTAATAGCACGTTTCTAGACTGCGGAGGACATTCGTAGCGAGTACTCGAAGACAAAGAGGTGGGTAGAGACGAAGATGAAGAGGACGATGAGTGATTCAGTTCGCGTCGCGACTCGATCTCACTCTTGAGTGACTTCCAGGCTCGGCGAGTGGTTCTCAATGAGCGGCGACGTTCTGGAGCGCTACCGGATAACGCCTGGAGCGACGTCCAGCCGTGGACCACCCACGGGGACAACGCTCCATATAAAGCTGTCTTGAGCGGCCGCTGCATTGTGAACGTGCCCCGATCCGCCGGTAGCTTCGCGGACCTGTATCCTCTACTTTCCTCTTCTCATACCCGTTCCGACGTTTCTTGCAGCGAGAATTATAAATTAAGCTATTAAATGTGTACTCGCCGCTTTTTGCCGGATCAAGGGGAACAGGGTGGGCTGCGACCGAGATTTCAGTCCAGTTCAGGACTTTTCAGGATCAAGATTGAGGAAAAGGAAGGATGAAGAATCCTTTCTTTGATGAAGGAAAATTGTGTTTGTTTTGGCAAATTTTGAAGGCGTGGTGATGAATGATGGTAAATGTGGTTTATATATGGGCCAGGTTTGGTTTAGATATGGGACGAATCTGAGTTGGCTATCTTACTCAATAGTGAATTAAGCTGCTTTATTTAAGGAAATACATCTTGGTGTTGAAAAGAAGACCCTATGATAATAATGTAAAATACCGCTACTGAACTTTAATAGGATTCAACGACAGTGGTTTAGGTACAGTTTAAACATGGTTTGGATATTGTTCAGAAATGGACCAAATATGGTTTCGATACTGACCGGATAGGGTTGAGATTTGCATCAGGCATTGTTAAAATTCGGTTTAGATACGGACTAATATTGTTTAAATACAGTTTAGATATGGGCCAAATATTGTTTAGAGACTGACTACACATGGTTCAGATAAGGTTCAGAAATAGACCAAATATTGTTTAGATATAGTTCAAACAGGGACCAAATATGGCTTAGATATGGACCAAATATTATTCAGATGCTGTCCAGAAATCAGGGTATAAAATTGACCGGGAAATGACGGGAATTAAAATTTTGACCGGGAAAACCGGCAAATGACAGGGAATTTTGTTACTAAACCGTAAATTTCTTCGTGAATCTAAAAGTTCTGAGAAAATTTATCGAAAATCAATTTTTTTCATATATCACCAATCTATAATAATAATCAACTAGTTCTTTCATTCCTTCATTCATTTTTTGTCTGCTCACACCTAAAGTTTGACACATAGATATTTTGTGTTTTTAATCAGATACTTTTTAAAAAATGCATTTAAATTGAATAATATTTAAATTTATAAACATCAGTTCAAATAATTTTAATTTCATTAATGAATAAATAGTTAAATAACTTTTTCCATAATTTTCAACAGTTTTCACTATACAATTATTCATTTTAAATTTTATAATTATTCTTTAATTTTTTTTAATTAATTTGTCCTGTTGTAGATTAGTTTTGCCAGTTTTCGAATTTTCTTTCAATTGTCAATTATTTTCCTCATTTCTCAATTATTTTTATTAATAATAGCGGAGGTAAATGTCCGATATTTTTCACAGAATTTCGAATTTTAAATAATTTAATTATTTTAGTCATTTTGTAATTTTTCTTTCAATTATTAACTATTTCCTTAAAATTTCAATTTAATTCTTTAATCTTCAAATTATTTCTTTAACTTTTAATTATTTTCTTCAATTTTCAATTCCATTCTTCGATTACAAGTATTTTATTCAATATTCAATAATTCTTGAATTTTTTCAATTATTATCAATTATTTTCCGGAAATTTTAATACAATTCTTCAATTTTCAATTAATTTCTTTAATTTTTATTTATTTTTTACAATTTTTTCCTTAATTTTCATGAGCTTTCAATTGACAATTTATTATTCTTCTTCAATTTTATGATTATTCATTAATTTAATAATTTTTTTTGATCAAATGTTGATTAATGTGACCATTTTTTGATTTTTTTTAAATTGCTAATTATTTTTTTGAATAGTTAATTATTTTCGTCAATCTTTGATTATTTTCTCCATTTTGTAATTTTTCTTATAATTATCAATTATTTGCTTGAAATTTCCACTTAGATTTTTAAATTTCAAATAATTTCTGCAATTTTTAATATTTTTCGTTAATTAAATTGCATTCTTCGTTTTTCAACTATTTTATTCAATATTCAATAATTCTTATTTATTGTTAATTATTTTCTGGAAATTTCAATACAGTGATTCAATTTTCATTTATCTTCTACAGTTTTTCCATAATTATCATCAGCTTTCAATTGACAATTTATTATTCTCTTCCAATTTTAAGATTATTCATTATTTAAAAAAATATTTTTGTTTGAATGTTGATTATTGTCACCATTTTTCGATTTTTTTTCAAATTGTTAATCATTTTTTTTGAATAGTTAATTATTTTCATCAATCTTTAAATATTTTCTTCATATTGTAATTTTTCTTATAATTATCAATTATTTGCTTGAAATTTCCATTTAGTTCTTTAAATTCCAAATAATTTCTGCAATTTTTAATAATTTTCGGCAATTTTCGTTTTTCAACTATTTTATTCAAGATTCAATAATTATCGTATCTTTCAATTATTTTCAATTACTTTCTGGAAATTTTAATACAATTCTTTAATTTCCAATTAATTTGTTCAATTTTCATTTATTTTCTACAATTTTTTCTATAATTTTCATCAGCTTTTAATTGAGAATTTATTATTCTTCTTCAATTTTATGATTATTCATTAATTTTAAAAAATTTTTGGTCAAATGTTGTTTATTGTCACCATTTTTTGATTTTTTTTACAATGTTAATTTTTTTTAATAGTTAATTATTTTCGTCAATCTCTAATTATTTTCTTCACATTGTGATTTTTCTTATAATTATCAATATGTAATTATTTTTATCATATTGTAACTTTTCTTTTAATTATCAATGATTTTCTTAAATTTTTTTTTAATTCTTTGATTTTCAATGTATTTCTTTAATTTTTAATTATTTTCTTTAATTCTAAAATATTTCTTTTGATTTTCAATTATTTTTATCGATTTTCAGTTATTTTTTTCGATTATCATTGAGTTTCGTTAATCTCCAATACAATTGTTCAATTATTTTCTTTTTTTTTTAATTCCATTTCTCAATTTTTATTTCGATTCTTCAGTATTCAATTATTTTCTTCAACGTTAATTAATTTTTGTCTTTTTTTATTTACTTTTATTTAATTTTTTAGTATATTCTTTAAATTTTAGTTTTATTCTTCAATTTTTCATTGCCTTCTTCAATTTCCACTTATTTTTCTCAATTTTAATTATTAATTCGATTTTCAATCCAGTTGTTAAATGTGCATTATTTCCAAAAATTATTCCTATAATTTTTTTTAATTTTTCAATTTGCAATTATTTTCTTTATTCATTTTGAAGTTTAATATGTTCTATTTAATTTTTTATTAAATAATTATTTAATAATTAATTTATTATTTTTTTCAGTTGTCTATTAAACTAGTCATTTTTTGAATTTTGTTTTCAATTGACAATTATTTTTTTCAATATTCACATATTTTCTTCAATTGTTCAAATATCCTCGTCATTTTTCAACTATTTTCGACGGCTTATAATTATTTTGCGCAATTTTCAGTTATTTCCTTTAATTTTTTTAATTTTCAATTACTATCTTTAAATTTTATGATTTATTGATTGTTTTAATTATTTTGTTCGGTTGTGTATTAATCTAGCCATTTATTGAATTTTGTTTTTAATTATCAATTATTTTCGTCTTTTGTAATTTTTTTTCAATCATCTATTACTTTTTCAATTTTTAATTTAATTCTTAAATTTTTAATTTATTTCTTCAATTTTCAATTTTCTTCCTCAACTTTTTATTATTTTCTTCAATTTAATTTTTTTTCGATTTTCAATCCAGTTCTTCAATTTGCTCTGATTCTCAACAGTTATTCCTACAATTTTGTAACTATTTTGTTTAACTATTATATTTATTATTTAATTTTTTGAACTATTCTTTTCAATTGTGATTAAGTAGCCATTTTTTTAATTTTGTTTTCAACTGTCAATTATTTTCGTCATTTTTCAGTTCTAATCTTTAATTTCGAAATAATTAAATTCAGAAATAGACCAAATATTGTTTAGATATAATTTAAACATGAACCAAACATGGTTTAAATACTGAACAAATATTTTTCCGATATTGTTTAGGCATTGTCCAAATATAGTTAAGAAACCATAAAGCCAAACATTGTTTAAGTTCAATTCAGAAATGTACCAAATATGTTTTAGATGCGGACCAAATATGCTTCAGATAAGCTTCAGACATGGGCCTAATTTATTTTAGATACAATTCAAATATTGCTCGTCTACGGACCAAATATAATTCACAAATATTCCCAATTCCAATTTACCATTAACTTATTAACCAACAATTTACCAACTTCCATAAATACTAAATTCCGAAAGCGAAAACAAAAGAAATGAATATCCACAGTGGAAGCAGAAACGAGCTCACGAAATTACGTACATTTGAACCCGTGTAGCGTGGATGTGAGTTGCTCCCTTGTTTGTGGCATTAATCATGAAATCACCCTTGCCCTTGGATTCGGAATTTAGCAGCGGTGGAAGATTGTGTTGCGTCCCTGTTAACATCCTTTGATTGTGTTGCCGCCTAATTAAAGTTGCTGCGTTCGAAACAACGTTAACAACATCAAAAGTTGTTATCCACTTTTTCGCCAGCATGAATCAATAATTAACTTGCAGACAATGCGGCAAGCTTAAATTTTCCATTCACGAAGAATGACTTAATAACAAGCATCCCTTCGATAGTAGCCGACGTCGCCTCGCACCATTTGCCCGGCAAAGTAAGCGGAGAATTAATCGGGACTTAATTACGAGAGTAGGTAGAAGTACTTGTTGCAGGGCGAACAAGTCGTAGGGTGGAGCGCTAAGGGTGTAATAAGATTCCCTTTAATGGCATTATACGCCTCATTGGGACTTTCCAAGTCCGAAGTTAGCACGACTTTGCGCCTTGTTTGACTTAACCGGAAGTTACCGCCTTTCTAGACAGACTTCGAAGCAGCATCCTTCAAGGTACTGGTTTTTATCCAGAGAAGTCTTCAAGTTACTGCTTTTCTCGGAAATTCGGTTTGTTTTGTCCAACATGTGGAGACGATTTGTTTTTGGCGACTCGTGTTTCTTATTTTTGTGTTTGTGGCGCCCGAACAGGGGAATCGTGTTCGTGAGTGTTGTGCACTTCACACCCGTGTTTAATAATAACAAATATTCATTATTAATACTTTACAATAAGAAGAAAAAAATCTCTCGAGTAAAAGGAAAAAAGTATTAAAAAAGAAGTAAACCTAAATTGACTGCTGAATCTTGGATTAGCATGATGGGGCAATAGACAATATATTCAGAATAATCTTTCTTTGCAATTCGGTCGTTTTGTCGAATTTGTGGAGCCGATATGATTTTGTTGACTCGTGTCTAGAGTTGCGAAAAAATAATGTTACCTGGAGAACGGTAATGAGAACGAGAATATAACCGACCAAAATTCTAATCGAGAATTTATAAGAATTTAAGTTTTTTATTTATTTATCAAATTTAGTCAAATTTTCTCAATCAATGTACGAAAATATAATCTCTAGAGTCATTCTTCTTAGTAATGATTTGAATTTTAATGTTAGTAGTAAGAATTATAAATAATAACTATAGCAACATTGAAGACAAACTTTGCATTGTTGTTGGTCATTTAAAACCATAAATTTTTGCAAATTTAAATAATGAAAAATACAAAATTGAAGAATATATCTGAAAAATGACGAAAATAATTGGCTGTTGAAAACAAAATTCGTAAAATGGCTATATAATTACACAACTATTGAAAAGAATAGATTAAAAAAATAAACAATAAATATATATTAAATTTAAACAAAATAGTTGAAAAATTATAGGAATAACAGTTGCAAATAATTGCAAATTAAACAAATGGATTGAAAATCGAAAAAAACAATTGAAATTGAAGAAAATAATACAAAATTGAGGAAATAAAATGAAAATTTAAGAATTAAATTTGAACAAATAATTGATAATTGAAAAAAAATTACAAAATGACGAAAATAATTGACAATTAAAAACAAAATTCGAAAAATGGCTAGATTAATACACAACTGAACAAAATAATTTAATAAATCAAAGAATAATTATAAAATATAAAGATAATAATTAAAAATTAAAAAAATTGTAGGAAATAATTGAAAATTACGGAAAATAATTAATAATTGAAAAAAAAATTGAAAATTAAAGAAAATAATAAAACAATTGTATTTAAACTTAAAGAAACTTAATTATAATCGAAAAAAATAATAGAAAAAAGGCGATAATATTTTAATATTAAAGAAAATAATTGAAAATTTAATAGTCAAAAGTGGAATTTTAATTTGAAGTAAATAACTGAGAATTGAATATAATAGTTCTAGAATTGAATAATTGAATTGATATTTTAAAACAATTTTTATGAGTGAAAAAAATAATTGAAAAAATAAGAGAATTATTGAATATTGAGGAATTATTTAAAAAACAATAAAAAATTGAAGATGAAAGAAAATATTTGAAAATTAAAGGAAATAATTAAAAATTAAAGAAACAAATTTGAAATTTAAGAATTAACTAAAAATTTCAAGAAAATAATTGATAATCAAAAAAAAAAATTACAATATGACGAAAATAATTAAAAATTAAAACATTTATTAAGTATTAACAAATTAATTTATTAATATTATAAGAAAATAATTAACAATTAAAAAAAAGATCGACAAATAGTGAGGATAATCGTCATTCGTACAAACAAATTTTTTAATTAATGAATATTCATAAAATTAAAGTAGAATAATAAATTGCCAATTGAGAACTGATGAAAATTATTGAAAAAATTGTAGAAAATAAATGAAATTTAAAGAAATCAATTGGAATTTCAAGAAATGTATTGAAAGAAAATAATTGATAATTTAGAAAATGCGGAAATTAATTAATATTAAGTAATTAATTGAAAATCGATCAAAATAATTGAAAATTAAAGTAAATAAATTAGAATTGAAGAAAATAATTAAAAATTAAAGAAATAAATTTGAAATTAAAGAATTTAATGGAAATTTTAAGAAAATAATTGACAATTAATAGAGAAAAATTACAATATGACAAAAATAATTAAATATTAATGGAAATAATTAACTATAAAAAAATAATTAATAATTGAAAAAAAATCAACAAATAATGAGAATAATTGGCATTTAAAAGAAAAAAAATTTTTAAATTGATGAATAATCACAAAATTCAATTAGAAAAATAAATTGTCAATTGAAAACTGATGAAAATAATGGAAATAATTGTAAAAAATAAATGGAAGTTTAAGAAATCAATTGGAATTTCAAGAAATGTATTGAAAGAAAATAATTGATAATTGAGAAAATGCGGGAATTAATTAATATTAAGGAATTAATTGAAAATCGATCAAAACAATTGAAAATTAAAGTAAATAAATTAGAATTGAAGAAAATAATTAAAAATTAAAGAAATAAACTTGAAATTAAAGAATTTAATGGAAATTTTAAGAAAATAATTGACAATTAATAAAGAAAAATTACAATGAGACAAAAATAATTAAATATTAATGGAAATAATTAACTATAAGAAAAAAAATTAATAATTGAAAAAAAAAATCAACAAATAATGAGAATAATTGGCATTTAAAAGAAAAAAAATTTTTAAATTGATGAATAATCACAAAATTCAATTAGAAAAATAAATTGTCAATTGAAAACTGATGAAAATAATGGAAATAATTGTAAAAAATAAATGAAATTTAAAGAAATCAATTGGAATTTCAAGAAATGTATTGAAAGAAAATAATTGATAATTGAGAAAATGCGGGAATTAATTAATATTAAGGAATTAATTGAAAATCGATCAAAACAATTGAAAATTAAAGTAAATAAATTAGAATTGAAGAAAATAATTAAAAATTAAAGAAATAAATTTGAAATTAAAGAATTTAATGGAAATTTTAAGAAAATAATTGACAATTAATAAAGAAAAATTACAATATGACAAAAATAATTAAATATTAATGGAAATAATTAACTATAAAAAAAATAATAAATAATTGAAAAAAAAATCAACAAATAATGAGAATAATTGGCATTTAAAAGAAAAAAAAATTTTAAATTGATGAATAATCACAAAATTCAATTAGAAAAATAAATTGTCAATTGAAAACTGATGAAAATAATGGAAATAATTGTAAAAAATAAATGGAAATTTAAGAATTCAATTGCAATTTCAAGAATTGTATTGAAAGAAAATAATTGATAATTTAGAAAATGCGGAAATTAATTAATATTAAGTAATTAATTGAAAATCGATCAAAATAATTGAAAATTAAAGTAAATAAATTAGAATTGAAGAAAATAATTAAAAATTAAAGAAATAAATTTGAAATTAAAGAATTTAATGGAAATTTTAAGAAAATAATTGACAATTAATAAAGAAAAATTACAATATGACAAAAATAATTAAATATTAATGGAAATAATTAACTATAAAAAAAATAATAAATAATTGAAAAAAAAATCAACAAATAATGAGAATAATTGGCATTTAAAAGAAAAAAAAATTTTAAATTGATGAATAATCACAAAATTCAATTAGAAAAATAAATTGTCAATTGAAAACTGATGAAAATAATGGAAATAATTGTAAAAAATAAATGGAAATTTAAGAATTCAATTGCAATTTCAAGAATTGTATTGAAAGAAAATAATTGATAATTTAGAAAATGCGGAAATTAATTAATATTAAGTAATTAATTGAAAATCGATCAAAATAATTGAAAATTAAAGTAAATAAATTAGAATTGAAGAATATAATTAAAAATTGAAGAAATAAATTTGAATTAGAAAAATAAATTGTCAATTGAGAACTGATGAAATTAATGGAAATAATTGTAAAAAATAAATGGAAATTTGAGAAATCATTTGGAAGTTGAAGAATTGATTTGAAATTTCAAGGAAATATTTGATAATTCAGAAAATGCGAGAATCATTTAATTTTGAATAAAGTAATATAATAAAGTGAAAACTTTTAAAACAATAGTTGATAATTGAAAAAAAATAACAATTTTTTTTAACTTATCATTGTTTTCATCATATTTTAATTATTGTCTTCAAGTTTCAAATTTTAAAATCATTTTGAAATTATTTTCCACGTGTTTTAATTATTCTTATTTTTTAAAATTATTTTCTAAATTTTTAAAATATTTTTCTCAAATTTCCCATTATTTTCTTTGGTTTTTAATGATTTACAATCATTTAATTCAATTTCCAATTATTCATATTATTTGTTTATTATTTTGAATAAATAACATTTTATTTCATAATTTCCAAAAAGTTTTTAACTATTTACCTGAAATTTTCATTTTTCTATTAAATTTTCAATCATATCTACGATTTGCTTGTATTTATGTACCTATATTCTGTATGTTTTGCAATTATTTCTCTTAGATTAAAAATTATTTTTCTCAATTTTAAATTATGTTTATTTTTTTCATTTATTTTCTCTAATTTTTAATTCTTATTTTTTTTTTAAATTAACTTCTAAGAGTTTCAAGTATTTTTCTGAAATTTTCTTGAAATTTCCTTTATTTAATGTATATTATGCAATTTTTTCAATTATATATTTAAATTTTAATTATTTTCTTCAATTCTAAAATATTTATATTATTTCCTCATAATTTTCTTAAATTTCTAATCATTTTCATCATTTTTAATTATTTATCTCAATTTAAATCATTTTTTTTTCAATTCTCTCTTATATTCTCGAGAATATAACAGGATTTTAAATTACCGAGAATTTTGCGATTCTATACTCATGTTTCTTATTTTTGTGTTTGTGGCGCCCGAACAGGGGCATTGAGTTCTTGAGCGTTGTGCACTTTACCAGGTCAAAACAATCCCGCACAAAATTCACAAATCGAGCTTTAACTCCAAGATTATTTTTCAATTACATCAATGTTTGATTTTAGTTATTTTATCCATAGATACTAAACGTAAAAAAGCAAAAAATTCCAAAAAACTCTTGACTCATTTACACCTGTGTAAAGTTCAAAAAAATACTTGGCAAGTTTACAGTTGAGCCCGAATTCAAGATGCGTTGATAAATTTTTTTTTTTTCAGATGAAGGTACACATTCTATTGTGAAAACGATACGGGACTATAATAGAAGTAATGAAACGGAGGAAAGAGATATCGTAAAAGTTAGTGTGTATTAGTCTTTTCATGAGAGAAAGGCATAAGACGCCTCGGGTGCCGGACTTGTAGGAGGTTCGTCGACTTATCCTCGTACCAGTGGCTTGGTAAATTTAGCTACCCCGTGAATAAATATGGTTAGTGGCCAGTCGAGCCCCTACTGAGCAGGGTTGTAACTGGTAAGTGCCTAGGGCGACCATCTGTGCCCTTCTGCGCCTATGCAGCCACGTGGACTGCATTATCGTTTACGCGGCATTTGTTGTAGAACGAATACATTATCGATAATGCTTGCAGGGTGTATCGATCGAGCCATCTTCCTGGTCAAAGAATTTCAACAGGCTAAGAAAACTCATAAATTCTGGGGGATCCATGAAACGTCAATTATTACCCGCAAAGGGGTCCTTTGCAAAGAAAAATTATTTTGAATATATTTTCTATTGTCCCATCTTGTTACGCTAATTCAAGATTCAGCAGTCAATTTAGTTTTACTTCTTTTATAATAATTTTCAAGAATTTCGAGAGATTTTTTTTTTTTTTTGTAGTAAAGTATTGTTAATCAATATTTGATATTATTAACCACGGGTGTAAAGTGAAAATCACTCCCCTGTTCGGGCGCCACAAACACAGAAATAAGAAACAGGTTTCGTTTTTCTGGTTTTAAGTAGCTTCTTCTAATTTTTTTTTCCTTCTTGTGGATTATAATTAGAAAAATAATTACTAATAGATGAAATAAACAATTCCTAATAGTACCAATATTCCTGATTTTTAAAAAATCTTTATTAACCTTGTATGACTACTTTCCGGATTATGGAAAATAAACTATCAATTTTTTTATTTCTAAACAAATAAATTGATTGTACTTTACTACCCCTAGAATTTTATTCATAACACTTTTAATCTCCTAAAATTTTCGTGATCCGTAATAAAGAATACCTTCTATGACGAAGCAAATGGCCTTAATTGAGGAAGTAATAAGAAACGAAATAAAAATGAAATTAGGCTGAAAGGAGTGATATGAGCTGATGATAAATTTGTAAATAAATTATTGTCGCGCTTTTTTTTTTTTCTTAAGTAGCACAGCTACCGATATTTAATAATGTGTAGGACAGTCGTGACAGATAGGAAAAGAAATATCTGCACACTAACAAGTTTATCTTGGTGCTGTTTAGCCTCTCGTGCACCCATACCCAGATCACTGGCAAGTGGTCCGCTCCACAGATAAGTTTGATTTATTTTAATTTCTCACCGCGAGAGAAGAGGGAGAAGCGTATGAATTATTGCCAAGTTATTTTCGAGTTTCCGCTGATTTACGACTGGTTTCCGGGTATCGTGAGAGCTTTAACATTATAACTATGGGGGTAAATAGGTGCGCGAAAAGGGTTGAAATGATTATGGAACTGCAGTTTCCGTAAACAAGTCATGAGTCCTTAGTGTCATTTCTTTCTTTTCTGAAATGAGAATTGTGTGCAGAGTAAGAATATGTGCATTGTTTGGAAATTAATAAATAATAATCTCGAAATAGACAATTTTAAGCTTGAATGTCAGCTAATAAGCGCGAGTGCGTATTAAAAAAATTAATTAAAATTACTGCGCATAAAAAATGGTTAACGAAAACTACTGCGCAGAAAAAAACTTTTAAGGAAAAGTACTGCGCATAAAAAATCTACTGGGCTTAGAAATGAATAAACGGCACAGAATAAAAATTTTGTTAATTTTTGTGTAAAAATTCAGTATTTTGGAAAAGAATTATTTGACAATTATAACTGAAAAATATAGATATGTTTCTACATCTCTCGATATTTTTTCTTCTTTCTTTAAAACATTCGTAATTTTCAAAAACCTGTTTTTTGTTTTATTACCCCAAAAATTCACCCTAATTTACCATATCAAAAACTTGAGTCTAAAATCAATTTAACTGAATCTTCGCAACAATTAATTCACTCTCTGTGGGTGATTAATATTTACAGCTCTAATCTACAAATTGTAATTCTCTTTGGTCTATAAAAGTTAGCCACGGACCAAGATTCTCAGGATAATAGCACAAGATAAAAGCTCATTGCACTTGTAAAATGAGTTTTATATCGTTACGTCAGGCTTGTACTTCTATTAACTGTTATCACGTTTTTTTTTTCTTTTATTTTACGAGAAATATAATCATGTGACTAATTCATAAATGAGAGATACGACTTGAAGTGCCACTATCGTGTGTGATAAGGTCTAAGTTGTGCATGTGCCAGAAGGGGCGTAACCCTTCGTATCAACTTTCTACATTACAGGCTGATGATGTTACACTATTCCTGTCACCTTCTATCACTAGACTGCGTTACTTCAGCCAGAATGCAAACACTTTCAACTACAAGTTCTATATTCAGTTTTGCTGACAATTTTCCTAAAAAGTAAAAATATGCCAAATTTTTAAAAATGTTTCCATTAACAACTTTTTAATACTCGAAAATAGTTCTCTATTTTCTGTTTATTTGCCACTGATTGTAAGAAAAAGGAATTGTTGGATTTACAAATCGGATTGTTAATATAGAACTGACAAATACGATTTGTTGTTGTAGGAAAGTTTTTGTCATCTTAGCAATGTGGGATTGTTGTATTAACAAAACTGATTTTTACTACAACAATCCAATTTGTAAATCCAAGAATTTATTTTTCTCCGTAATGTTAGAATTGCGAAGAAGTAATATTACCTTGAGAACGGTAATGAGAAGGAGAAAATAACCGGGAATATAACCGACCTAAATTCTAATCGAGAATTTATAAGAATTTAAGTTTTTTAATTATTTATCAAATAATTAAGTCAAATTTCCACAATCAATGTACGAAAATAGAATCTCTAGTGTTATTCTTATTAGTAATAATTTGAATTTCAATGTTAATAGTAAGAATTATATATAATAATTTCTTTTCATTATTTTCTCTTCGACAATAAAACAATTTCATTATTTTTGATAATTTGAATTTATCACTTGGTGAAAATTTTCATAAGTAGGATGAATTAATCAATCACTCCAAGTCAATAAAACACAGATTTTTTAACGTTTCGACAGTTTATACTGTCTTCTTTAGAAACTAGAAATTTATTAACAATTTGTACATTAAATTTATAACAAAAATCTTTTTTGAAAATTACAAAACAATTTATACAAATGAACAACAAAAATATATTTACCGAAAAAATATTTCAATATTAAAATTTATTAAAATTACATTTTCCTGTTCATTTTGTTTATTTTTTGTTATGAATTTAATGTACAAATTTTTAATAAATTTCTAGTTTCTGAAGAGGGAACTGTCGAAACGTTAAAAAAGCTGTGTTTTATTGACTTGGAGTGATTGATTAATTCATCCTACTTATAAAAATCTCATTATTTATTGCCAATTTCATGTTATTTATGGTAAAATGGAATTAATTTTTTTAATTCGCCATTATTATTTTCATTTTGCAATTATTATCTTTAATTATTTTGTTCAATATTCATTTCATTTTTATCCTTTTCCAATTATTTTCTTTATCTTTTAATTATTTTTCAATTAATTTCCTAAATTTTTAGTTATTATCTTAAATTTAGATTATTGTCTTCAATATTAACCTTTTTAAACAATTTTTCAATTATTTTCTTTTGCTTAAAAACAAACCATGCAATTTTTCCATTATTTTCTCCAGTTTATAATTATTTTAATTCTTTTAGCATAATTTTCAAAAATTTCAATTATTTATCTGAAATTTTAATTATTTTCATTATATTTTAATTCTTTTCTTCAATTGTTAATTATTCTTATTATTTTCAATTAATTTTTCAAATTTCAATTATTTTTATTTATTTTAAAAAAACTGCACTTTTTTCAATTATTTATATAAAATTTAATTGATTTTTTCAACTTATCATTGTTTTGATCATATTTCAATTATTTTCCCGAATTTTTAATTATTCTTATTTTTTAAAATTATTATCTAAGATTTTGAAATACTTTTTTCAAATATCCCATTTTTTTCTACACTTTTTAATTATTTTCAATTTTTTTCATAATTTCCAAAATTTTTAACTATTTATCTGATATTTCAATTACCTTATTCAATTTTCAATTGTCAATTATATCTATGATTTTCTTATATTTTATGTATATTCTGTATTTTTTGCAATTATTTCTTATAAATTTAAAATATTTGTCTTCAAATTTAAATTATGTTTATCTTTTTTCATTTATTTTCTCTAATTTTTAATTATTTTTTTTTCAATGAACTTCTAAAAATTTTAAGTATTTTTCTAAAACTTTCTTAACTTTTCCTTTATTTAAAATATATTTTGTAATTTTTTCAATTATTTTCTCAAATTTAAATTATTATTTTTTTCAATTTCTAATTATTATCATAATATTCGAAATTTTTAAAAAATAATTATTAAAAATTAATTATTTCTAGCTTTGTTCAATTCGTTTTTTTCATTTCTTTAATTATTCTTATTTTTTTAAATTAATTTCTTAGATTTTCAAATATTTGTCTCAATTTTTAATTATTATTGTTTATTTAAAAACATTCTGCAATTTTCTCAATTATTTATTTTAAATTTAATTTTTTTTCAACTTATTATTATTTTATTTTATATTTCAATTATTTTCTAACGTTTCAAATTTTAAAATCAATTTTCAATTATATTTCTCATCTTTTAATTATTTTAATTATTTCTCAAGTAATTTTCTAAATTTTCAGTTATTAACTCAATTTTATTTATTTATTTAATTGATTTAATTTATTAATTTAATAATTAACTAATAATTAAATAATTGACTAATAATCAACTAATTTAATCTATTTAACTTTAGCATATTGTCTTCAATTTTTAATTTTTCAAACGATTTTTCAATTATTTTCTTTTGTTTAAAAATAAATTCTGTAATTTTTTTATTATTTTCTCTAATTTCTAATTATTTTCATTATTTTTGTATAATTTTCAAAAATTTTAATTATTTATCTGAAATTTTAATTATTTAATCATATTTCAATTATTTTTAAAAAATTAAATTATTTCCCTAAATTCTTATTTGAGGAGTACTTTTTCAAAATTTGATAAATCCACATTTTGTTATTTCGAGAAAATTAAACAAATGCAGTTTCGCACCTAACCCCTAGAGTTAATTATAAACTAGAAAAAATATATGAAATTATTTATATACGAATGTTTGTTGCACTTAAGGAGATTAATTTTTAATTAAAGTTTATAGTAATAAAGGAATTTAAAGGTTTTTGTAATTTATTCTCAGAAAAAATAAAAATTTTAAATCATCTTGGTTAAGTCCAAGTTTTTTTTAAATTGAAAATTCTTTGGTAATAAATTTTTTATCAACTTTTGAAAAAGTGTTCCTCATTTAATATTCTCTTTTTGTAATTTTTTTTTTAATTTTCAAGTATTTATCTCAAATTTAATTATTTTCTTCAATTTTTAATTATTTTCATTTGTTTTCATGGTTTTCAAAATTATACATTATGCAATTTTTTCAATTATTTTCTTAAATTTTATTTATTTTCTTAAATTTTTAATTACTTATATTATTTCTCCATAGTTTTCTTAAATTTTATCATTTTCTGGATTAATTTTCTAAATTTTTAATTATTTATCCCAATTTCAATAATTTTTTTTTCAGTTTCCATTTATTTTTTTCATTTTTTCAATACTCTATTTTTTTCAATTTATTTCAAAGATTTTGAAGTATTTTCTCAAATTTAAATTATTTTCTGTCATTTTAAAATTAAAATTGTTATTTTTAATAATAATTTTTACACTTCATTCACTTATATTTAGAGATTTCAATGATAATTATTTTGTTATTTATCCATTTTCATATCAATAAATTGTTTGTGTTTAAAAATAGTGATTTATTGAGTCGTTTTATGTATTGCTTCCTCAAATCCTCATAGAGGAAGTATTTTTAAATCTTGTTTTTATGTTATTTTTTATCCCTTTCATAATGCTAAAATCCACACAATTCGTTAATCTATAAACTCTGATTTCGAAATCATTAACTCGACTTGATCTAAAAATAATCATTACCACGCTATAGATCTTTAATAGAAAAAGAGAAAGAAAAAAGTTGAAAAAAAAAAAACATTAATCACTGCGTATAAAATCAATTAGTGTCAGAATATCGAGATTTATAAATAATAGCCGGACACAAAAGTGCTTCCGATACATCATCACTAAATGAGCAGAAGTGTGTTTCGTTTCACATTCGTCTCCCTCTTTTTTTTTCGGTCTAGTTTACCCCAGCAGGGTCCCGCCCACCCCAAATTGGCAATTTTATCGATAATACGAATCGTGTAATTCGATAGAGATATAATGCAAATTCGGTTAATTGTTCTTTCCGACGTGGGGTAAAAGGACAGAAATAAAATGGAGGGTGAATTCAAGGAAGACAAAGGCAGTGGAAAAAGGACGAGTTGAGAAAAGGTCCTGAAAAATTTGCAGAGAACCAGAGCAGCTTGGGGGGGGGCACACCTCCTGCTCTCTGCTTTTGTACATTCTCAATTCTGTATATACGGTGTAGAATATCTTAAAACCGGATTGAGTTTCCGTTTACATGCCTTGTTGACGACCCGCGGCAGATGGCTCTAATTTTATTATCTCATTTGTATCAATTTGAAAAACATTTTTGTGTCACTTTAAAAATGCTTATTTAAAAAAAAAAAAAAAAAAAACTCTATACAAATTCCCCATTATCTTCTCTTCTTCTTCTTCTTCTTTTTTTCCGTCAAATTCAAATTAATTTCCCCGAATGATAATTTTGAGGAAATCTTTTCCAGAAATTGCGTGCGATTGTTAGATAACGAAAGGTGTTTAGTAAACAAACGAGGCGAATCCTCAGGTTTTTAAAGCCAGCACTTAAAGGGTTGTGGCTTGATTAGCATAACGTAGCGAAAGTGGATCCAATTTCTGGTGGCCAAGTTGAAGCGAACGAGGGAAAAGGGAAGGGTTGAATAATGCATAAGTGTGTGTGTGTGTGTATGTGTGTCTCATAGGTGGAGAAAATTCAGTCAAAAAAACCTATATCTACGAACTGGAAAATGTGATAAGGACTTAATTACCCGTGGCCACTCATTCTTGCCACACCCATATTCAAACATCCATTGCGTGACAAGCGCTTTCACGCACCTCTGTCCACATTTTGATATCAAAACGATATAGCCTTGCGCGAAATTAGAATTGATCCAAACAAAAAAAAAAAAAACAAGAAAATATCATAAGAGCATCAACAAACTGATTTTAGAATTCGGTTTTCTATTTATTATTGACAATAACAGTATTTTAATAAAAATAAGTGCAATTAATTGGTCTAGGAAAAGAAAGTTTTGAATTTTGTGTTGGGTAAATAATGGATATTTTATTGTACTAGGTTTAAAAAATAAGCTTATTGTACTAGGTAAATAAAATATGCTTTATTGTACTAGGTATATAAAGTATGCTTTATGACACTAGGTACATAAAATAAACTTTATTATTTTTGGTACATAAAATACACTTTATTATTTTTGGTACATAAAATACACTTTATTACACTAGGTACATAAAGTACACTTTATTACACTAGGTACATAAAGTACACTTTATTACACTAGGTAAATAAAGCACCCTTTATAACCCTAGGTAAATAAAGTACACTTTATTACACTAGATACATAAAGTACACTTTATTACACTAGATACATAAAGTACACTTTATTACACTAGGTAAATAAAGCACCCGTTATAACCCCTAGGTAAATAAAGCACCATTTATAACCCTATGTAAATAAAGTACACTTTATTACACTAGGTAAATAAAGCACTCTTTATTACCCTAGGTAAATAAAGTTTACTTTATCACCCTAGGTAAAAAAAATCACACTTTATTACACTAAGTAAATAAAGCACCTTTTATCACCCTAGGCAAATAAGACACACTTTTTTTTAAATTTGAAAAAATCCTCTGTCTTAACATTCATATTATTTAACAAAAGTACATTTCAATAATTCTAACACTGGAACTTTTTAATTTTCTTTTCTTTTGGCCTAAACGGCATTGAAGTAAAACAAATTTGTTTGACGCGTTTCGAAATAAAATTTTATTTCCTCATCAGAACTATAAAACATAATACACATAATATTTATTATATTTTTAAAACATTATTATCGCAGATAGTAAAGATAAAGAAAATTTTAAAGAACCTGAACATACCTTCGATGTCATGTAATTAATTATTAAAGTTGATTTTTTAAACCAATGTGGTTTTTTATAAAATGAAAATTTTTTATAATATCTGAAAATAAAATGAAAGGTAAAAAAACTGAATGTGAATTTATTTTTACATTAAATTTATATAATTTTAACGTACCTTTGATTTTGAAATTGTAACCTAACTTTTTTAAGAAAAATAAAATTTTCTAAACTAGTGAACATTTCCATATCTTTTATAATTTTCAATTTAAATTTAAAAACCAAAAATAATTTTTCAACCTTTTTTTTAAAAAACTTTTTAATTTAAAAACCACATAATTGTTTAATTTTAAGTTAAGTTAAAATATATAATTTTGTCACATGGTGGCATGGTAGATATTAAGGTTACAATATAGTGTTTATAGCGCAAACTCAAATTAGCCAGCTATAGCGCATACTCAGATTAAGAAATTAAAGCCCAAACTCAGATTGACGAGCTATAGCGCATACTCAAATTAAGAAATTAAAGCGCAAACTCAGAATAATTTTTTCAGAATTTAATTAAATTTAAATATATTGAACTTAAATTTTGTACATCTGTTTTCAGATTTATCGACCTTTCACTTTTTACAATATAGATCATTTCTAGTATTTTTCTTTTTTTGAGATTATTTTCTGATTGTAGTATTTCTACTGCATTTGATGAAAAATTAAACCGATGATGGGAATTTAATGCATGTTGACAAAGTGCTGTAATATTTTCTTTTTTGTCTTGTTGAGCTCTATGTTGAGAAACTCGTCTCTTCAAATATTGTTTAGTCTGACCAACATATTCTGCAGTGCAATTTCCACAAGGTATTTTATAAACAACATTACTTTTATCAAACATAACAATTTTATCTTTTTTACAGTAGCTACTTTTTACTGAATGAAACGTGGAAAAAACTGTATTTAAAAAAAAAAAAAAAAAAACAGAAACAGCGTGAAGCAGATAAATGTATCAGGAACAATCGAATTTTGGAAATAGTAAATGAGATTAAACAAATGTCACTCTCGATGGAAATAATTGTCACGGGAAAACGCAGAGAACCATCTCATTTGACTCCGTTGACGAATTTCACGCAGCTTCAATTTCGACGACTGAAATTGGCTGAAAAAAAGGCGGTTTTTCGAATGGAAACTATCCGGGCGTCCGACCGTTGATCGTCCCGACAGTGCCTCGCGAATCATTCGATTCCGTATCGCGTTAGCGACGGCGCAAATCTAATAGAATGCCTGCAGCATCAAATGTCACTGCGCCTAACCAGGAAGGGTCGCAGTATTGTAGTTTTTGATTGGCTAATCCACCCTAATCTAATCGAGTCTCGGCCCTCAATATACGAAACGACGTCAGCGTCTCGTCGCTCGATTCAACTGAGATTCGATTACCCAGGATCATCTTACTCTTCACTACCATATTTATCAAAATTCTCGACCCCATTGTCATTAAAGTCCAATGGCTAATTGTGTTATTAATTCAGAAGTCATCAAAATTTCATTTGGTGATTGTTAAATGGAGTATAGAATTTTTGATAAATTAGTGTCGGGAATTGATACAATTTTGGAGTAGTTTTGAAATGGATTTTTTACTTACGGGTTATGGAAATTGTTACTTTAGCCACTATGGAAATTGGGATTTTTTAATTTGTGGCGCAAGTGTACCTTTTCACGCTTGTTGTGAAAATGACCATTTTTCTATTAGAGACAGAATGAATTTTCCAATTAGGGTTGAAAATTGTCACGGGAAGAAAAATTGAAAGATCGACGTTATAATCAACTTAATCAAAAATGTAAAATACCTTTCCATACTATTGTTGATTGTACAAAATTCTTATTTGAGAACACTTTGTTTAAATTTAATGACAAATTTTATCAACAAATATATGGGACGCCAATGGGTTCCCCTATTTCTCCTTTGTTTGCCGATTTGGTAATGGATGATTTGGAAAGTGATTGTTTAAAAATACTTAATGAAAAATATAATTGTGTTCCTCTTTTCTATATTCGTTATGTAGATGACACTTTTTTGTGTATAAAAAAGGATCATGTTGAACTTTTTATCAAGGTTTTTAACTCATATCATAAAAATTTACAGTTTACATATGAAATTGAGACAAATAACAGAATTAATTTTTTGGATCTTACAATAATTAAAGAAAATAACAGTATTATAACTAATTGGTATTGAAAACCTACGTCGTCTAATAGAGTCATAAATTACTTTTCAAATCATCCTATTCAACAAAAGAGAAATATTGTTTTTAATCTAGTCGATCGAGCAATTTCCTTGTCACATAGAAAGTTTCATGCTCAAAATCTAATTTTAATTTCTAACACTCTCAAAACTAATAATTATCCTTTGGATTTCATTAAAAAGCATATTAAAATTCGCATGAACAAACTAAAATATTCTAATGTTGATAACTCTGACTCACAAAACAATTTTAATAATTATAGTAGAGTACCTAAAGTGGGGTTGCCTTTTCATAATAGTATATTTTCTAATTTGAGTAATATTCTTAAGAAACACAATATTTCCTCCGTTCCACTTATTAAAAAAAATATTAATAATATTGTGAAGCTTGGAAAGGATGCGGTAAAGAAGTGTGATCGTGTTAATTCTGTATATAAATTTCAATGCAAAGATTGTCCTGCAGTTTATATAGGCGAAACAAAACGAGCTTTAAAGGCTCGCTTAAATGAACATAAAAATAGAAAGACAAATACAGTAGTGTTACAACATAAAAAACATTTTGGTCATGATTATGATTGGGACAATGTTCAAATTTTAGATCATGAACCAAATTGGAGAAAAAGAAAAATTTCAGAAATGATCCATATACAATCCAATAATCATACTATTAACCGAAAGGAGGATAGTTTTTCATTAAATGAAATTTATTTCCCATTATTGAGACGATTGAATTCTTGTTAGTGTTATTGGCCTCTGATACTCGATGTGATTGTTTTTATATTTGTGTGTATATGTAGTCATCGTTGCTTTTTAAATTTTCTGTTAGTTGACTTTAAGTCGTCGTCCAAAATGTCAACCGATTTTAATTTTATAAAATTGACTAATTTTAATTTTTGACATGTTATAAACAATCAATATGTTTTAACTTATTATGGTAAAAAAATTTTTCATGTATTTTTATGTTATTGTGAATCTCAATTGTGTTGAATAGTGTATTAAAGTGTGTTTTTAATAAACATTTTTAGCCTGATGAGGTTGGCGAATAACTTGGCCAACGAAACGTCGAAACATTGGAAAAAAAAAGAATTTTCTTTTTTATTCTTTCACCTTCCTTTTGATCATTTATATTTGGTTTATTATTAAACTATGGAAGGAAACAATTCTGTTTTATTATTAATTATTCACTTTTTTAAAAATATTTTATAAGGAAAAAGTGCCGGAATGGGAAATTTTTAAACAAGGAATTTTAAGCTTTAGAAAAACTATTGAGATTATTTCTAGTTAATTTTAAATTTTAATGTGGTTTTTAGAAAATTTAATATAGTGTTTTTAAAGTTTGGAACTATCAATTAGCAATTTTCTCTTTTTGATGGTTTTTCCCTTAATTGAAACACGCTTTTTTAAAATTTATAATTAATTTTCTTTACGTGTAATAGTGACGAAAACTAGTAATCAAAATAACCATTTTTTCTACTAATGACAAAAATAGCCATTTCTACTTTAATTACAAAAATGGTCATTTCTCTCCTTAGTAACAGAAACAGTTATTTTTTACACTAGTTACGAAAATGGTAATTTCTATTACTAGTGATGAGATTTGTAATTTTTTTTACTAGTGACGAAACACAGAAAAAAAAAGTATTATTTTAATGTCAAAAAGCGACTAGTTTTTAGGTGAAATATAAAATAGACCTATCAGAATAAAAATTAGCTGATAATAGAAATCTTTAAACAAATCTAACTTGAGTCGTAAAACTAGTTATAAAGAAAACTGAAATTAAACTTTGAGTCCAAATATAAACTTAAATTGAAACTGAAATTGTTTTAAAACAAGACAATAGCCCTTTTAAGGGCTAGTTTCTTTTTCTTAGACTTTAATGACTAATTTTAAAACACTATTTTCCATGAAATTAGTCTTTGGATAAATTTTAGTTTAAAAAATAAATTAATCTGAAATACATTCAAGACATTTTTTTCTGTGAAATAATGTTCGCAAACCTAATTTAAAAATGACTTTTAAACTCCTAACAGAATTGATTGTTTTTCCTACTCGTGTAAAAAATGGTCATTTTTCCTGCAAAAGATGGAAGTGGTTATTTCTCTCTCAATGAAGAAAGTGGTCATTTTTACACTAGTAACAAAAATATTCATTTTTCTTCCTCATAATCAAAGTTTTGTGTTCGTTAACTATTTCTGAAAATTTTTCAAAAATAGTCTAAATCGACATATTTTCATCTAACTAAGAAGCCTAAATTTTTATTTCTAAGAAAAATTCTAAATATATATGTGTGTGTGTGTTTGTGTATGTGTGTAGTAACTTTCTTGTCAACGGATTTTAGTAAAATTTTGATGGCTAATTAAACTCATAAATATCTAAATTTGGACACAGATTTTTCAAAAAACTAAGCAAGTTTTTTTAAGCACCATTTTTTACAAAATATCGTTTTTTGCAAAAAAACAAATTTTCACGCTAAAAAGTAAAAATTCAACTTATTAAAAAAAAGAACTATATTCCTTATCTTACAACGATTCGATTGACCTACACGGAAAAAAATTAATTATAAATTTTAAAAAAGTGTTTTACAATTAAGGGAAAAAAATCGAAAAGAAAAAACCTTAGATTAATAACTTCAAACTTTAAAAAAAATTATATTAAATTTTTAGTAATGATTCGAATGGTTTTTCTAAAGTTTAAAATTCCTTGTATGAAAATTTCTCTTTTTGGCACTTTTTTCATAAATTGTAAAACATTTTAATAAAGTTTATAATTAATTTTTATTCGTGTATACAAAGTCTGTAATTCATTAAAAATTCGTAAAATAATTCATGTTTTTTCATTTTTTTGCATTAAATTTTTTTATTATTAACTTCTTTAATTTATTTTTATATTATTAACTTATTGTTTCCTATATAAGGAAGACAATATTTTTGTTTACGTGAAAAGGAAATGTCCACGAAATGCATATAATTTTTACCTAATTTTTATTATTGACAGAAATGGTCGCTTTCTCACACCAGAATTTAAAATTGGATACACTCTATTAGTTGTTTTCTACTAATGAATTAGCGAAAAGTGAGCTACTATTAAATAGTAAGAATTTTACTAATTTTTTAGTAGAAAACTACTAATTGAAATAGTAGAAAGCTACTAATTCAAATAGTAAAACTCTAATATTCCAATTAGTAGTTTACTACTATTTCAATTAGTAATTTTATGCCAAAAATCAGTAGTTTTCTACTAAATTGAGTACCAAATAGTTTGAGTAATTACTTTTTGAGTTAATCTAACCCTGTTTGTGTTGTTAATTTTACTATTTTTTATGTAGTTAAACTTTAATAGTTCAATTTACTACTTTAAGTAGTTAAATTTCAAAAATAACTACAAAATCTCATTTTACCAACTACTTTTTTAGTAGAAATAGCTATTTTCGTAATTCTTTTAACTACTTTTCCAAAGTCAATATAACTTTATAAATTTGGTTGAGGACGTATTGAATTACTTCGGTCAGTTAAAAAATAGTCAAATTTACTAAGATATTTTTTGAGTGCTCTAAACTAATGTCGAAAATGATAATTTTTTCTACTAGTGACGCAAATGATGAATGATTTAACTACTCTCTAATATATAATATAATATATAATAATATATAATATATAATATCTAATATATCATATAGTATCTAATAATATAATATAAGGGTACATTTTTGATTGTCGAAAGTTAAAATAAAATTAAAATTAAAATTCTATCTTGAAAAAATATTACAAATTTAAAAATTTGTTTATAAATTATATGAAATTAATTTTTTTAAAAAAAGTTTTTACTTAAAACAATATATTATATAGCCAATCAAAACCTTGAGAAGGAAAATAACAAATTAAAGAAAGTAATATAAAGATAATAAAAAAATTTTTGTTTAATATTTATTGTTTGTAATAAAATTATTGTGTTATTTTAAATGTAATGTTAATATTCATTTCGATATCTGTATTTACGTTCTTTAAGAAAATGAGTATAGATCTTACTAAGATTCTTTGTGTCATATTTTTTGTTAATTGCATTTCTCTGCATGTTAATGTGAATCATTTCTGAAGTTAATCATTTATCTAGATTAGATTCTTTGTCTAGAATTGAAAAATTATCCTAGTGAAAATCATGTTTTAAGTCATTTTTGTGAGTATTAAACACCGAATTTTGATTTTTAGACGTTTTGTGTTCATTGATTCTTTTTGTTTCTCCGACGTAAGATGCTGTGCATTTTTTGCAATTGATTTTATATACTGTATTGTTTGTTTCTGTTTTTTTTACTTTTATCTTTCTCCTTTTTTATTAAAGAATTTTTGTTTTCTTGATTTTTCGTTGGAATAGATGAAATTAAATAATTTTTTAATTAATTAGCTGTTTTTTCAAAAACGCCATTGACATATGGTAGGAAAACTTTAGGTGATCTTTGATAAAGAAGTTTATTTACATTATTGTCAATACTTGATTTAATTATGTTAATACGTTTATAAATAAAATTTTTAATTAGTTCTTCTAGATAATTATTGTTTAAAAGGATCTGTTTTCTGGTTTCTATATTTTTTTCATGAAATTTTTGATGTGAAAGTTTTATGGCTCTATCTGTTAACACAGAAAAAACTATCTGCGATTTTTGCTTCATGTGATTTTCAGGTGAATGAAATTCTTAAGATTAACTCTTAGATCATTGTTAAATGTCTCTTTATTTTGATGTTAAATTTACACACATGGTTGACTTTCTGCTGCAATGAAATTTTCACCCAAATCATATATTAAATTAACAAAATTTTTTTTCAGTGAAATTATAAATAATAGCAATTTTTTGAGCCTGGGGATGTTGTGATTTAAAATACGTCCAGAAAATGTGGGCTTTTGATACCAATCGCTGATAAGTTTGTTATCACTTTTTATTACTAAAACATCCAAAAAGTTGAGTCTATTGTTTTCTTCTATTTCATAAGGGCATATCTCTGGAACCTTTAACTTTTATGTCCGCCTTGCATATATTTTGATAATTTCAATCAATTTTTACCTGGTTTTTGTTGGAAATATTAACATTTGATACGATGAACTATTTCCAAAAGATTACACATTGATTTATTAAATAGATAAATAATTATTCCAATTTGAACATTTATAGGTAGTTAAACGATGAACACATTTGTGCATGAAAATTAATATTTTGTTTATTGTGAAGAAAGTTATATGTTTTTAAAAGTTGTCCCTCATTTTAAACCTTTTCGACCGTAATCTTCTTATTTATCATTTTTCTTGAATAAGACTATTGGCACACCAAAATAGTTTATGGAAAATAAAAGTTTAAATAATTAGAATTATTTTTTCGTATTGAAAAGTTAAAGGTTCCAGAGATATGCCCATAAGTGAATTGAAGTCTATTGTCATAACTATTGAAAATATTAATTGTTTCATGTAATTTGTTTTTTGGTATGCATGTAAAGATATCATCAACATATCGAACAAAAAATTATTATTATTATTATTATTATCCAAAGACAAACAAACACAAAGAGTTACTTTCAGGTTCGAGAATAAATTTTGCCGCTTGCCATAAATAAAAGCTTTTATCCTGTTTAAAAAAAGAATGTTGAAGTTGAAGAAAAATTGGTCCATTAAAACATAATATCTAGAATCGTAAATGCTGCGACGAGAGTTTTATCGTCGTGGAGCATCGTGCGCGCGTGAAAGGTTACCAGATGGGATTTTGGTTACGTTTATCCATCTAAGTCCGGAGTGGAATGGAGGGTGGGTGCGGAGGGGTTTACAAGTCTGGAATGTCCTGTAATTGATAGCGGCACACTGGGCTCTATGAGCCGTAGGAAAATAATAAGCCCGGTCGTAGTAGCTTGGTAGTACGCGGTATTATTGGCTCTCGTGGGGTGTTACTGGCGGCTTCCAACGTCGCCGAGGCCCGGGTGCGAGAGAGACGAAAAGTGCCAGGGGAGAGAGAGTTTCGATACAATGTATGCACCCTCGTGTGTGCAACTATCGTCCTCGAATATCTCGATCTCAGGGTGGGTCCAACGTCTATATTCTCGCGAGCTTCCATTCAAAATAGGACAACTCGAGAAAATTATTACCAAAAGGGAAACTCTATTTAGTATTTAGTTATACACTGCTTACCGCATCTTCAGCTTCCGATATTATCTGATTTATTTATTTCATTCAAGATTCTACCTGAAACGTGACATTTGCTCCCCTACAGTGCTCGTAAAACACCAACAAAAATTGGAGATTTTAATTATAAAAGGTTTAGACTCTGTTTTTGGTGAATTATGATTATTGTGTTTTTTCGGGATAATTAAATATTTCCCGATGATGTATTTTACTAGAAATATGATTTAGGGATTTTTTAATTTTTGAAACTGCGTTTAGAATTTAAGTAACAGAAGAGTGAAGCTATAAATGGACGGACAGACGGATGGAATTTTAGAAATTGTTATTATAAATATTCGTACTGGAAATGTTGTGTAATTTTTGGGTAAAATATACATAGAAATCAAAAATTAAATAAGAGAGAGAGAGAATGGATTTTAGAAGAGGATAAAGTACATTTTCTGGCAAACCCCTGTCGCCCGAGGCAACTCTGACTAAACGTGAACGCATGGCTCGTACGTACACGACATATGGCGGTATTAGCTAGCCAACTAGTCTCTCATGTCTTTTTTCTTCTATCATTATGACTGACAGCGAGTATATCCGCGAGTCTTTCCATCCACCAGTGAAATCCAGTTCTTCTTCCAGTAGCATCAAGAAAGTTGTTGACTTATTTCAAGAATGCGATATCAATTTTTTTTACCTCCATTATAATTATCCGTTTAGTTCTCGAACAAGACACGTATTACGTAAGCAAAGCTTATTATTTCTTAGCACTTGAATTTTTTTTCATCCAACAATCATTCTCCATTTGAGTCGATTTCCTCCAATTAAGCTCCTCTTGCTATTTACTAATTTGGATTGTGTACATGTGACGGTTACTATTAATTTCATTAATATAATTAATGCATTTTCTAATCCAGTTTGGTTGTTTTAGTATTTTTGTTATTGATATTATAAGTTTTTGAAAGTTTTCTAATCTTATTTTTATGGTTTCTATTTGAAACTTGGAATGTTAATTTGTTGTTTTTTGTCGAATTGTTTGATTTTACAAAAAAAAGACAATTTGAAAGTAATAACACAAAATTGGCTGCAGAAATAACCATACAAAAATTAAAACAGAAATTACAATATAAAAATAGCAGCATATAACTGAAAGGACCAAAATAACGATACAAAAATAATAATACATAAATTACAATACTAGAATAACAACATTAAAATGAAAATATAGAAATTACGATACAAAAATAACAACATAAAAATGACAATATAGAAATAACTTTACAAAAATAACAACACATAAATCATAATAAAAAATTACAACGTATAAATGATAATACAGAAATATAACCATGTTAAGATAACAACAAATAAATTGAAATACAAAAATATCAGATAATACAGAAATATAACCATGTTAAGATAACAACAAATAAATTAAAATACAAAAATAACAACGTAAAAATTGAAATACATAACTAACCATACAAAAATCAACATATAAATGACAATATATAAATGACCATAAAATAATAACAACTCAAAAATAAAAATACATAAATGACCATGGAAAAATAACAGCACAAAAATACCAATACAGAAATAACACATAAATTACTATACAAGAATAACAACACAAAAATGAAAATACAGAAATGTCCGTACAAAAATAACAAAACAAAATTGATAATACAGAAATAACCATACAAAAATAACAATACAAAAATGAAATAAAAAGAAATAACCATACATTAATGAAAGGACAAAAATAGCGATACAAAAATAGTAACACATAAATTAGCATACAAGAATAACAAAACAAAAAGAAAAATATAGAAATTACCATACTAAAATAACAACAGAAAACTGACAATACAGAAATATCGGTACAAAAATAACAACGCATAAATTACAATACAAAAATTACAACAAAAAATGGTAATACAGAAATAACCATGTTAAAATAACAAAAAAATACAATAAAATACTAAAATAACAACGTAAAAATGAAAACACAAAGCTAACCATAAAAAAATTAACATAACAATATCAGTACAGAAATAACAATACGAAAATGAAAATACAAAAATGACCATACAAAAATAACAAAACAAAAATGAAAATACAGAAATGATCATACGAAAATAATAACACATAAATCACAATACAAAAATTACAACAAAAAATGGTAATACAGAAATAACCATGTTGAAATAACAATAAATACATTAAAATACAAAAATAACAACGTAAAAATGAAAATACGAAACTAACTATACAAAATTAACACAACAATGTAAGTACAGAAATAACATAGAAAAATGAAAATACAGAAATAACCATACAAAAATAACAAAACAAAAATGAAAATACAGAAATGACCATACAAAAATAACAACACAAAAACATCAATACAAAAATGACTATACAAAAATAACAACATATTTACAATACAAGAATAACGACACAAAAAGGAAAATACAAAAATCACCATTTAAAAATAACAAAACAAAACTGACAATACAGAAATAACCGTACAAACATAACAACACATAAATCACAATACAAAAATTACAACAACAAAATTGTAATACAGAAATAACAATGTTAAAGTAACAACAAATCAATTAAAATACAAAAATAATAACATAAAATTGAGATTACAAAACTAACAATACAAAAGTCAACACAAAAATGATAATGCAGAAAAGACCATCAAAAAATAAGAACACAAAAATACCAATACAGAAATAACCATACAAAAATAATAACACATAAATTACAATACAAGAAGAACAACACAAAAATAACAATACAGAAATGACCATACAAAAATAACTACACAAAAATGACAATGCAGAAAAACAATAGAAAAATAACAACATATGAGTAACAATGCAAAAGCAACAAAACACAGAAATCATACTGCAAAAATAACTATTTAGAAATAACATGACAAACAAATCTTTGGACAAACTAGTAATAAATAACAATACGTAAACAACAACACAAAAGTAACAAAAAATTAAGAAAACAAAAGAAATAGAAATTAAAAATCAGGAACGACAAATAACAAACAAAGAAAGTAACAAAGAAATGAAAATAAAAATCAGGAACAAAAAAGGCAACACAACAGAAATAACAATGCAAAAGAAATACCACACAGATAAGAGTATTTTTTCGGCCTTAAATATGCTTAAACCTTTATAATTTTTTTAATTATCTAGAGAGTTTAGTTTTAGTAAAAAATACTTTCGTATGAAAGAGCATTGCCCGTTAATTCTGAGATAAATAAATAAATTAATAATTACATTACATAAATATTGTAAATCAGAATAACAATACAAAAATGTAACTATCTACAAGAATTTTATAGGAGAAGAATAATAGTTGCAAAATGTGAAACAAAAAGATAAGTGTACAAAAATAACGATACTAAAATAGCAATACAAAAATATTAATACAAAAATAACAACACAGAAATAACAATGCAAAACCAGTGGCACATAAATAACAATACGAATATAATACGAAATCATTAACACAAAAAAGCGGTTATAAAATAACAACAGAAAAATAACAATATATGAATAAAAACAGATAAATAACAATATTAAAGAAAAGCACATTAATAATAATACATAAAAAGTACATTTTTATTAATAAAAAAAAATATCATTTTACAGAAACAACCGTGAAAAATTAACAATACTAAAACATAACGCATAATAAAAAAAAATAACATTATAAAAATAACTACGCAGAAGTAAAATGACAAAAAAAATCTTTCAAAACTGTACAAAAATGACGATAGTATAACAATATATCAAAAATATAGCAGTACAACACAACACAATATTATAGCAATACGAAAATAACAACAAAAAATAATAGAACAAAAAATACAAAATTACATTACAAAGATGTAAATTTTTAAGAAATAAATAAAATTTTGTAAAATTCATAGAAAATAAAAACAAACACAGTCAAATAAATAAATACAAAGAAATAAGTTTAAAAAATTTCAATACACAATTTAAAATACAAAATTATTCAAGTACAAGAATAAAATGTGATTCTTCGATTTTAATTTAATATTACACTAATTTTATTACATTTTTCCTTTTTCCATAATAAATATAATTGTAATAATTCAATTCTTTCTTTTATCCATAGAAACAATATAGAGCTTAATTTTCAAATCGGAAAATTTCGCAAATAAACCGCATTACGATAGAATTTTTCGCGAGAAGGTTTGGAACAGCTGTGTGATATTTTGCTGACACCCCCCCCCCCCCCTAAAGTATCACATACTTTATGGATGACCCCAAAGGCACAATTATAATAATACATAAACAACACATTTTTATTAATACAAAAATATCTTTTTACAGAAACAACTCTAAAAAAAACACCACAACACTACACATTATTAACAAAACGGAAATAACAACAAAAAATACAAAATTACATTACAAAAATGTAAATTTTTAAGTAAGAAATGAAATTATGTAAAATTCATAAAACTAATACAAAAACAACCATTTAAATAAATAAATAGATATAAATAAGTTTCAAAAATGACAATACACATTACACAATTTAAAGTACAAAATTATTCAAGTACAAGAATAAAATGTCCTTCTATTTTAATTAAATTTCATACTAATTATCGCATTTTTCTTTTTTACTTCCATATATAATTGTAATAATTTACTTCACTCTTTTATCTAAAGAAACAACACGGAGCTTAATTTTCAAATCGGAAAAATTCGCAAAAAAACCGCGATAGGAAAGAATTTTTCGCGAGAATATTGGGAACAGGACAGACTGTGTGTGGCCTGATCGAGGTGAGCTGTAGCTCGCTAAGTTGTCACTCGAAGTCAGCGACTCTTTTT
This sequence comes from Ganaspis brasiliensis, assembly GCA_037103525.1. Taxonomy (NCBI): domain Eukaryota; kingdom Metazoa; phylum Arthropoda; class Insecta; order Hymenoptera; family Figitidae; genus Ganaspis; species Ganaspis brasiliensis. The sequence continues at coordinate 1,501,354 of JAZKLR010000194.1, forward strand.
TACTAAGTGGTAGCGAGAGGTAGAGAATCAAACAGGGAAAAAGAAAGAGAGAGAGAGAGAAGCATCGGGTACCCTGAGGCTCCCTCTGGGAACCCCCTGGTCCCGTCAAGACTCTGCAGATTTCCAGTTTTTCTCCGATCCGGGCGCAACCAGCTCTGGATCTAATAGCACGACTTTCTTTTCTTCCTCTTTTACATCTTGCTCTCTCTCTCACTCTCATTATTTCCATCTCATTCTGTCTTGTTAGTTCCTCTCATTCTTTCTTGTTATTTCTCTCTTCTTCTCTTTTACTTACTACTCCATTCTTCTCCCTCTTTGTCTGTCTCTTTTGATTGTTTTCTCTTCCTCCCCCGCTCTCTCTCTCTCTCTCTCTTCATCTATCCATCTTTCTCTATTTATTTTTCTCTCTTCTTCACCCATCTTCCTCTCTTTATATCCCATTCTCTTCTTTCCTCCATCTCTCTCCAATTCCTTTTTCTCTCCCCCTCTATCAATCTCCTTACCCAGCATCAGAGTCTCCCTGTTTATCTTTCTTCGTTCGTCGCGAGACTCCAGCAAGGTTGTTCTGGACCTGAAGTAAACGCAGCCAGATCGAGGATCGACCTAATGAGGATAATTCCTGCATTGATTGGGCGCCATTGAACGTAATGGTATAGAAGCTATTGCGTGCTCGTCTGACTACCTACCAAGTCTATTCGTAGCAGACTCAATGCCAAGTCGGTAAATCATTCTTAATTAAACGATAGATATTTAATTAGGAAACTAGGAATTGAGTTAGTTATGAGGCATTTAACTGACGGTGCTGTCGTCGTTGGTAATGTTGACGTTGATAGTTCATGCCTCGTGGGTTGTTATCTCAACGGTCGATACGGACAATATCTCCTGACGAAGATCTGGATTCTGAATCTGTTGCATCTCGTTCCAATTCCATCTATCTCCAGCCATCCTTTCCGAAACAAACTCCAAATCTTGCTACTGATCACTCAAATGATTTTATCACCGGTTATTGTCAGTCGGGCGTCTTTCAATTTGTCAAACTTGAATTGATCACTTACGTGTACATTTTATGGAGTTGTTCTTAAAATAATAATAATTATAATTGTAATAGTTGTAATGAAAGAAAATTAGAATAGTTATTGGTTTTATTTTTAGATAATGATAATAATGAGAGAGCAATTTAAATATAGCAGTACAAAATTTAAATTAATAAAAAAAGGGAACACAAATTAGAAAACTAAAATAATAACACCAAAATAACAACACAAAAATTACCATACATAAATAACAATCTGGAAACAGAATTTCAAAGATAACAATACAAAAACAACAGTACAATCATAACAATATAGAAATTGCGATACAAAAATAACAAGACAGAAAATTCAGTAGACAAATAAAAATAACATCAACAAAAATAAACATTCTAAAATAGGAATACGAAAATAACAAACTGAGAACAAAGATATAAGGGTATAAATACAAACATAACAACAAACTAGAGAATACTCCAATATTAACACATAAATTACAATTACCAAAATACTATAACAAAAATAACAAATCCAAATTTACAAACCAAAAATAACAATACGGAAATTAGAAAAAAATAATTATACAAAAATAACAACACAAACATAACAAAACAAAAATAACAGTACAGAAGTTTCAATACAGAAATAACAACACAATAACTAGAATACACAAATAACAAAAGGGAAAAAAAACCTAAAGATAAAAATACAAAAATATATCAACATAAACATAACAACATAGAAATTGCCATACAGAAATGACAAGAAGAAAATTTCAGTAGAATGAAATAGTAATACGAAAATAACTATACAAAAATTACAATACATAAATAAAAATGCGGAAACAGAAACTCAAAAATAACAAGACAAAAATAAATTAACATAAACATGACAACATAGAAATTGCGATACAAAAATGACAAGACAGAAATTTCAGTAGACTAAAATAGGTATACGAAAATAATAACACAAAATTTAAAATACGAAAATGAGAAGAAAAAAAAACAATACAAAGACAGCAATACAAACATAAGAACAAAGAAAGTATTACCCAAATATCAAGACATAAATTACGATTATCAAAATAACTGTACAAAAATAACAACTCCGAAATTACAATCTGAAAGTATTAATTTCAAAACAGAAATAATAGAACAAGAATAGCATCATAAAAATAACAATACCAAAATAATCACAACAAAAAAATAATACAGAATTAACTTCACAAAAATAGTACTGCGAACACAACAATTAAGAAATTACAATGCTAAAATAACACAAACATTACCATACAAAATGAACAAGAAATACATATGAATACAAAAATAAGAATTCATCAATAATAATTCAAAAATAAAGAAATACAAAATGAACAACACAAAAATGAACACAAAACAAAACAACATAAAAAAGACAGTATACAAAAACTTCAATACGGAATTAAAAAATCAAAATAATAAAACATAATAACATAACAGAAATAACAATACTAAATTAGCAACACCAAAAGATCGATACAGAAATAACAATACAAGAATAAAACTACAAACATAACAATTTAGAAATACTGATTTAAAAGTAATAACAAATGCATAGCAATACGAAAATAAAAACTAATAAACAGCAAAAAAATATTAACAGGAAGATAACGACACAAAAAGAAATACAAAAAGTAACAATACACAAATAACAATAACGAAATAACAACACAAAAAAGAAATTTGATCAAATAATTCAAATGGCTGTGCAAAAATTACAGTATATACATATATGAATGTAAAAAATTAACGATACCAAATAAAAAACGAATATATATAAGACAAAATTAACGTTAAAAATAAACTAACAAATGAATAATGTGAAATGCAAAAATCAGTAAAATAACAAATGCACAGCAATACAAAAATAAGAACTAATAAATAACAACAAAAAAATATTAAAATGAAGATAATGACATAAAAAAATACAAAAAAGAACAATACACAAATAACAATTGCAAAATAACAACACAAAAAAAGTACAAAAAGGAACGATACACAAATAACAATAACAAAATAACAACACAAAAATGAAATTTGTTATATTAATTCAAACGGCTGTGCTCAAATTACAGTATATACATATATAAATGTTAAAAATTAACATTACCAACTAAAAAAACAAAAATATATGAGACAAAAATAACTTTAAAAATAAACTAGTAATAGAATAATAAAAATACAAAAATCACTAAAATAATAATATAAAAGTAAAAAAACGAATCCAAAATTGCAGTATAAAAGTCACAACACATAAATAACAATACCCCCATAACAATACAAAAATTACAGTACAAAAATTACAAAATTAAATTAACACAAATCACAGTACAAAAATTAGAATACATAAATTACAAAACTAAATTAACATATAAATAACAATACAAAAATAACGAGAACGAAGATAAAATTTGAAAAAATAATTCAGACGCCTGTAAAAAAATCACATTATGGATAAACATATCATTTTTAAAAACTAGTAATGCCAAAAATTTAACGAAAATGTCAAACACAAAAATAACATTACTAACATGTAAAAACATAAATAACAATTTTAGTATGTAATTTGTTAAAAATAACAGTAAGGAAATGTAAATCCAAAAATGAAATATAACAAAAATAATAATAAGAATAAACTGTCAATAGAGTAATGTAGAATGAAAAAAAAATGGCACAAGAAGAATGTGCCAATAACGCAGAAATGACAATAAATATACGTCTATAATTATTTGTATAAATTTTTCACATTAACAGTTAATAAAAAAAAATCTTATAATTATTACCATTATATGTATTCCATTTCCAAATCTAATGTAAAACAGTGAAAGACGTAACATCTGGCTAGTTGCAGAAGGGTCGTAACTTTTCCAAAAAGGATGCAGATCGAAATTTCTTCACACGTTAGCGCTCATATGTGCCACGTGACTTTACTGTTCGTGCATGTAACTGCCACCGGATACATAAAATTCTGAGCAACTAATTTTACAACCGGTGGGAGTGTTTACCACTCTTGACTACAGCAAAAGACAAATTTTTGACGCCCGCTGACAAATGTGCCTATTAAGAGAAGCTGCAGGTCAATGCAGATGAGACTAAACGCCAGGCGCCCCAAGTCGGAAGATGTCACATGATCTGCTTCTCGCTCTCGTATACTATAACTGCTACTTCCTATATTGTGCTTCTGGTTTTTCCTTTCTTTGCCAGTTCTCCCCTTATAAGATCTTTTTGATGTTACGTCTCAACGCTTCATAACAGATGTATTAATTTTCTAAACATTTTTACTAAAACAGGACTTTTCGATTCTGTGAACGTTTCCAGAAAATCTGGTCAATTATAGTTTCTGAAATCTGTTCAGTTTCCTTCTGAAGTAAAACATTACCTAAGCTTCTAGGTGTTACTTTATTTTTTCGACACGTCTAATGGAAAAGCAGGTTTTCAACTCACTTGTGTCTATTCGTGGACTATATGAGAAATTGCTCAAGTTTCGAGTGGATAAATTAAAGTTGAAAGCGGAATGAAGATAATTAAATTTTAATTAATTATTAATTAGATGTTTTTGTCTAATGAAAGCATGACAAGATTGACGTTTAAAATATAGGAAGAATAGAAAAATGTTGTGCGCAGAAGTAAGAATAAAATCATAGCGATTTAAAAATAATAATATGTAAACAATGACATCGGAATAACAATACAGAAATGGCATTACATAAGTAACAATTCGAAAATAACATTACAATAATAACAATACAAAAATAGTAATTAACAATAACAACACAAAAATAACATGACAAAAATAACAATACAAAAACAACATCACAGAAATAACAATACAAAAATAACTACACTTAAACAATAATGCAAAAACAACATGACTAAAATAACAATACAAAAGTAACATCACAAAATAAACAAAACAAATATATCAAAACAAAAATAACAATAAAGAAATAACAATTAAAAAATAACAACATAAAAATAACATGACAAAAATAACAGTACAAAAACATCACAAAAATAGCCATACAAAAATAACTGTACTTAAACAATAATACAGAAACAACATGACAAAATAACAATACAAATGTAACATCACAGAACAAACAAACAAACATATCCATACAAGAATAACAATACAAAAATAACAACACAAAAGTAACATCGACGAAAAAATACAAAAATAACAACAGAGAAATAATAACACAAAAACAACATGACAAAAATAACAATACAAAAGCTACATCACAGAACACCAAATACAGATACAACAATACAGAAATAACAACATAAACATGTCAAGACTAAAATAACAGCAAAGATTTCCAATACAAGAATAAAACACTAAAATAACAATGCAAAAGCTACATTAACAAAATAACAATACGGAAAAAATAACAAAAAATTGAAGATACAAAAATATCTATACACACATAACAATAAAGCAATAATAACGTAAATAACAATATAAACATATCAATACAATAATAACAGCAACAAATTAACTGTAGAAGAATAACAACACAAAAATAACAATGGAATTGCAACATCAAAGAGACAAGAAGAGAGAAAGAACAACACAGAAATAACAATACAAGAATATCGACACAAAAATAATATTGCATAAATAACAATACAAACATATCAAAACAGAAATAAAAATATCAAAAATCAAACACAAAAATAACATTTCGATAGTATTAGCATAGAAATAACAATACATAATATTGTTATCGGACGTTAATGTTGTTTTTATTGTTATTTATTTTTTCATTTACTCATAAACAAGTAATACTTGTTGCTATTATTTCTGTACCATTATTGTTTTATACTACTTATTCGCATTGCCAATTCTGCGTTTTACATTCACGTACAACTTTTGTGTATCACATTTATATGCAAAAATGTACATACTATTATTTTCACCTCTATTTCTAGTTTTCATAGTATATTCTAGTTTTTACAATTTACACTATTGTTCTAATGTTAATATTAATTTGCTCAATATTTTTCTCTATTTTTGTAATAACATTTTTTCCACATTATATTTATATTTTCCTTTTATCTCTTGCGCAGTTACATTTCATTATACATATTTTTTTGAATTTATGACACTGAAATAGGTGCATAAAACTCCCGTGTTCACTTTGAAAGCGACACTTCCAAAGAAAGAAGAACGTGACGCAAATTTACTTTACTAAAACTTAACTCGAAATGGAAAAATACAAAGAGAGAAAGAAGTGCTAGACTGGAGATTCGTACGAGATCGAATTGTCGACATTGTCGGATCGAGGTCACTCCAACATTCAATTAACTGACCAGTTTTACGGTGGCTATAAATACGTTCGCGCCTCACCCCTGTTCACTTGCAGGATCAGGAGAAATTACGTTCAAGTAGCTCACAAGTTTTGTTTCGAAACTAAACGTACCAGCAATTTGCTTTTTCTTCCTTAAAGAGGACAACATCTAAAAATCGAGTTTTTCGATTTGTTAAGAAGAATCGCAATTAAATATGAAGACAAATTTACAAATTACGGACAAAAGAAATTAGTTTTAAAAAATATGAAGTGGAAAAATAAAATACTAAAATGATGTAGGAAAAATATAAATACTAAAATAGAAACACTAAAATAACAACACTAAATTACAATACAAAAATGAGAACAAAGATAGAAGAATACAAGTTTAGGAATACAAACTTAACAACAAACAAAACAATACTCAAATATCAAAATATATACTACAATTACCGAAATAACGATACAAAAATAACAAATCCGAAATTATAAATTAAAAATAACAATACGGAAATGGAAAAAAATTATATAAAAATAACAACACAAACATAACAAAGGAAAAATAACAATATAGAAATTTCAATGCGGAAATAACAATACAAAATTAGAATATAACAATATAAAAATTATAATACTGAAAGAATAGTGCGGAGATTTCAAAACAAAAATAACATCACAGAAATAACAATACCAATGTAACTACACGAAAAAAGCATACAAAAGTTACAACAAATAGATAAGAATACAAAAGTAAGGACTCATAAATAATAATAATACAAAAATGTTGCAATATAAAAATAACAACACAAAAAAGATTAAAAAAAGGAACAAAATAAAAAAGACAATACGGGAAATTTAACTCAGAATTAAGAAAAAGAAAATAAAACAAAAATAACATTACTAAAGTAGCAACAGCAAAAAAGCAATACAGAAACAACAACACAAACATAACAAAGGAAAAATAACAATATAGAAATTTCAATGCGGAAATAACAATACAAAATTAGAATATAACAATATAAAAATTATAATACTGAAAGAATAGTGCGGAGATTTCAAAACAAAAGTAACATCACAGAAATAACAATACCAATGTAACTACACAAAAAAAGCATACAAAAGTTACAACAAATAGATAAGAATACAAAAGTAAGGACTCATATATAATAATAATACAAAAATGTTGCAATATAAAAATAACCACACAAAAAAAGATTACAAAAGGAAACAAAATAAAAAGACAATACGGGAAATTTAACTCAGAATTAAGAAAAAGAAAATAAAACAAAAATAACATTACTAAAAGTAAAAAAGCATTACAGAAATAACAATACAAAAATAACAAATCCGAAAACAAAAAATAGAAAAGAAATAATTATACAAAAATAGTAACACAAACATAACAAAACAAAAATAACAATGCAGAAATTTCAATACAGAAATAACAACAAAATAATCCAAAAATAACAATATAGAAATTGTAATATTGCAAAAACAGTCCGGAAATTTGAAACTAAAATAATAAAACAAGAATAGCATAAAAAAAATAGCAATACCAAAATAACACAAACATTAGCATACAAAAGTAACAACAAATACATAAGAATACAAAAATAAGAACTCATAAATGATGATGCAAAAATATTTAAATATACAAATAAGGATACAAAAAAAGAATACAAAAATAAATAAAATAAAAAAGAGACAATGCGAGAACTTTAATACAGAATTCAGTAAAAGAAAATAAAACAAAAATAACATAACAAAAATAACATAAAAGTAACAACAAATGCACACTCTCTAAATCTGAATAAGTCAAAAGTCTTCCACTTTTTCAATAAGTGTATATGCACTTACAATAAGTGACAATTTCACTTATTTAGAGTGAAATGACACTTATTTGTAAATGTATATGTACTTATTGAAAAAGTGGAAAACTTTGGACATCTAAACAAGTGAATATTCACTTATTCAAATTGAGAAAGTAGCAATATAGAAATAAGAATTGCCTGTTCGAATTTTATAGGTCAATTTACCCTGTTTTTCCCTACAAATATAGAGTAAAAAAAAAATATTAAAAATAATATTAAAAATACTATTAAAAATACAAAACATAAGAAATGTTGTACGCAAATATATAAAAATAGAAAAAAGGGCAAAGATAATAATAAAAAAAGCAAAATGAATATGGTAAGTACTGTAAATGTCTTTTATATCCAGGGACAATAAATTTAAGGAACCATTTATAACGGGAGTCTCGTGATCGATAAAACCATAAGAACTATTAATATTTTATAAGAGTATTCTAATAAAAATTTCGACTCAAGGATACGTTGGTTATCTTCAGTGTCGCATCTACTCCACCTTCACTAAACGATATTTTACCCGACGTATTACATTTATTTAATATTATTTACGGCAGGTTTTACGATGCCAATGATACGTATACGAAGTCTATCCAATATCAAATATAACGTCGTATCCCGAGGAAAGCGCGGGAGGTTGGTAGAGGCAATAAATGTACGGCAAACGGCGTTTCCGATAGACACCCTTATACCAATACAGGTATCATCCCTGGAATATAAGCACCTATCGATACCTCTGATATCTCCATTTATTTCTGTCCCATCCGAGAAAAGGAAGTCTCCAAAAATTTATCCGAAATTATTTCTCTTAATTGACGCTAATCTCTTGTTTTTTATTTATAATTGTGTACATAATACGGATTTTGGTATTTCATTTCTTCTCGATTCAATTTTTCGGTACATTATTTTTTTACTGTTTTAGTTTTTAGTAGATGTCTATCTAGCTCAGTTCCTTTCTATTTTCCAATAATGAAGAAAATTCTCTTTGAAATTTTCTATTTTTGTATATTCTTTTGTTTTGTTTCTTTAGTTGGTACTTTAGATTTTTTGGTATTTTTTTATTAGGATTATTTGCGACTTCCTAAAAATGGGCTAAATCGATTTATTTTTATGACTTATTTATAACTTCTAAGGAGAATGCAACTCCGGGGTAAGATGGACTTCTAAGAATTTAATTAAATATTTAAGGTTGACATTTATCTTATATATAATAATTTAATATTTAATGTATGTATAATACAAATTATGAAATATTGAATTTATTTGTCCCATAGATTAGAATTTAAAATTAACATTGTTTGTTTTATAAAGTTTTCAATTTTCGTAAATCTTTGGCACTCGATTCGAACATTTTGAATGATGTAGAACTGAAATCGAATTGAGACTCGATCTATCGTCATGTTATGTGTGTGTGTGAAAAAGAGAAAGACTAAGAGAAAAAGAAAGAGAGAGTCAAACGTCGAAAAAGCGAGCAGAGACTGAAATGACTAAATAGAAAACGCAAACGACACGGAAGTTTATGACCAGCATTCACTGGTATCTCTATTTCTCTTCTCTACTCCTTTTCAGACTTGTTTTCTCTTCACTTTCTTTATCTGTTATACGTTCTTCTCAGTTCTATAGTCTCGTTTCGAAATCCTAAAATTTCTACCCGCCAAGTCGAGTTAAAAACAGTTGAAGTTGAAAACTTTAAAATTGCGTTTAGAGTAAATATTTAAAAAAGTTTTGTTTACACGCGATTGGGATATTTTAGTTATTTATGTTATTTTTTGATTATTAATTATACGAGTAGGACAATAAGAATTAAATTAAAATATGAAAAGAAGAATACAAAAGTAATACCACAGAAATAACAATGCAAAAGCAACAATACAAAAACAGCAACACAAAAATGATAGTACAAAAGAACAATACAAAACCAGCAACACAAAAATAACAATACAAAAATAGCAATACAAAAATAATAGTACAAAACAGTAACACCAAAATAACAATACAAAAATAATAGTACAAAAGAGTAACACAAAAATAACAACACAAAAATGATAGTACAAAAGAGCAATACAAAACCAGCAACACAAAAATAACAATACAAAAATAGCAATACAAAAATAATAGTACAAAACAGTAACACCAAAATAACAATACAAAAATAACAATACAAAAATAATAGTACAAAAGAGTAACACAAAAATAACAATACAAAAATAACAATACAAAAATAACAATACAAAACTAGCAACACAAAAATAACAATACAAAAATTACAATACAAAAATAACAATACAAAAATAACAATACAAAAATAACAACACAGAAACAACAGCATAGAAATAACAATCCAAAAAAATACCACAAAATAGACAATACAAAAGCAGAATTACAGAAATAACAAGAATAACAATATCGAAGCAAGTTTTCCGAAAAAGCAAACCATAAACAATAATACAAAGATAAAAACACAGAAATAATAATACAAAATTTTAAAACTAAGAATACTGAAAATAAAATGCCAATATAGAAAATTAAATTTTCAATATCGAAACTACAATAAAAAAATTACAATACAATGTAACAATACAAAAATAACAAAGTAAAAGAACAACACAAAAGAATATATTAGAATAACAATACAGAAATTCCAAAACTAATATAACAAAACTAAAATTATAATACCAAAATAACAACAGCGAGTTATAATATAGAAATGACATTACAAAAACGACAAAACAAAAATAACATTACATATATTTCAATTCTAACATAGCTATTCAGAAATAGCAAAAAATTAACAAAAAGAAAAAAGGAAAGAAAAAAGAACAACACAGAAATAACAACAAAGATTTAATAACAATTCTTAACTAAGAATACATAAGTTAAAACACCAAAATAATAACACCGAAATTGCAAGACCAAACTAACAAAACAAAAATAACAATACGAAAGCAACATAATGGAAATAACTATACAATAATAACAATGCGAAATTAATTTCTTTAATGCAGGGCAAAAATTAAAATAAAAAAATAACAATACAGAGGCTACAGCACAGAACAAACAATACAGAAATAACCATAGAAAAATAACAAAGTAAACATAAATATTTTCAAACTGCAATAGTAAAATTACAATATAAAAATAATAATACAGAAATAAAAATAAAAAAACAATATGACATAAATAACAATACAAAAATAACTATACAGGAAAAAATAACGTAAAACTAAAAACACTTAAAAACAACACAAAAATAACTTTTCAGAAGTAACAACACAAAACCAATAATAGAAACATAAAAACACAGAAATTATAAAACAGAATAAACTTTCAAAACTAAGAATACAAAAGTTAAGATACCAAAATAATAACACTAAAATTGCAATACCAAACTAACAATAAAGAAATAACAATACAAAAGCAACATCACGGAAATAACTATACAAAAATAATTTTTGCATTTCAAGGCAGGAATTACAATAAAAAAATAACAACACTGAAATAATAATACAAAAATAACAGTACAAAGGCTACAGCAAAAAAAAAACAATTCAGAAATAACTATACAAAAATAACAAAGTAAAAATAAATATTCTCAAACTGCAAAACTAAATAACAACACAGACGTTATACTATAAAAATAATAATACAGAAATAATAATAATAAAAAACAATATCACATAATGAGCAATACAAAAATAACAATACAGGAGAAAACAACGTAAAAATAGCAACACTAAAAAACAGTAAAAAAATAACTTTTCACAAGTAACAAGACAAAATCAATAATACAAAAATAAAAACACAGAAATTATAAGACAAAATAAAAATTTAAAAGTAAAAATACAGAAGTTAAAATAAAAAAACAATAATCTTGAAATTGCAAGACCAAACTAACAATACAAAAATAACAATACAAAAGCAACATTACAGAAATAACTATACAAAAATAACAATACGAAAATTATTTTTGCTAAACAAGGCATTACAATAAAAAAATAACAACACTGAAATATTAAAATACAAAAATACAAAATAAATAGGACAAAAATAACATTACACAAGCTACAGCACAGAACAATAAATAATACAGAAATAACTATACAAAATAAACAAAGTAAAAATTAATATTTTCAAACTGCAATACTTAAATAACAACACAGAAATTACAATATAAAAATAATAATGCAGAAATTATCATAAAAAAACAATATGCCATAAATAAAAATAAAAAATAACAATACAGGAAAAAAAATTAAAATAACAATAATGAAAAACAATACAAAAGTAAAAACACAGAAATCGTAAGACAAAATAAAAAAAAACTAACAATACAGAAGTTAAAATACAAAAATTACAACACCCAAATTGCAAGACCAAACTAACAATACAAAAATAAGAAGGCAAAAGCAACATCACAGAAATAACAATGCAAAAATAATTTTTGCAATACAATGCAGAATTTACAAAAAGAATAATAACAATAATGAAATAATAATATTAAATGAATATGTCAAAAATAACATTTCAAAAGATGTAGCACAGAACAATAAATAGTACAGAAATAACTATACAAAAATAGCAAAGTAAAAATTAATATTCTGAAACTGAAATACTATAATAAGAACGCAGAAATTGCAATATAAATAATAATACAATAATAATAATAATAATACAAAAACAATATGACAAAAATAACAATAAAAAATTACATTACAGGATCAAAACAACGTGTAAATAACAACAATAAAAAACAATACAAAAATAAAAAGACAGAAATTGTAAGACCAACTAAGAATTTAAAACTAAGACTACAGAACTTAAAATACCAAAATGATAGCACTCAAATTGCAAGACCATACTAACAATACAAAAATAACAATACAAAAGCTACAGCACAGAAAAATAAATAATACAGAAATAACTGTACAAAAATAAGAAAGTAAAAATTAATATTCTCAAACTACAATACTAAATTTATAACACAGAAATTACAATATAAAGATAATAATACAATAATAACAATACAAAAACAATGTGCCAAAAATAACAATACAAAACGCAACATCTAAATCACACTACAACAACAGCATCGCAAAATTATAAGTCCAATAATGACAATATAAAAATTATAATTCTTTAAGAAAAATTTAATATACCTACAAAGAAATTTAATAAAATTAATTGTCGATTCGCTGGAGCGAAGTTGTGTAGGTTTTTGACACTTGTTGTGTTGGTTGTGAAATAAAAAACAAAAAACTCTGAACATATAAATTTAACGAAACTACATTTTTATTCCAGCTACGTTTCGTCAAAATTTCGTTGCTCTCTTCAGGCGTTGGAAATCTATTTTGGAACCTTTAAAATTGAATATACGATTGTTGTTTTTACAATATAAGTTGATGACAAAGTTCGAATTTTTATCATTTTTATACTCACTCTAGTTTCAAGCAATCTTTTGATTTCACCATAATATGCTGCGTTACAATTTTTTCAAGAAATTTTATATACAACTCCACAACTTTTCCATCTGTCAACAGAATCTTTTCCTAATTTTACAATGATATTCAGTGATTTTTTAACTTTAGAAAAAGTACAAATGGGCACTTCCAAGTGAGATTTACCTATCAAAAATTAAATTAAGTTTAATGTATATTTTTCAATTCTAGGGTAAAAAATATTGTATACGTAATTTTTTATTTGAATTTTGAAGACCAAGTTTTTGAGTTACGAATTTTCAAATTTTTGATTTTGCAAAAAACCTTTTTTCAATTGTTTATAGTTTGCAAAATATATAAGATACAAAATTTATGTAAAGAGATAAAATACTCATTTTCTTGTCAACTTTACAATTATTTTAGCAAGAAAAGCGATTCGTGTTTTTTTAATAACAAAATAACAATTTTTTATAAACAAATTAATTTTTTTCAAATTGAGCGTGAAAAAAAAATTTTTTTTTCTTTAAATAAACTTAAAAATGTTACAAATAAAATGTAATAAGTCCCATAATGATCTGACTCTTAGTTTGATTTAAATAAATTTTATAAGTTCGTCGTGCCAGCTCTAAGTGTGACGCAATTCGCGCGTACAATAATTCGAAATGTTCAAAGCAATTCAGTGATCAAATTAAACATTTATTTATTAATACATATATTAATATACACATATTTTTTACACTTAGTATTAAAAATTTATCTACCCAGTTGCACGAGGAACTTATAAAATTTATTTAAATTAAACTAAGAGTCGGATCATTATGGGACTAGTTGCGTTTTATTTGTAACATTTTTAAGTTTATTTTTAAAAAAAAAATTTTTTCACGCACAAATTTGAAAAAATTTAATTTATTTATAAAAAATTTTAATGTTGGTATTAAAAAAACACGAATCAATTTTCTTGCTAAAATAATTGTAAAGTTGACAAGAAAATATGTATTTTATTTTTTTACATAAATTTTGTATCTTCAATATTTTGCAAACTATAAACAATTAAAAAAAGGTCTAAATTTGAAAAATCAAAATTTTGAAAATTCGTAACTCAAAAACTTGGCTTTCAAAATTCAAATAAAAAATTACGTATACAATATTTTTCACCCTAGAATTGAAAAATATAGGGGAGAGTGGCCATCAATGTACCAGTTTTTTCAATGAACCATTCCAATTTTCTCAGAAACAATTAAATAAAAATTCTCCTAATTTTAAATATAAATGAAGTTTGCGTAATCACACTACGTCCATAAATTTGAGACGTGTGGATTTATTCTTTACAGAGAAAACTGAAAAAAACTGTTTTTGATGCACTGAAGAAAAAATTTACTTAAAATACAAACACGTTTTTTAATTGAAATAAGACAATTTAAAAATAAATGTACTTACGATTTATTTTGTTTTGGGCCTTAACTACAATATTCTAATGAGATAAAGATTTTGAAATATTGGATTAAGTTATAAAAAACCATTTTTGTTGCAAATGTCATGTTGATTCAATGTACCGGGGAACAATGAACCACCTGGAATTTCAGTGTATTTTCGATTTCTAGAGTGGTATGCCTGATTATAAAACTAGGCATGCGTACAGCATGTTACATCGATTGTTATCAGTACTTTTCTCAACATAGCAAAACTAAAATGCCATTTTAGCTAGTTAACTTAAATTTGAGGTATATTTATGTTATACATTATCAATTAAAAAGTGTTAAGTAATATTTTTTTATAGTATTTGATAGAAAATAAGTTTTTTTACAAAGTGAAAATTGCAATATTATTATTGTTGAACATTTATAGTATTTTTATAGAGGTGGTTCATTGTGTACCCAGGTTGTTGAAAATGAAAATAGCTTGTTAGTTTAGAAAGATCCTAAATTTTATTATTTAATCAAAATAAATCGTGTACAATATGTGTGCATTACCTAGAGAAGTGTTGTAGTTTTATATTGATGCAAAAAAGTGCTTGAAATTGGTGAAATTGAATAAGTACTATGACCTTGAAAAAAACCCGGTACATTGATGGCCACTCTCCCCTACATTAAACTTAATTTAATTTTTTGATAGGTAAATCTCACTTGGAAATGCCCAAATATTAAACTTCTTAAATTATTGTTCTCATTTCGTATAAGTGTTCCTTCTTAAATGAACCGACAATTCCCTGTTGTTCAGTGTACAAAATTTTTTTTAAATTAAACAATTCCCAACAGTTATTTTTTGCCAATCGTGAGCAACAAAACATTAAATTGTCCGCAAAAATTGTTACTAAACACCCCGATAATTATATTAACAAGATTATAACTCTGTATACTCAAGAAATAGCTATCCAGCAGCATTGTATAGTTTTGAGTTGATTGGAATTGAGTCTCATGATAGGTTGATAAGGATATAGCACTTGTAAGGAGGTTAGGTTTCGTGTGTCTGGTATGTACGCAAGATCCCATTGTACAATCGATGTTCTCGCGCTTTGTATGTACAGGAATCGTAACCCCCAATACCTCCTGGTATCTCGAAACCACTATACTCATCCCCAACATACATATATCTATATACCTCAGTAAAGTCGGCGGCAGTACAAGGTCAGTCCAAAAGGGAAGGAGACTCCAAACCAAATTTGCAGGAATATCGAGGTCGAGTAAGCGAACTCGAGGGTTCCTCCAGGATAACGGCTTCGGGTTACGGGATATATGTATATGCCTGGGTGAGCTACACAGTTACCCTCCACACCCGCTTCCCTTTGAATATTTTATGCAGACAATTCGCCAGTGCAGTTATTTCATGTTGGCTCCTTGAAAAAGATTCCGAAGTCATGGCACGTTTCCCTCCAACGCTCTTGCGAGGCCTCGCTACTATCTACTCTCAATTGTCGGTCAGGAGCATCATATGATAACTTGAATGAAAACTGGCTTTCTCAAATTAAACCCATCAGTCTTTTCAAACTGTTAAATATTCTTATTTTTTATCCATTTATTAAATCTCGAGAAAAACAAAATAAGTTGAGAAAAATGACAGAAAAAGTGCCAGGAATAATTCCGGGAATAATAAATATTGACAACTATATTTTCGATATTGTGTTTTGAAGTGGAATTTAAGTAAAGATAAAATGGAAGGATCGTTTATGACCTCGCCACTAATGTACTGGGCAAAAGGGTCTGTCATTGTTTTTGCAGGTAAATTACTGACAGTCCTTTCTCAACCGTCTGTAAGATGAGCAGAAAATAAAGTCTAAATATTTTGTCAACTAGAAATAAAGCTATGCACATTTATTTCACTATCCAGTCTTATTGCGTAAAATCTCTATTAAAGTTAATAAATTTTTTTTTTATTTGGTTTCGAGAAATCACATTTCTATGAGAAATATGACTATATATATATCTGGAGAAAGCAGAGGTCAATTTGTTCAGCGGGTACTATCGTTACTGCGGTAAATGTAGGTGGATACAACGTGTATTGCCTAACGTTGGAGAGTGCCATTTGCATGAATTTGTTGGCCCGATATCCCTGCAAAGATCGCACTTTAAGCTCGAGAAGTTGCCAGTTGGAGCGGGAGGTTGGTCCCTTTAAAGGCCAACCGAGGGGAAGCACTTTTTTCAATTTGTTAATTCAGGGTAATCTTGAGGGTGGCTAATTTCAACTCCAACTTGCTCAACGCCGGCTACCCGACTTGCGACTTTTAATCTGTTTCTCCTTTTGTTTGCCATCGTGCTCCTTTCCTTTCTTTTCTCGTCGTTGAAAAGATGTCCGATTTCCCTCCTCGCACAAATTAAATCTAAACATCAAACTCAAATATAATCTTGCAAATAAAAATCACTTTCTTCAATTCGGGTTTCTTGACGAGGAATTTTTTAGGGGTAGCAATTTTTTTAAACTGAAAGGGTGTACTTTTATTATTGGTTAACACACTCTAGGTCTGTGAGACCCATTTTTGAGTTAACGAATATCTTTTAAATATTTAGAAAATTTAAGGGTTTAACAAGATTCAATATGGAACTAATTTTTAAGTTTACAATGTTTACAGAATATTTAAATCTGTTTTTATTTATTTGAAAAAAAGTTCCTAGGGCTAGTAAGCCCTCAATGGAACAGATCATAGAGAACTAATAATAATAATAACATGGCCATAATCAGAGTACAATAAATGATATTAAAAAAAAATATCACAATCGATGCAACAAAGGTATGAATATAATTGAATAAAACAGTTTTTAGTTTGATCGGATGAGTAGTTTAGAAATGAGCTTTAAAAAGTGAACAGGGTTTTCTAGACCCTGATTGTGCTTCGTGTTTTAAAAAAAATACGTGTGTGGTTTAAGGGTTAATGGAGTTTATCTAGGTATTTTGTAATAATTAGGAATTTGTGAAATGGAAACAAATAAGAAGCGGGGAAAATATTTTGTGAGGGATGAGTGAAAAATGTACTGTTGGAGGCAAATAATAGCGAATTTCTGACATGGAGTATTTGTGTATTCTTAGTAAGCTTACGGTCGAACATTGCTTGTGTACATATAGGGTTATATAGTGGTGGTAGGATGACGGGCGTCGGCCATGTTGTCTTGACATTCTCCCCCGGGGTTTGTCGGGGGTGGATATATTTAGCTTGCCGCCTCCAGGGACCCTCGCCACCCCTGCTTGCCACCCAACCTCCAAACTACTCCCGACTTATGATGCCACTGTCCGACCAACCCCAAAAACTTCCGATCCCTCGACTAAAAAATTTCTCCACATTCTACACTCACAACAAACCAAAGGAATTCTATATATTGTTGAGTACACACAAAACTTGAGAGCATCAAAACGATGCTTGATGATACGGTTTTTTTTAGATCAATTTTTATAATTGATGCAAAAAGGGGTATGATTATGTAACTGAAATTGTATTTAATGATTAAAACAATTTTAAATAAAAATACTAATAAAATAAATAAATAATTAATAAAAATAGTAGGAAGTAAATAATAAATTAATATTAGAATACAATTTTCGAATAAAAAGATTTTGTATGCGATGAGGAGCGGGCTCTTGACGCTTGGTTAGAAAATTAATAGTAAATTAGCAAATAAGTTGCTTTTAATTAAATAAAAAATATAAAAACCAAGAAAGTGACTAGACTCAGAAAGTTAGAAAAATACCAATAAATAATTAATATTAACTTGTTTATTTAAACATTTTAATTAAGATAAGAAATATTGTTTACATTTTTATAAATTTATAGTTAAATAATGGCAGTTAAAATATAGGAGCATAATGCGCAATTGGGAATTTAGTTAATTGAATATTCTTCGGGAAATTAAACAAATTAATAAAAATTCGTTATAGAATGTTCTGATAAATTCTAGAAGCTTTTAAAATTGTTTATCTTGTTAAGATTGTTTATCTTCCGGTATTATTTTTTAGGAAAAATATTTATTGGCTCAAGAGCTAATAGCAATTATATTATATTATATATATTATATATATTATATTATATAGCAATTATATTACCAATTATAGAAACAAATTGCGCCAAAATATCCAAGATTCGGGAGATAATTTGACTTTCGGCATATCCGGGGTCAAGAAAATATTTTCGAGAAATATATTTTTTTTAAAAGAAGAATTACTATCAAAGATATAAGAATTGCAATATTGCAAACACTTAAACATAAATAAATTATTAAGTCTTACTGTTTCTTGACAATGTGGATTCCTTATATTTTTTAAATATTAATTTTTTTAATATTTAATGAAGAAACAAAACTCAGATTCCCTATTTTTGAACTTTAAACGTCCTTTGCTGACATACCGGGTGACCATCCAGGATTTTTTGATTTTAAAGAGTTCCTTGTCAAATGATAAAGTTTCAATAAACCAAGATTTAACAGAAACGGAGGTTTAACGACAACTAATTTGTGAATATTAAATAAAAAATTGTCAATAAACCATAAAAAAAATATATCCAAATACAAAAGCTTAGGGATTTTGGTTTTAGGACAAAAATTAGGGAATATAGGCAGGATAAATTGAAAAATTGAATAATAGTAATTATAAAAAAAATAAAGTAAGATAAAATTGATTAATAAATAAATTTGGTTTTAGATTTTGGAATTCGAAACTTGTAAATAAAGTATTTGGCTAGTTAAAGTTACTATTTTAAATTCGTAAAAAGTAAGTTTCAGTTGAAAATAAATATTTGTTGCGATGTCTAAAAGATAATGTCATTTAAATTAAATTATTTTATTTTTGAAAAATTTCAATAAATTATAATTCTGATTTCTTGATTTGTAACTTATTCTTATTAGTTTAAACTTTAAATTTAATAATTAAATTAAAAATTTTTTTATATATTTAAGTTTTAATGTTTATGGTTTAAATTGTTTCAGGAATCTATAAAAAAACCTGATATAAAATTATAATTTTATTAATAAAGTCAGATTTGAGATTCCTAATAAAATCAAAGTATTTGAACAATAAAAGTAATAAGTAGTAATATTAATTTTGAAATAGAAGTTTAAAAGTTTGGAAATCAAAAATAAAAAAAAAAGGTGGCAAAATTCTTATCTAAGTAACATCATTTTCATTATCTTTTAAATCCACAAAAACCAACATTTACGATTTGATTTTACAGCTTAAAAAAATACAAGAATTTGTAAAAAATCCAGGAATTTGCAAAAAGTGCAGTGAATTCCTAGATAAATCTAAAAAATTTTCAGTTTTAATATTGCATTCTCTAAAATTTGAAAAATTGAACTAGAAATGGGCAAACATTTTCTTATTTTGCTTCAGATAATTTTTAACCATTTTTTCTGTTTTAAGATTTTTTTCTACTTTTCTCCTGTTAAAAGAAATTAATTATTATTATTTCATGCAATAAATGCCTTTATACCATTTTTACTTTTTGTTGATTTTATTACTTACTTTCATATTTAAAAAAAAAATGTTCCGTAAATCTTTTCATTTTTTTTTTAAATTTTCGTCTTTTTAGACGTTTTTTATTTATACCCTTTTTTAAAATATGTTCTTTTCTTACGAAGTCTTGCGTTTTTTCAATATAAACTTTTTTTTGTAGATTAAAAAATGGATTCTTTAATTTTGCCTGTTTTTAATAGGAACGGGTTGAGAGGAAAGTAAAATATTTCACTTAATTTTTTTTTTTTAAATTCGCTCATCTTGTTTTTAAATTTATTTTTGTCTACTTTTTAGCTTTTGCCCCTTAATCTAATTTGTCTTTAGTAAAATTGTGAAATTTATTGATTTCTCTAAAGATATATATCTGTTTAAAAACCTAACATAACCTTGTTAGTTCTGTTTAAAAAAGTCTAATTTTACAAAAAATTGCTTTTTTTAGTTTTTATAAACTTTTTTTATTTTTGAATTTTTTTTAGTTCTTTTGTCGATTTTTTATTCCTTATTTTTCTTGATTTTGTTTAATTTTTAGCATTTATTATTTCTTAATTCTGTCGAAAAGTTTTACATTTTTCGGAAATTTTTATTTGATAATAGTTAGCTGAATTTTTCGAAAAAAAATTTTCTCCATTTCTCAAATTTTTTATTGAATTTTATTTTCTTATATTCTTTTCACTTTTTGATTCTTAATAAATTTTTTCCTTTTCTTTAAATTTTGTTCTTTTTTGATAATTTTAGTAAACATTTTTTTCTAATTTATCTTAAAACTTCTCCATTTCTTGAAAATGATTTTCATACCTTCAAATTGTTGAATTTTTAGTTGTAAAATTTTTAATTAAAATAAAGTGAGCTTTTGTTTTTTCGTCATCTATTTCTTAAAATTTGCATCTTTGTTTTGAAACTGTTCAATTTTATTCTATTAAATTCTCAATTTTGAAAATTTTAAAAAAAAATTTCATTGCTTTTTTGCATTAATTTCTAAAATAATTTCCCAATTTTTCTAATTTTCGACATTTTTGTAATAATTTCTTAAAAATAATTGTCCTCATTAATTTAAGTTTTTAAAGAATTTTCTCGTTTCTCTTGTAGACATTTCTTTATTTCTTTTACATTTTTTTTCATTTTCTTACTTTTTGTCTTTTCCTCGATTCAAAATTTCAAAAAATGTATTTCTTGTTTTCTGCTTTACTGTTTAATATAATTTTTCAATTTTTCTCATTTTTTAAAAAATTACCTCTCTTCTTTTGTAGACCTATTTTATTATTCACATTCTTGTATTTCATTTTTACATTTTCTTATTTTTTACTACTCAATTTTTTTATTTTTCCATTACTAATTCTTCACAATATTTTCTTCAAATTTTCTCATTTATTTACAATTTGTTTGAATTCAATGCAAGATTTCCTCTACTTTTTATTTGATCTTAATAAACACTCTCATTTCTCTTTTTCTTTATACTTTTCCCATTTTTTCCAACTTTTTTTTCTCTCCAAATTTTCTTTAATTTATCCCAGATTTTTCCACATTTCTAAATCTTTAAACAATTTTCCTCTTTTTTTATCTTCCGTTTTTCAAACTACTTTTAATTTCTGTTCAATATAAAAATAATGATATCAATGCCACTGTCTCAAAAAAAAAAAAAAAACTTTAAATTCTAAATTTTTCCATCACTACTAAATATCCAAATAATCGGTTATCAATCACCAGAAAAAAAAACGTTCAGGAAAATTGTTATTTACAATCCGGGATTTTTGAAAATGATCATTCGCCCGACATTCTAAAATACAAAAACCAAATCTCAAAGAACAAAATTTTGTTTTTCTGCACGTGGTTAGAGATTTTTTGCAATAGAAGAGGGGGGGATTGGTCGCCTGTTACGACAGGGGTTACAACAGCTTTCCTGAGCTTTTCTGACTCTTGCAAACCTTACATACCTTCCCATCCACTCGGTGGAGAAAGAAGTCATCAATATCTCGTGGCTTTCGCTTCTGGCCATCTCCGGCCGTCTGAAGGGTGAAAGCGGACAAAATATTTTCAGTTGGTATGGGCGGAGTCACGCCTAATCCCCAGAGTCAAAATGGAAGTCTCGAGAGACTGTTGGACGATCAAGTGTTGTCCCAGCTGCGAGGGTTAGGCTGGACCAAGGGGTTACTTGGTCAGTATCTTTCCCGGCACCAAAGATATTACACAGAGCCAAGGACATTTCGCGAATTTCTCAAAGTTTGTTCAACTTTTCGAATGGATTGAGAAAAAGACACGAGAGAGAGAAAGAGAGAGTCGAGCGTGAAACACCCCTCGAATTCACCATGAGGAAGATTCTCTCGCTTTTCTTTCAAGGACTCGACGATAGTATTCACCTGCCAATATCTATACCGCCTACTCTCGAGGACGAGAGCAGAGAGGTGGTTTTCGATTTTTTCTCTTCCCTCAACATAACGCCATTTTATCTAGTCCCAGCGATAAATGGCCAGGGTTTCTTTACACTAGAAATATATATATTTTTTTTTTTTTTGACGAATTCCAAGTTTTTTTAGTGACAAGATGGTGTGGAATTTGAGGTTATGTTGTGTAGCTACTGGTGGAAAAGTTTAAGAGATTTTGTCAGTTTCTTTTTTTAGTTTGATTATATTTATTTTGTGATTTTATCATTAGTGGTATTTTTGGAAATACAAGCAGAGTTTTATCTGAATATTGTTACGATTTTCAAATTTTTGACATAAATTTTCGTTTTGAGCTTTAAGGAGGAATCGGACGAACAATCGGAACAAAAGTTAGTCTAAATGAATAATTTTTATTTTTGATATAGAAGACACTTAAGTTAATGAAATTTTTTTCAGTGAAAGTGTGGACACTTGTATTTTTTTACAAAATAAGCCGTTAAAAATTGCAATTTGATGAAAATTAAAAAAAATTGACGTTGGAAACGATTATTCAAATATTGTTCATTTGAACCTCAAATTGAAAAATCGTTTCCAACATCAATTTTTTTTAATTTTCATCAAATTGCAATCTTTAGCTGCTTATTTTGTGAAAAATATAATTGTCCACACTTCCACTGAAAAAAATTTCATTAACTTATGTGTCATCTATATCAAAAATAAAAAAATTATTCATTTGGACTAACTTTTGTTCCGATTGTTCGTCCGATTCCTTCTTAATCTAAAAATGATCATAAAAGATATTATGTCTGTCTGACTGTCTGTCTGTAATAAAATTTTGTACGCTAATTACGTGTAAACGAATCAAGGGATTTAAACGAAATTATGTGGTTTATTAGGTACTCACCCAAGTTAGGTTTATAAACTTAGAAAGTTTAAAACTTTTAATTAGAACGGAAGATATGACGATTTTTCAAAATAATTGAAAACCTCAAGTTTTTAGATTGGTGATAAATTATAAAGGTTGGAATCGAAATGTGTCTGAACGTAATTGTCTTGTTCTACTAATCATTTAAAAGAGTATATTGAGAAGATGAATATTTTAAAGAGTATTAGTAATTGGGAAAAATAAAAAAACGGAAGTTTATTAAAAAATCTGTGAACTCTTAAGAAATTAAGGATAAATCATGAAAGTTTCAGTTTAGTGTCCATTAACAATTTAACAAATTTGAAAAATTGGGAATTTGCAGGAACACATAAAAAGATCCAAAATTTTTAAAAATATCCAGAAATTTTTGAGAAATTCCAAAAATTTGTGGATAAATCCCGAAAATTTTTGTTTTAATCTTGAATTCTCTAATAATTCGACAAAACCAGACATTTGCTCGACATTTTTAACGAGGTCCGTGAAATTTTTAGAAAAACGGATAAATCTCGAAAATTTCAATTTCGTATCTTTCAATAGTTTAAAAATAAATAATAAAGAAATAAGAGATGGGAAATGTCCGGGAATTTTTACAAAGATCCAGGATTTTTAAAAATATTCGAAATTTTTTTTAATAAATTCGTAGAATTTGAAGATATTTCTCGAAAACTGTATTTTCAATTTCATATTCTTGAATAATTTGAAACATTTTAAAAACCAGATATTTGTAAAAAATTTTTAACAATATCCGGGAATTCTTGAGAAATTCTGAAAATTCGTGGATAAATCCCGTAAATGTCAATTTCAATCTATTTTTCTAAAATTGTTTGAGAAATCGAATTCGAAATAGTCAAAATATAAAGTAATAATTTTGGATAGAAGGAAACTCAAAAGTCAAAAGTAATGATAAATTTTAATAATGTAGAGTCACTATGCTTTAAATAAATCCCAAGGTCAAATTTTAATTTTCTCAAATTTTTAATTTTTTACAACAAAATTTGAATATTATTTTTAAATATTTACTTAAATTAAATTATTTAATTAAATAATTCATTATTTAATTAATACTTAATTAAATAATTCATTATTTAATTAATAATTAATTAAATAATTATTTTGTATTTTCATTTAGACCTAATTAAATTTTTTTATACTTCTTATAATCTCCTAACTTTAAAATAAATTTTTATTAAACGTTATAATATGTTATAATATGTTAAATCTAATATTTTATTATAATATGTTATAATTATATGTAAATTATTTTTTAGTCTTTTTTGTTTATCACCTGTTAATTTTTTAAAGAATTTTTGCATATTTTAATTATTTTGCTATTTCTAAAAAATTTCTAAATTGTGCCCATTACTGTTTTAAAATATTTTTTGAACTTTTTTTTGTTAATTTCTATTAAACCTTTAAAAAATTCCAGTATTTTTGTTTTTATTCTTTTTTGGTATATTTAAATAGAATTTCTGAATTTTTATTACATCGTAAAGATTTTCATTCTTATACTATAATCATGTTGTGTGTTATAAATTTTATTACTTTTACAGAAATTCTTTCAGTTTATTTTATACAATTTTGTCTTCCTAACATTTGACAATATTACTTTTTTTCATTGATTTTATTATTTATTTTCATAATTAACGGGAAGTGGCGGAAATACAATTTTTTTTTAATTTCATGATGTTTTTATTATTCTCTCGTTTTTTATTTTGCGAATTTATTTAATTTTCTCTACATTGTATTCATTTTTCGCAGATTAATTCACCGTTTCATAAAATTTCTAGTTTTTATAATTTGAAAGAAAAAATTGTTGTCAGAACTGTTTTATAAATAGATCTAATGTTTTAAACTATTTTTCTTTTTTTTTTAGTTGTCTTCACATTTTCTTCAAATTTTCTTCATTTTCATTCTAAAAACTAAGTTTCTTTTAACATTTTTTAAACATTTTGTTATTTTATTTCTAATATCTCTTTTTTTCTTGTTTATTATGTCTATTTCTTATATTTTTTATTACACTTTGAAATATTTTATTATTTTTGCCCAGTTTGTTAATTTTTTAAAAAGATTTTCTCCAATTATCAAAATATTTCTTTATTATTTATATTGGATTCTTATAGTTTTTTTCATTCCCTTAAACTTCTAGACTTTTTCTTAAATTTAGTTAAAATCCCTTCAATTTATTCGTGTTTTCATAAACTTTTTTATCACTCTTTAAACTTTATTAAATTAATGACATGTTCTTTTTTTCCATTTTATGAAAATGTTTTACTTTTAATCATTATTTTTCTATTTATTAAAAATTATTTGTCCTGTTCCGAAAAAAAACTTTAATTATTTTCATTTAATTGTTCATTGTTTTAAAAGACTATTTACCTGTCCTGTTAATATTTAGTTTATTTTTTTTTCTTTTTTTTTTCTCAAAGAGTTTTCTTTATATACTTAAGTTTAAGTGTTTTTTCATTGATTTTCTTATTTGCTGTTTTTAATTTTAAAAAAACAGGTCTGTAAATAATTAATTTTTTTTCATTTTTTTTTCTTAATTTTTTAAATTTTACAGTCATTTCGTATGTTTAATTAGAAAAAAAACAATTTAAGCAGTTTTTGTTAAACTATCTAATATCTTATATCATTATTATTATATTTTTGAATTTTCCTCATTAGAGTAAAGTTTCTTATTTTTGTGTGTTTTTAAATTGTCTTTTAAGATTTTTTTCCTGTATTTAATTTCCTCATTTTAAATAAATTATCGTTGGTTTTTTTTAATTTTTCGTCAAAATAATGTTATTTTAACAGATTTAGTAATTTTATCATGATTTTATAATTTGTTAACATTTTTGAAGATTTTTGTCATTTTTCGAAATTTTGCTCATGGTTTATTAAATGTTTTCACTGTTTTCTTATTTCTTCAGGCTCTTACACTTTTTTAAATTTTTCTTAATTAATTTAAGTTAACTTTTTTTTTTGCATTGACTTTTATTCATCTTTTTAAAATAATTTACAACGTTTGAAAAGTTTTAAATCATCTTTCTATTTTGTTTTCTAGTTATTTTTCAATATAATCTCAATATTGTATTTAAACTATTTAATATTAAATCACAACAATTGTTAATCATTAAAGGAGCAAATCCGGAAAATTTGTAATTTGTAATCCGGGAAATAGGGGAATTTAAAAACGATTATTCGGTACAAACCCTATAATAGAAAACCAACTTTATGCCTGACTATAACTAACTTCTACTACTAGACCGAGAATTCCCCACTTTCTACTTCCCAACAAAAGAATAATTATTTTCTATTTTTCTGTATTATTCACATTTTCTACTAAATCACAATGATAATAAATATTTTTCATTCACAATATTTCTTCGTACATATTTTTATCTTTAAATACATTTTCCTAATATTCATTCCAATAATCTATTTGAAATACTAAAAGTTCCATTACATGCTATTTAAATTTTAAACCCCATTTTTCTAATCCCTTCAATCAATTTTACATATTCCAAAAATAAAGTTAAATTCCGAAAAAACCCTCGTCTGACCATATCCAGTTTCTACCACTGAATTCAATTCCAATACACCAACTTATCTAATTCCTTTACCCCTAATATCACCCAACACGATTTTTTCTTAAATTTCTCTTTTTATCATTTCTGCACAACTCACCAAAGGGTTTAAGAAGGCGGAACGTTTTTAAAAATTTCTTGGTACAATCGTGTCACACGACCACGAAGTTGAGCCCCGCGTACTTGGTGCTGAACAGTTTCGCTCAATTATTTAAAACGTCGCGCCCCAGAGCTTGGAGCGTGTACCGAATAACGTTTCAAGATTCACTTTCATTTTCTCTGCTTTCTCTTTCCTCTTCTTTTCTGCGGTTGCTTCAAGCACAGGCGCAACAGAGACAGCGACACAGAAGCGAATCCGCGACGAATGAAGGAGGAAAAAGTGAGGGTTGTAAGTTGCACGGATAATTCTTGAAAAGCACAGAGAAGCCGTGGATCCTCGAACCCTGAAACGCCGGAAACGGAAGGGAGAGAGTCAAGAGGGGAACGCTTGCCTGCAATACAAGCCGTATAATTTCATACAATCTTCAAGAAACTCTCTCTCTCTATTTTTCTTCATCTCTTTCTCTCTCTTATTTTTTCTTCCCTCTTTTTTATTTTCTAGTTTCTGTCTCTTTTTTCTCTTCTCCGTGTCTATTTTTCTTTCTATGCTATTTTCTCTCTCTCTCTCTCTCTCTCTCTTTTTCTCTCTTTCTCTCTCTCTATGTTTCTATCATTCTCTCTCTCAATCTCCATCTCACTTTTCTTCTCCCGTTCCCTCGTCTGCAACGCCCTTTCTTCCCTCTCGGCTCCTCCCTGCCTCTTGCTTGTGACGTGAGAGGAAAGCAAGAGGAAAGATCGTCAGCTGGCGGGATCTAGAGAGAGAGGGCGAATCCCTCGGGACTATCGACTGCTGAGTCCCGTGGGGCAAGTCGATACTCCAGGGACACCGTCCTTCTCCAACAATTTCTCTCTCCTTTCATCTTTCCCTCACTAACACACATTCAACTTATCCTCTTTCTCTGTTAGATCGCCCCAGCTTCTTCATTCTCCTTCCTCGTCCCTCTTCATTTCTCCGACTATTACACCCTTAAATACTAGGCGCAAGCGCGTTTACGGTCTTTCTTATTTTCCAACAAAAACTTTTACCGGCCAATTGCTCGTTACTTTTCCTCTTTGTAAAACAATAGCATTCAGAATTAAAATACAAATTGAAAAATTGTATTCTGAATCAAATTTGTACACGGAAAAAAATCTAGTGTGGCGAACCACCGAATTTGGAAATGAAGCTATAATAAGAAAATGTACTGCTAATTTGTATAAATAATTTTGCTGTTTTCAGTAAACTGTTTTGATAAATTGGCACTTATTTTGTTATTGCTGAAATTCGAAATTTCGTATTTTAGTAAATTAGGTATTCCTCTTAAATAACCAAAATAGAAAAACTGTTTAAATATATCAGCGAAACGCAACTTTAGGTCAGCTGTAGGTATAGTCAACTTCTTGATACAAACTTTAGTGATTTGGCGATAGTGAAAATCTCCGAAAAAAACAAACAGTCAAAAACTGACAGTTTCAGATTTAAACATTCTTGTGGTTATTTTTATTTAACCTTATAATAGAAATATTAATTTTTATTTAAAAATTAATTAAACGAAAACATTAGTATGATTTACCATCTAGAGCAAAATTAGTGAAAAGTAGTGAAGTGAAAAGAGGAAAGTAGAAGAAATATAAACAAAGAGAAATAAGTTAATAAAATTATAATTGTGCATTTCTTGAATAAACAATAAATACATCTAAACATATTTAGTTTTATCAATTGATATTAATTATTAATTAGAATCTAAATTAATATTATTTTCATAAAGTGATAAATGGCTTCTATTATTTTAAAGTTTATTAAAATAACCTATATTTTTTATTTACAAACATAAAAGTGTTATCAACTCTGTAATCAACGAATTATATATGATTTAATTTTAAAAAATAACAATAATAAAATATTTAAAACTAAAAAATTATTATATTTTATTTTATTGATAAATTTAATTTAGGTTTAAGTACATACGTTATGTTTTGTATATAATAAGTTTCTTTTGAATTTTTAAATAGGTACATAACGAAAAGGAAAACGTAAAACGGAAATTTAAAATTCAATTTTTGAACCTTAAAAAAACCTTTATTAAATAATATATATTGTGGTATTGAAAACTTATCAAGTTTATTTAAAATTTTAATAACCCTACTTTTAATAAAATTAATTGAAATGAAAATCATATCAGTTTAAACTTAAATTACATACCTATTAATGACAAAACTAAATACATATTTAAATTTATTTATTATTTTTAAAATAGAAAAACAAATACAGAATTATAATTTTGTCAGGTTATATTTATTCGTATTCACATCAGTCCATCTTGATTCCTATTTATACGTCACTATCATTTCACAGATTTCGGTAAAGGTAATTATAACACTTTTATTAATTATATAATGTTTTAATAAAAATTTCAATATTTATTATGTGATAAAAGAAAAGTAAGCATCACCTAACCACGAGAATATTTAAAGCTGAAATTGTCAAAACAATCAAAATTTTAAAAGGCAGTGAGATAAGATGAAATGAGATCAGATGAGTATTCTGCAATTGAGCCCCTTGGCCGCTGACTTTTCATAAACACAATTTTAAATAACCTTTTATAAAATCAAGTATAATTGCTAAAACATATTCATTTGCTTTTTTTTAACTATTTATCAAAATCAAGTTTCTAGCTATTCATTTAGAATATTTCAATCAAAGAATTCCATTATCTTTCTTTTAAAGTTACAAATATATAAAATAATAAAACACTTTCCCTAATATGGAAAAATTGAGCTGCGATTTTCAATTTCGCCAAAACAATGATATTGGCAATATCGTTCGTTCGTTTTTGGCTAAATGTTTAGCCATTCTGGAGAAAAGTTTGACTGATACAGTTGTACTTTTTTTTCCGTGTAATTGTGTAATTATAGAATTTGGAAATTGGTGCAGATATTGGATTTTCGGTAAAAAGAAGAGAAATTTGGTTAAATGAGTAGTAGTTAACAAAAAGTGGATTAAAGAAGTGGTGCATTAAAAAAATGGTAGATTAAAAAATTGGTATATTTGGGAAATAGTGAATTAAAAAAGAGTAGATTAAAAAATAGTCCATTAAAAATTTCAATAAAATTTGTAATTACTTAAACGGTAAAATTTGTAGATTGGTGAGAATATTAGATTTTAGTTAAAAAGAAGTGAAATTGGATTAAATAAGTAGTGATAGAAAAAAGGTGGATTAAAGAAGAGGTGCATTAAAAAAATGGTAGATTAAAAAAATAGACTATTTGGTAAATAGTGTATTAAAAAAGAGTAGATTGGAAAATAGTGGATAAAAAAAAGAGTAGATTAAAAAATCGTCCATTAAAAATTTCAATAAAATTTGTAATTACTTAAACGGTAAAATTTGTAGATTGGTGAGAATATTAGATTTTAGTTAAAAAGAAGTGAAACTGAATTAAATAAGTAGTGGTGGAAAAAAGGTGGATTAAAGAAGAGGTGCATTAAAAAAATGGTAGATTAAAAAAATAGACTATTTGAGAAATAGTGTATTAAAAAAGAGTAGATTGGAAAATAGTGGATAAAAAAAAGAGTAGATTAAAAAATCGTCCATTAAAAATTTCAATCAAATTTGTAATTACTTAAACGGTAAAATTTGTAGATTGGTGAGAATATTAGATTTTAGTTAAAAAGAAGTGAAATTGGATTAAATAAGTAGTGATAGAAAAAAGGTGGATTAAAGAAGAGGTGCATTAAAAAAATGGTAGATTAAAAAAATAGACTATTTGGGAAATAGTGTATTAAAAAAGAGTAGATTGGAAAATAGTGGATAAAAAAAGAGTAGATTAAAAAATAGTCCATTAAAAATTTCAATAAAATTTGTAATTACTTAAACGGTAAAATTTGTAGATTGGTGAGAATATTAGATTTTAGTTAAAAAGAAGTGAAACTGGATTAAATAAGTAGTGATAGAAAAAAGGTGGATTAAAGAAGAGGTGCATTAAAAAAATGGTAGATTAAAAAAAGAAGACTATTTGGGAAATAGTGTATTAAAAAAGAGTAGATTGGAAAATAGTGGATTAAGAAAAGAGTAGATTAGAAAGTAGTGGATTAAAAATTCGAATAAAATTTGTAATTATGTAAACGGTAAAATTTGTAGATTCGTGATAATATTGGATTTTAGTTAAAAAAGGATGGAAATTGGAATAAATAAGTAGTTGTAAAAAAAAGACCGATTAAAGAAGGGGTGGATTAAAAAAATGAAATATTAAAGAAATGGTAAATTTGGAAAATTGTGGATTAAAAAAGAGTAAAATGGAAAATAGTGGATTAATATAAGAGAGTAGATTAGAAAATAGTGGATTAAAAAAGTAGTAGATTAAAGAAATGCTAGTTAGTAAAAATTGGTAATTTAGCGAAATATAAAACCAATTTAAGTTTTTTTGAAAAATCGAAGAATTTCGAAAGGGAAAAGAAACTTGGCAAAAAATAAATTAACAAGACTCGGAGCGATAAAAATTGATTCTAGAAGGCGAGAAATAAGTTGTCTGTCTGACCATAACTCGCGTTAACTACTTAACTTAAGTGGTAAAAATGTCAGTCTTAACTTGAGTATTAAATAATGACTTGATTAAATAATAATAATAATAATTTATGATTTTATTAAATTGAGATTTAATAGTAACTCGAGTTGTTACGGTAACTTAATTATAACCAAGTTATAACTAAATTATATTAAATTACAACTTGAGTAACTTTTAATAAATTATAACTAATTAATAATTTATATTATTTAATAATTTATAACTTTTACTAAAATATAACTAATTTATAACTTAATTATAATTTAACTAAGAATTATAACTTGGTTAAGTTTTCAACAAATTGCAATAACCAAACTTTTCACTTTTATAGGTATTAAATTAAATTATATGAATTAACTATATAAATGAGTCAACTGAATCACCCTGGAACAGGTTTTGAATAAAAAAATGTATTCATAAATAAAAATTTTAATTGAGAAAGAAACTTTCGAGAGTTTTTTGACAGATATTGAAAATCAAAATGGCGGATCTAAAATTAAGGATACATTTTACAAAACTGATCGATTTTGGTAAAATATTCGAATTTTTTTAGGATCACTAATAGTAGACTGATTTTAAAAATACGAATATGGTTTTTAAAATTTGTTTCCGAGACAATATTCTAAAAATTCAAAATCGCGCTGGTCATACTGGTAACATTACTAACATTTTAGATTTTTTTAATTTTGACTCTAAATACAAAATTAGTGACGTAGAGAAACTTTGAATTTAAAGTTTTAAAGCAAATCTAATTAAATTTCAAGAATTGGCAACCATTTTGAGTCCAACATATTGGGTTACGAAATATGATTATAAGGAATAAAGTGGCCTCAGAAAACCTGAAATCGTAAATTCTAAGCAAAACTGATGACTTTACAAAACATTGTTTTGTTTTTCCGCCATTTTGAATTCTCAACATACTGAATCAACCATTTTAAATTTCGTAAAACCGATGTCATATTGAAATTCACTTAGCCTAGAAACTTTTGAGTAGCGAATTTAAATTAAATTCGATTGATTTTTAAAAAACGTCCGCCATATTAAGTCCGCCATTTTGGTTTACGAAATATGATTTAAGCAATAAAGTGGCCTCACAAAACCGGAAGCAGTAAATTCCAAGCAAATCTGACTGATTTTTAAAAAAACCTCCGCCTACATTGAATTCTGGACATACCGAACCAAACATTTATAATTTTTCAAAACCAATGTCAAATTCTAATTCACTTACCCTAGAAACTTTCAAATAGCAAATTTAAACTAAATTCGATCGATTTTAAAAAAAAAACATTCGCCATATTGAATCCGCCATTTTGAATTCTCGACATTGTCAAATTTAAATTCACTTTACCTTAGAAACTTTCGAGCAGCAGATTTAAAGTAAATGATAATCGACTTTTTAAAAAACGTCCGCCATCTTGAATCCGACATTTTAAATTTAAAGAATATTACGTCACATTCGTATTTAACGAAGAATAATATGCAAATCGTATGAAATAAAGCAACTGTCTCTGAATATTGATTATAACAGGAATTTGATGACAAGTTTTGATTACAAATTGACAAAAACATTATAAAATGTAAAAACTAAAATTTAAAAATACATAAAAAATATAAAATATAAATAATAAAATTTAAAGGCAATGAAAAATTACATACAATAAAAAAAATCAAAATTCAGGAAAAAATTGTAAATTTTAAAAATACAGGGGAAAGATTATAAAACCAAAAATAAAATAAACATAAAAAACTTTTATTAAAAAAGCTATAAAATCGTTTTTGTCATTAAATCATAATTACAAAACGTTATAACTAAAAAATTTAATTTAATTACAAAAATACACTTTATAAATCATCAACCTAAAAGAACTACTTTTTTAAAATATACATTTTTACCTGGTTTATTTTAAATTCGAGATTTCATTAAAAAAAAAAAAATTCAACTGATTTTGAGTGTTGGTTAATTAACTGCGAGGACAAAGTGTGGTGTAACGATAGTCGGTCAGGCTGTCAACACTTTGGTAAGTTATTTAGCGGTTGAGACCGTAGCAGTTGGCAGCACTGTCTAATTGTAACGACACCTTTGGGGGCCTGTATTCACCCATTCCATGAAGTCGCCCCACCCCCCCCCCCCAAGCGTTGAAGCGCTCAGGTACTCACCCACTACCAACCACCCCATTCAACCCCCACGTCGCAAAACCCTCAGACGCCGTAAACCGAAAATACGACGACATTCCTTCACTACAGCTATCTACCTCACGTCTTAAAAAACGTCTCGAGTATCCGTCACTGCGTTATGTTTTCGAATATTCCGCTTCAAGTATGCCTAAAGCGTGCATTCATCCCTTCTGAAAATTTTCTTTTGAATTTAATTTTTCTTTAAGTAGACATTACATTTTTAGTAGTTTGTTTCTTTTTGGTGATTATTTGAGACAGTATTTAATGTTTATGAAGAATATACTGATGAAGAATATTGTCATTTTTTTGACAAATGATCTTATTGTAGAAAATGGATTATTTTGGACTATTATATCTTTAGGATCAATTTTTTTTCGGAAAAACTCTTTTTGTTTGAGAAAAAATTATGTTTTAGGGATTTTTTTTATTTTTAGGGTAATTCTCGAAAGGTTAGAAGAACTCTCTAGGTTTTAAAAGAATTTTCTTTGTTTAAGAAAAATTTTCTGTGTTAAAAAAGAATTTTCTGTGTTTAAGAAAACATTGTAATGCTTGTTAATAGGTTTCTAAAAAGAAATATTTTTTATGTTTAAGAAGAATTTTCTTTGTTTAAGGGGAATTTTCTATTTTGAGTGAAATTCTCAGGGGGTTAGAAAAAGTATTTATGTTTAAGAAGAATTTCCATTGTTTAACAAGAATTTTCTTTGTTTAAGAAGAATTTTCTATGCTTAAGAAGAATTTTCTTTGTTTAAAAAGAATTTTCTGTGTTTAAGCATAAATTCTAATGCTTGTTAACAGGTTTCTAAAAGGAAACATTTTTTATGTTTGAGAAGAATTTTCTTTGTTTAAGAAAAATTTGTAATGCTTGTTAAGAGTTTTCTCAAGAGAAACATTTTTTATGTTTAAGAAGAATTCTCTTATTTTTTCATACCTTCATGCTTAATTCATTTTACAAATAGTGTTTTTTTTAAAACAATACTTTCAAAATTATGTGTTAAAGTAGACTGTTCCTTTCACAATTCAGACTTTATGTTTTAGAAGAATTTTTTATTTTAAAAATTAGAAAACAATAATATAATTGTACAAATAATCCTCTATTCTCGCCAATAATTTTTTGGGTTGTACATTATTTTCTACTTTTTCAAATATCTATTATGTTTAAGAAGAATCATGTATATTTAAAAGCAATACTTTATGTTTAAGGAGAATACTCTTTTCGTACAAGTAATAAATTATTTGTTTAAGAAATATGTTTGAAATTCAAATTAAATTAATTATGTTTAAGAAGAATTCTGCATTTTTGAGAATAATCAGTATGTTTAAGAAGAATTTTTAACATATGATTTTCAGTAATTATGAGAAACATAACCTTACAAAAATCCTTTCTGTTCAGAAAGAATAGTTTTTACACAAAATCTTCTACGTTTTAGACGAATTTTCTATTCTGACAAAAAATACTTTTTAGGAAGAATTTCGAATGTTTAAATAGAATTCTCGTAACAATGAAAACTTTTCCGTGTTTCAGAAGAATTCTCCAATTTTCTATTTAACTCTATTATGTTCACAGATTATACTATATATTTCTAATAATTCCTTATTCTAAACAATATCTTCCTTTTTTTTGAGAATAAACTAGTTCTTACAATTACTACTTTATGTTTAAGAAGAATTTTATTGTTTAACAAATAATCTTCTGCTTTCTTTCAAAATAAAAGATTTTTTTATACTTTTTTCCATTATTAAGATATTGTCTATTCCGACAGATTAACTATTTATTTTTAAGAAGAATAACTTTTCAATTTTTAGAAATATCGAGTTTATAATAAATAATCAGTTCTTATAAACAACCCTTCATTGTAAAAAATTCTTTTTTTGAGTAAAATTGGAAAGTTTTTATAAT
Source organism: Ganaspis brasiliensis (assembly GCA_037103525.1). Classification (NCBI taxonomy): domain Eukaryota; kingdom Metazoa; phylum Arthropoda; class Insecta; order Hymenoptera; family Figitidae; genus Ganaspis; species Ganaspis brasiliensis. The sequence continues at coordinate 1,537,529 of JAZKLR010000194.1, forward strand.
CCCCTATATTTAAGAAGAATTATATTTTCTCAGGAATTTCACGTCATATTTAAGAAGAATTTCTTTGTTATTTATAAAATTTTTCATTGAAAGTAAACTCTCTGATCTAACAAAAAAATTCTTGGTGTTCATGAAGAATTTTTAATGTTTAAACAATTTTCCGTAGTTTAAAAGAAATTGTCAAATTCGAATAAATAACCCCTAATTTTTAAAGAAGAATCTTTTTTTACAAAAAATACTTCATATTTAAGAAAAATAGTTTAATTTTATAAAAAATTGTCTATGTTTAAAAAAATTTCTATACTCTTATATCTCCGGCATGTTTAGGAAGAATTTTTTTATTACTTATAATATTCTGAAAAATAATCCTCCTTATTGAACAAATTTTTTTTTACTAATGGTTTCGTAAAGTTTTAGGAGAATTTCCTTGTTTTACAAATAACCGTGCATGTTAAAAAAGAATAATCTATTTTTGGAAATAATACTATATTATCAGAAATAATACTTTATGTTAAAGAATTTTTTTCTATTTTTTTAAATTGTCTTCTATGTTTAAGTAGAATCATCTATTTTTATAAATAATATTTTGTGTTTAAGTAGAATTTTTTCTTTTTTCTACTCAATTCTCTTTTTAACAAGAATCATCCATTCTTGAAAATATTCTTCTATTTTGAACAAAAATAATTTTTTTTACTAAAGAAAAATTTACTAAAGAATTTTTCAATTTTTAAAAATAATCCTCTATGTTTTAGAAGAATTTTCTAATCTTTCAGTTAATCTCTTTATGCTTGCAAAAAAAAAATTTCGGTTTATTTTTTAATTTTTAAATTCATCTTCTATGTTAAAAAAAATCATACATAAACTACAATATAATTTTAATTATAAATAATCCTCCATTGTTAAAAATAATCTTTCTTTAAAGAATTTTCAAATTTTTTAATGTTTGAGAAAAAATCCTTAATCTCTTAATATTAATCTCTTTACGTTTACCAATAATATTCTATCTTACAATTAATCTTCTATTCTGAAAAATTATTCTCGTTTTGAGAATAAATCCCCATTGTTGTAAACAATAACGTATTTAAAAAAAATCTTTTTCTATGAATTGTTTTTTATGTTTAAGAAGAATTTTCTTCTTTTAAAAATAATCTGCTTAAAAAAAATTAATATCATGTTTATATAATTAATCCTCTCTTTTAAAATTTAACTCATATTTGAGAAAAATTTTCTTTTTCAAATTCATCTAAATTGAAGAATCATCTATTTCAAACAACCTTCTATCATCACAATACCTAATTTCGAAAAATGCTCATTTTACTATTTATGCCCATTTTTTATTCTTCTAAGAATTTAATCCTTTCAAATATTCCTTTACTTTCAAAAAAACAGTCACTTAATTAAAATAACCTTTTTTCAAAAACCATCCTTTGTACCAAAGAATAATGCTCTCGTAAAATCTCTTAAATACATTAATTACAAAATTAACCAAGATTTTCCTGAAAAAAAATATTCTTTACATTCAAGAAACACATTTACCAAATTACCAAAATTGATAAAGACACAAGAACCATGTTTCATGACAAATGAATTATAATTGCCCCCTTAATCGACAATCATTTTGCTAAATCATGAAAAATGGAGGATTTAAGATAACAAACAAAAAATTAGAAAAATGTAAAGTATTGTCGAGATTATCGTTATCAGTGTGTGATCAACATTCTTTTTTTTTTGTTCGGCTGCTTTCTGATATCGTGGCTTTCGTTAGTAGGCAACATCGGTGGAAAGGCTGGCTGGCGGCATTATCATCTGGTGAGGGTGAAAGAGGGCAAATTCCCTCCCCAACAGGTTACCATGGCAACCCCTGCATGGCCCGCTACGGCGTCGTGTCCTGCGTGCTTCCATGTCCTGCCAACATGGCGACGGCTAACCTCCCAAACTCTTCGACCGACGACGATAACCCGCTTATATCCTTGATTTTTTGTTCTTTCTTGTTCCTCACCAAGCCAAAGATTCCCCTCTACCTACCCATAACTATTTCTTCCTTCATCACAAAAAAAGAAACTCACTCGGCCTCGTATATTTTTATCGATCCTCCTGATCGATAATTAATCGAAATATCTCGACATTTCTCAACTAAGAGCGATTTGGAACCGAAAAACAAAAATTTTGTAATTTGTTTTTATTTTATTATTTACTACGCTTTTTAATATATATGTTTCCTTATTTCAGACTTCACAAACTTATTTTGCAATTGGTCCCTAAAAATCGCCTATTTTGTGATTGGTTTCTAAAAGTCCCCTACACGGAAAAAAAAGTACAACTGTATCAGTCAAACTTTTCTCCAGAATGGCTAAACATTTAGCCAAAAACGAACGAGCGATATTGCCAATATCATTGTTTTGGCGAAATTGAAAATCGCAGCTCAATTTTTCCATATTAGGGAAAGTGTTTTATTATTTTATATATTTGTAACTTTAAAAGAAAGATAATGGAATTCTTTGATTGAAATATTCTAAATGAATAGCTAGAAACTTGATTTTGATAAATAGTTAAAAAAAAAGCAAATGCATATGTTTTAGCAATTATACTTGATTTTATAAAAGGTTATTTAAAATTGTGTTTATGAAAAGTCAGCGGCCAAGGGGCTCAATTGCAGAATACTCATCTGATCTCATTTCATCTTATCTCACTGCCTTTTAAAATTTTGATTGTTTTGACAATTTCAGCTTTAAATATTCTCGTGGTTAGGTGATGCTTACTTTTCTTTTATCACATAATAAATATTGAAATTTTTATTAAAACATTATATAATTAATAAAAGTGTTATAATTATCTTTACCGAAATCTGTGAAATGATAGTGACGTATAAATAGGAATCAAGAAGGACTGATGTGAATACGAATAAATATAACCTGACAAAATTATAATTCTGTATTTGTATTTCTATTTTCAAAATAATAAATAAATTTAAATATGTATTTAGTTTTGTCATTAATAGGTATGTAATTTAAGTTTAAATTGATACGATTTTCATTTCAATTAATTTTATTTAAAGTAGGGTTATTAAAATTTTAAATAAACTTGATAAGTTTTCAATACCACAATATATATTATTTAATAAAGGTTTTTTTAAGGTTCAAAAATTGAATTTTAAATTTCCGTTTTACGTTTTCCTTTTCGTTATGTACCTATTTAAACATTCAAAAGAAACTTATTATATACAAAACATAACGTATGTACTTAAACCTTAATTTTTATCAATAAAATAAAATATAATAATTTTTTAGTTTTAAATATTTTATTATTGTTATTTTTTAAAATTAAATCATATATAATTCGTTGATTACAGAGTTGATAACACTTTTATGTTTGTAAATAAAAAATATAGGTTATTTTAATAAACTTTAAAATAATAGAAGCCATTTATCACTTTATGAAAATAATATTAATTTAGATTCTAATTAATAATTAATATCAATTGATAAAACTAAATATGTTTAGATGTATTTATTGTTTATTCAAGAAATGCACAATTATAATTTTATTAACTTATTTCTCTTTGTTTATATTTCTTCTACTTTCCTCTTTTCACTTTACTACTTTTCACTAATTTTGCTCTAGTTGGTAAATCATTCTAATGTTTTCGTTTAATTAATTTTTAAATAAAAATTAATATTTCTATTATAAGGTTAAATAAAAATAACCACAAGAATGTTTAAATCTGAAACTGTCAGTTTTTGACTGTTTGTTTTTTTCGGAGATTTTCACTATCGCCAAATCACTAATGTTTGTATCAAGAAATTGACTATACCTACAGCTGACCTAAAGTTGCGTTTCGCTGATATATTTAAACAGTTTTTCTATTTTGGTTATTTAAGAGGAATACCTAATTTACTAAAATACGAAATTTCGAATTTTAGCAATAACAAAATAAGTGCCAATTTATCAAAACAGTTTACTGAAAACAGCAAAATTATTTATACAAATTAGCAGTACATTTTCTTATTATAGCTTCATTTCTAAATTCGGTGGTTCGCCACACTAGATTTTTTTCCGTGTATTTTGGAAATTTTTACCTTACTTTTTTTTACAAAAACTGGGAATTTGTAAAAACTTTGAAATCTTTTGATCTAAAACTTGAATTTATTCAAAGTTTTAAATTACAATTCTAGCAAAATTTAACATTTAGAATTTAAAACTTAATTATTTTGTGATTCATTTAAACTTAATTTAAATATTTTCGATGTCTTAAAAATTTTTTAACTTTATCATAAATTCTTTTCCATCTGTTGTAAATTTTCTTTTTTTTTACTCTTCTTCTTCTTACTTCTTTTAACTTCTTTTTACTTTTTTTTATTTCAGGTTGTTTTATATAATTTTGATTTTATAACATTTCGAAAACTTTATTAATAATCTAATTGATTTACTTATTTAATTTGATAATTTAAGAGGTCAGGGAAGTACATTTCTTGTATTTATATGATTATTTTTAAATTAACTAGTTTATAATGTTAATTTAATCAATTTTCTTTACATTTTGTTTATTTTTTCGCCAATTATTATCAGAAATTATCTAAAGTACCTTAAGGGAGCATTCTACTGTGACTGGCAAAAAAAATCGAATTTTTTGTTGTTGCATTTTTTGATAGCTATTGACCATAAAATTAACATCCCATACGGATATAATATACGTACTCTGATAAAAATTGATGAACTGGAAAAAAAGTCGGATTAAAAATTTTTCTATAACCTTAAACGCATTTTTCTCAAAACCACATTTTTGCACCTGGCGTTGGTGATTACTCAAAAACGAATAAAGATATCGACTTCAAATTTTAACACGATATTCAGCATTCCAATGGCTATCGCCCGTACCTCAATCATGCTAAATTTTTAATTTCAAGACATAATTTTGCCTTATTTATGGCGAAAAAAAGTGCATTTTTTTGTATATTTGTGGAAAAAACGTCGCCATTTTTTTAATTTATGGTAAAAAATAAAGATTGAGGTACGGGCGATAGCGACTATCGAGCAGGTTAAGAATATATTTTGTTTCTCTGTTTCACTCGACCACATTAGCTGGAATCATAAACGCCAGCCAACAAAAAAAATATTACATGTGTGCGAAACTTATTTTATAAATAAATAATAACAAAAGTTTTTAATAAAACAAACATTTTTTAAAACTCTCTTGAAACATACCTTTTAAGGAAAAAAAAGTTTTCAAAATTACATGCATTAGTTTTTGAAAAAAAATTTGTTGAAAATGTGCTTTTTTTACGCTTTCACAGTAGAATGCTCCCTTAAACTATTTTGAATAATTTTCAATTATCTAAAGTAAATTAAATTATCTGAGGTATCGGTAAATATTGAGATGTATCTTGAATTATCTAAAGTATCTTGCAATATCTGTAGTAAGTTAAATTATCTGAAGTAGATTAAATTATATAAAGTATCTTGAATTATCTAAACTGTCTAGAATTATCCGAAGTATCATAAAATATCATAAAGTATCATAAATTAACCTAAAGTGTCTTCAATTATTTTTAATAATCATAATTTATCTAAGGTATTTTGAATTTCCTGAAGTATTTTAAATTATCTAAACTATCTTGAATTATCTAAACTATTTTGAATTACTGCAAAGTACCTTCAATTATTTTACATTCTCTTCAATTATTTTGAATTCTTTTGAGTTATCGTAAAGTATCTTGAATTACTGTAAAGCATCTTGAATTATTCTGAATTATCAAAAATTATCTGCAATAACTCGAATTATCTGAAGTATCTTAAATTATCTGAAGTGTCTTGAGTTGTCTAAAGTATCATAAAATACCTTGAAGTATCATAATTACTCAGAAGTATCTTGAAATATTTTGAATTATCCTGAATTATCTAAAGTATTTTAAATTTCCTGCAGCATCTTGAATTATTCTGAAATATCAAAAATTATCTGAAGCACATTGAATTATCTGAATTGTCTTGAATTGTCTGAAGTATCATAAAATACTTGAAAGTATTATAAATTACTCTAAAATATCATAAAATACTCTAAAGTATCATAAAATACCTTGAAGTATCATAAATTACTCTGAAGTATTTTGAATTTTCTAAAGTATCTTGAATTATCTAAAATATCGAAAATTATCTGAACTATCATAAAATACGTTGAAGTATCATAAATTACTCTGAAGTATCTTGACTTATTTTTAATTATCATGAATTATCTCAAGTATTTTGAATTTCCTGAAGTATCTTAAATTATCTAAAGTATCATGAATTATCTGAACTATAGTGAATTACTGTAAAGTGCCATGAATTATTATGAATTATTTTAAATTATCTTCAATATTTTAAATTATCTGAAGTATCTTTAATTATCTAAAGTATCGTCAATTACTGTGAAGCATCTTGAATTATTCTAAATTATCAAAAATTATCTAAAGTACCTTGAACTATCTGAAGTATCTTAAATTATCTGAAGTGTCTTGAATTGTCTAAAGTATCATAAATTACTCCGAAATATCTTGAAATATTTTGAATTATCCTGAATTATCTGAAGTATTTTAAATTTCCTGAAGTATCTTGAATAATCTAAAGTATCTTAAATTATCTGAACTATCGTGAATTACTGTAAAGTACCTTGAATTATTTTGAAATATCTTAAATTATCTTAAATCTTTTGAAATATCTGAAGTATCGTGAAATACCTTGAAGTATCATGAATTATCTGAAGTATGTTAAATTATCTAAAATATCTTATATTATCTAAAGTAGCTTGAATTTTCTGAAGTATCGTAGAATACCTTGAAGTAGTATGAATTACATTGAAGTTTCTAGAATTACTGTGAAGTATCCTGAATTATTTTTAATTATCTTGAATTATCTAAAGTATCTTTAATTATCTGAACTATCATGAATTACTGTGAAGTATCTTAAATTATTCTGGATTATCAACAATTATCTAAAGTATCTTAAATTATCTGAAGTGTCTTGAATCATCGGAAGTATCATAAAATGCCTTTCAGTACCATAAATTACTCTGAAGTATCTTGAAATATTTTGAATTATCATGAAATATCTAAGATGTTTGAAATTCCCTGAAGTATCTTAAATTATCTATAGTACGGAAAATTATCTGAACTATCTAAAATTATCTGAAAAATTATCTGAATTATCAGTAGAATCTTGATTTATCTAAAGTATTGGCAATTACTGTGAAGTACCTTGAATTATTTTGAATTCTCTTGAATTATTTTGAATTCTCTTAAATTATCGTGAAGTATCTTAAATTACTGTAATGTATCTTGTATTGTCTGAAGTATTTTGAATTATATTAAGTGTCTTGAATTATTAGAAGTATCATAAAATACCTTGAAGTATTATAAATTACGCTAAAGTATCATGAAATATTTCGAATTATCATGAATTTTCTGAAGTATTTTGAATTATTTGAATTATCTTGAATTATTTAAAGTATCTTGAATTATCTGAAGTGTCTTGAATTATCTTAAGTATTGTGAAATACGTTGAAGTATTATGAATTACTCTGAAGTTTCTAGAATTAATGTGAAGTATCTTGAATTATTTTCAATTATCATGAGTTATATAAAGTATCTTGAATATATTAAATATTCCTTTTTATACACTTTTCAATATGTAAATAATTTACTGATTTTGTTTAATTCTAACAGAATTTGTCATTCTGTTTATACAATTTTTACATTTTCTTATTTTATTTTTACTTTGTTTTATTTTGTAGTTTTTCATTCTGATTGGAGTCGTAGAATTTTCACTCTTTGCGGAGTGAAATCTCACTCCAATAAATTTAGAAACTTTAAAAAGTGTCAGCTTTTAAGAAATAAAAAAAATTAGTTTTTATACTTTTTTACTTTTAAATATATTTTTATTCTTTTTTTAATAAGTATTCCCACAATTCTCACCATGTAGTCTAATTGTTTCATGTTAATATTTATAAATATATCACTTTTTATCATAAAAGTTAATAATTTAATAATATTAGAAAAAATAATGTAACTCTTTTAAAATTTCTACTCAAAAATGTGTTTGTCTCGCAAATTATTTAGGATACATAATTTATTCATCTTTTTCATTACCTTTTTAAATTACCCTAAAACTCCCCTATTTTCCCTAAAATACACTTCCTTGTCACTTTGAAACCTTTTATTTATCCACTCTTCTATTTATCTACTTCTTTTATTTCCTACCAGTTCGATATTTTATAATTATGACCCGCGAGCTTAAGAGAAAACAATTACTGACATAATTCCTGAAATGAATTTATCTTCTTTTTTTCTCTTATCCTTTTTTTTTTGTTCAGGAATGCAGAAAGGATGAAGATTGAATTATAGTCGACCCGGTTTTTTTTTCTAGGTCATAGCGAATAAATAAGTGATTCGGTGAGGAAATTTTTTTCAAAGCAGGAGAGACGTGAAAATCCAAAGTTGAACGTTGAGTTTGCATAGCGTGACAAGTCAAAGATTTTGCCGAGTATCGAACAAGTTAAAACACTTCTCAAAGGGGAATCCCTCAGGGTGAGAAGGACGAAGCATTCTCTAAAGCCAGTTAGCGAGACTCGCGAGTTTTCTCCTCAAAGGAGCGAGAATATTAAAATCACATTTTAGCCACCTCATTCGACAAACTCTCGCCCTCGTTCCTTGCCAACGAGGTTAGCAGGGATTAAGTGAATCCGCGACGGCAAACTTATACACATTGTTCATTACTCAGCGGTTTCCGGTAATAAATTCACTCTTAGAAAACTGATTATGTCAGTAAAACGATACAAATCCGGCTATCAATTTGTGTTTGGAAATGTAAAAAATTTATTTAATAAGTTTACCATGGAAAAATTAGATTTATGTAAAAATTTCAGATTTGATTTAGAATTTAATTTTAGAAATAAAATTAATGATTAATGGAATGGTTTAAAGACCGAAATTTAAGTAAAAAAATTATTTTAATTATATAATTGAATCTGAAAAATAAACAAATAATTTAGAAGTACCTAATAAAGGTATGTTTTTTGTAATGTATATTTAAGTTATATTGTAATTAAATACATTAATAATTAAATGTAAATATAAATAAATATAATTAATAAGTAAATAATTTTAAATTAATTAAATTTAATTAGAATTAGTTAATTATTGTTTGGGGTTTGCAAATTATTCAAGGAAAGTATTTTTTTAATACGTGAAAATTAAAATTTACTACTATTATAATAAAAGAAAGTAAAAATAATGAAAGAAAAAGTTCTGTTTATCTTTAAATACAATTTCAAAAAAAAAAAAAAAATTACAAAATTAAATGGATGATTTAGCTTAAAAACTTTTAAAGCTGTAAATAATAGTAATAAAATTAAAATTAATAACATCGGCGATTTTTAAAAAAGATTTATTTATTAATGCATATAGGTATTATTTTAATTTATTAAATTAATATAAACAAATTACTCACATGCGATTGTTAAATTCTTGATAAATTATTAATTAACTAATTAATTTGTTTATTTATTTATTAGAGCTTAAATATTGCACTAGAATAAATTTTAAAATTTTACCTTTGGCCCTTTCAATTGAACGTTTCATGAAGAATTAAATTACGATTGATTACCTTAATTTTAATTCATCTTGAGTGAAATATACATCGTATTAATAAATTAAAAATGTTTTTTTTCAAAATACTTTATTTTGCTTATTTTTCAAAATCGTTTATTATTTATAATTTTAAATTAAATAGTCATGATTTACATATATATCAAATTTTTTAAGTGATATTTATCTCTATAGAAGAAAATTATGCTATAAATCTTTTGGAATTTTCTATTAAATTCTAAAATAATACTTCACAGAATATAAAGTTTCTAATAAAAATTTTTTATAAATTATTATTATTATTTATTATTAGCATTTATTAAAAACATGTTTCTGTCAAAATCCTATTTAATTGCAGTTAAAATTGCGTCTTCTATACTACGATAGACGAAAAAAATTGTTTTTCAAGTTCCCTTCGTTACTGAGCAATATTTTTTTATTAGAAATCAAAAATACATAAGACAAGTAAAAAAAGTTTCAATTTTAAAAAAATTTTTATATTTAATAATTTATTGTTACTGTGAAGAACCTTGAATTATTTATAATTATCTTGAATTATCTAAAGTATTTTGAATTATCTGAAGTGTTTTCAATTATCTGAAGTATCGTAAATTACCTTGAAGTATTATGAATTTCTCTAAATTTTCTAGAATTACTGTGAAGTATCTTGAATTATTTTTAATTATCATGAATTATCTTAAGTATCTTGAATTATCTAAGGTATCGTTAATTACTGACAAGGGCCTTAAATTATATTAAATTATCTTGAATTATCTGAATTGTCTTGAATTATATGAAGTATCATAAAATATTTTGAAGTTTCTTGATTATTTTGAATTATCATGAATTATCTGAAGTGTTGTAAAATAACTTGTAGTATTATGAATTACTCTGAAGTTTCTAGAATTACAGTAAAGTATCTTAAATTTTTTTGAATTAACATGAATTATCTGAAGTACTTTGAATTGCCAAAAGTATCTTCAATCATCTAAAGTATCGTAAATTACTGTCAAGGACCTTGAATTATCTTGAATTGTCATAAATATTTTGAATTTTCAGAATTGTCTTGAATTATATGAAGAATCATAAAATATCTTGAAGTATCTTGATTATTTTGAATTCTCATGAATTATCTGAAGTATTGTGAAATACCTTGTAGTATTATGAATTACTCTGAAGTTTCTAGAATTACTGTAAAGTATCTTGAATAATTTTGAATTATTATGAATTATCTGAATTATATTGAATTGTCAAAAGTATATTTAATTATCTAAAGTATCGTAAATTAGACCTTAAATTAAATTGAATTATCTTGAATTATCTGAATTGTCTTGATTTTTCTGAAGTATTATAAAATACCTTGAAATAACATAAATTATTCTGAAGTATCTTGAATTATTTTGAATTATCTAAAGTGTTTTGAATTTACTGAAGTATTTTGTATTATCTGAACCACCGTGAATTACTACGAAGTACTTTAAATTATTATAAATTATCTTGAATTGTCTTAAATATTTTGAATTATCTGAAGTGTCTTGAATCATCTAAAGTTTCGTGAAATACCTTAAAGTATCTTGAATTGTCTAAAGTATCTTAAAGAATCTAAATTATCTTAAATTATCTGAAGTATCGTGAGTTATTGTGATGAACCTTGAATTATTTATAATTATCTTAAATTATATGAAGTATCTTGAATTATCTAAAGCGTCTTGAATTATCTGAAGTATCGTGAAATACCTTGAAGTATAATGAATTACTCTGAAATTTCTAGAATTAATGTGAAGTATCTTGAATTATTTTGAATTATCATGAAGTATCTTTTATTATCTGAAGTATCTTTAATTATCTGAAGCGTCTTGATTTTTCTGAAGTATCGTGAAATACCTTGAAGTATAATGAATTACTCTGAAATTTCTAGAATTAATGTGAAGTATCTTGAATTATTTTGAATTATCATGAAGTATCTTTTATTATCTGATGTATCTTTAATTATCTGAAGCGTCTTGATTTTTCTGAAGTATCGTGAAATACCTTGAAGTATAATGAATTACTCTGAAATTTCTAGAATTACTGTGAAGTATCTTGAATTATTTTGAATTATCATGAATTATCTGAAGTATCTTAAATTATCTGAAGTATCTTTAATTATTTGAAGCATCTTTAATTATCTGAAGTATCGTGAAATACCTTGAAGTATAATGAATTACTCTGAAATTTCTAGAATTAATGTGAAGTATCTTGAATTATTTTGAATTATCATGAAGTATCTTTAATTATCTGAAGTATTTTTAATTATCTGAAGCGTCTTGATTTTTCTGAAGTACCGTGAAATACCTTGAAGTATAATGAATTACTCTGAAATTTCTAGAATTAATGTGAAGTATCTTGAATTATTTTGAATTATCATGAAGTATCTTTTATTATCTGAAGTATCTTTAATTATCTGAAGCGTCTTGATTTTTCTGAAGTATCGTGAAATACCTTGAAGTATAATGAATTACTCTGAAATTTCTAGAATTAATGTGAAGTATCTTGAATTATTTTGAATTATCATGAAGTATCTTTTATTATCTGATGTATCTTTAATTATCTGAAGCGTCTTGATTTTTCTGAAGTATCGTGAAATACCTTGAAGTATAATGAATTACTCTGAAATTTCTAGAATTACTGTGAAGTATCTTGAATTATTTTGAATTGTCAAGAATTATCTGAAGTATCTTAAATTATCTGAAGTATCTTTAATTATTTGAAGTATCTTTAATTATCTGAAGTATCGTGAAATACCTTGAAGTATAATGAATTACTCTGAAATTTCTAGAATTAATGTGAAGTATCTTGAATTATTTTGAATTATCATGAAGTATCTTTAATTATCTGAAGTATCTTTAATTATCTGAAGCGTCTTGATTTTTCTGAAGTATCGTGAAATACCTTGAAGTATAATGAATTACTCTGAAATTTCTAGAATTAATGTGAAGAATCTTGAATTATTTTGAATTATCATGAAGTATCTTTTATTATCTGAAGTATCTTTAATTATCTGAAGCGTCTTGATTTTTCTGAAGTATCGTGAAATACCTTGAAGTATAATGAATTACTCTGAAATTTCTAAAATTACTGGGAAGTATCTTGAATTTTTTTGAATTATCATGAATTATCTGAAGTATCTTTAATAATCTGAAGTATCTTTAATTATTTGAAGTATCTTTAATTATCTGAAGTATTTTTAATTATCTGAAGTATCTTTAATTATCTAAAGTATCGTGAAATACTGTTAAGGGCCCTAAATTATATTGAATTATCTTGAATTATCTGAAGTATCATAAAATATCTTGAAGTATCATAAATGACTCTGAAGTATCTTGATTATTTTGAATTATCACGAATTATCTGAATTATTTTGAATTTACTGAAGTATCTTAAATTGTCTGAAAAATTGTGAAATACCTTGTACTATTATAAATTACTCTGAAGTTTCTAGAATTACTGTGATGTTTTTTGAATTATTTTACTTTTTCATGAATTATCTGAAGTATCTTGAATTATCTAAAGTATCTTGAAATATCTAAAGTTTCGCGAATTACTGTCAAGTACCTTAAATTATATTGACTTATCTTGAATTATCTGAATTGTCTTGAATTATCTGAATTGTCTTGAATTATCTGAATTGTCTTGAATTATTTGAAGTATCTTTGGCCCATTCAATTGAACGTTTCATGAAGATTTAAATTACGATTGATTAACTTAATTTTAATTTAATTTTAATTTATCCTTAGTGATAAATACATCGTATTAATAAATTAATTATTTTTTTTATATATACTTTATTTTGCTTATTTTTCTATCTAGTTTATTAAACATAATTGTAAATTAATTAGTCAATATTTAGATATTTCAAAATTTTCAAGTGATATTTATCTTAATAGAAGAAATTTTCCTTTTAAATCTTTTTGAATTCCCTATTAAATTATAAAATAATTATTCACAAAACATAAAGTTTCTAGTAAAAAATATTTAATAATTATTATTATTTGTCATTAACATTAATTAAAATTTTCTTTTTGTCAAGATCCTATTTATTTGCAGTGAAAATATTTAAATTACTGTAAGATGTTTTTTGTTTGATTTCCTAATTTGGCTATTTCAAAAAACCTTCGAGCTTCACATTTAAAGTTGCAAAATTAAACCGCAAAATAGAAATTCTTTTTTAAGTTTCCTTAATTACTGAGAAATATTTTTTATTAAAAATGAAAATACATAAGTAAAATAAAATACGTTTTAAAGCACTTTTATATTTAATAATTTTTCGTTAAAACTAAATTATTATTTTTTACTATCGTCTTTTTAATATCAGCCAACAATAGGGAAAAAATACTCAAATTTATAAATCTAAGAAAGTAAAGAATCAATCAATTTAAATCCTATTAATCCTGATTAATTTCACTTAATTTGAAACACCAGTTCAAAAAATTCAAATTTAAAGAGATGATTAATTTTTCAAATCACAAGACGAGAAAATTGATGTTTCGGAATTCGAAGTGAGTTGAGACATTGAATATAAATATAGATGAGATGAATTATTTGCTGAAAGTAGAAGAGTATCGCAAAATCCTGGACACACGTAGACGTGGGCAAGTTGTCGTATTCGAAGAGAAATGCCAAGATTAAATTCAACATTTCCGAACTCGGACTGGTATGAATTGCAGTGTAGACGGAAATTGCCGAATTATCTCAGCGCCTTGGGCACACACTCGGACAATGCTTGGCTGCCACCATTTCCATAAACGCATCAGAACCACGTCTACTAGTGCGAAGCAGATCCACAATTCTAAAGCTATATATACACGAGTCAGAGAATTACGCACATTGCCATGAATACCTACGATTTACAATTCATGTATCTCTCTCTTGTTCTGATATATATACGTGAATACAGCGTGACTTATTTATGTCCACATTTGGATACCGGTCCTCCTGGGAGTCTTAAAAGCGATTAAGGGGACTCACTTAATTTTCACATTGTATTTTCACGCTCGCCAAGGTGCTTGATTAATTTTCTTATATGAGTATTGTTCAGGGTGAGTTTTAAGTGATTTTTACAAAAATTGATTTTAAAATCAGTGGAGAATAATTGAGGTTGGTATTAAATGTAAAAAGAAGCTGAGTAACTATTATGGTATATTTGGATCTGGAGGGAAGGACAAACGAAGCCGGGGGCTAAGTTTGAATGTCGAACACGATCCTATGGTTTGAGCTATGCAACTACCTAAGACGTATTACTTAGTTATGAATTATTTAGCGTTTTGGTAGTACCTACTCGAGGTCTGTTGAATAGCCTGGGTTACTTCCGCTATAGAAAACTTAATACGAATCTCTCTCTCTCTCTCTCTCTCACTCTCTGACTCTCTCTTGATAACATTTACAAAAGCTATCTTCTTTTATATCCGTTACTAAACAATTAGGTATTAAATAATTATTAACAATTAGTAATACATTACACAGCTATACACAAAAACAAAATTTAATGTACTTTTAACCAGAACATCCTAACCCTATGTATTTTGGTGCCCTTAACACGAATTTGAAATCAGTTTTGCCCCATGACATCAGAATTTTTTCCTAACCTCAAAAACACTTTTTGTTCATTAGAATCTGAAGCGAATTTTTAAAAAAATTGATATAATTACAAATTTAATCCTTTGTCGCACACATTTTTTGAAAACAAAGAAAATAATTTTCTCGGTACAAATAGTGAATTTTTGATCGAATGAACTAAAAAACATCAAAATTAAAGAATGCGAAAATTTCGATCTTTATAAATTTTTATCTCGTAAATTAAAAATGATATTTTTCTTCAAAACCAGAGATTAGAATCGTAAATTTACTGGAGAATATAAAAAATAATTTACTATTTTGATATGATAAGACGTACTGAATATATTCACAAAAATCTTAAAAATGAAGGTGGCAATCTGGGTTACCACTATGCCGCAAAGGGTTAACATATTAAGAACCTTACAAATCGATCTGTCGCTGTTGAATTCAAGAAAAAAAATTTATTACCAAAGAATTTTCAATTTAAAAAAAACTTGGACTTAACCAGGATGATTTAAGATTTTAATTTTTTTCCTAGAATAAGTTACAAAAACCTTTAAATCCCTTTATTACTATAAACTTTAATTAAAAATAAATCTCCTTAAGTGCAAAAAACATTCAAATATAAATAATTTCATATTTTTTTTCTACTTCATAATTAACTCTAGAGGTTAGGTGCGAAACTGCATTTGTTTAATTTTCTCGAAATAACAAAATGTGGATTTATCAACTTTTAAAAAAGTACTCCTCATTTAATGTAGATATGATGTTTTACTTAACTTTTTGCTTTTTTAAAATTGCCTTTTTTAAAATGTTAAAAACGCGTGAATAGTGAATTATGGAAAAAAATTATTTTATTTAAAACATATCATATCTTCGTTAAAAATCATCGTAGAACGATTTCTAAAAAAAGAGTTTTAAAGGTAATAATTCAAGCTTTCTATTGGCCCTAGGCATGTATTAATGTTAAGTCGGGTTCAGATTTTAATAAACAAAAAATATCATTTTATTGATTTTGAGGTTAGGAAAAAATCCTAACGTGATGGGGCAAAGCTGACTTGAAATTCGTGTTCAGGGCACCAAAATACAAAGGAGTTGGGTTTTCTGGTTAAAAATACATGACACTTTTTTTTGTGACGCTGTGTTATTATTATTATTATTATTATTATTATTATATCAATAATTATATATTTTAAAAGCATTTAATGGAGAATGACAACTGATATAAGCAAAATTTGTCACTAAACTTTCCCGTAAAATAATTAGTATTTCGGCACCAAACTTTGTAGAATTACTTAAAATATCATAAAAAATGCCTTTTTGGACCAAATTTGTTTAAATCATTCTTAAACTAAGAAAATAATTTTTATGAATTTTCGAAAATCATCGAATTTAAATAAATATTCTTATAAGGTAAAATTCAATCAAATTTGGGTCAGGCAGAACTTTCTAATCATATTTTAAGTAATCCTACAAAGTTTGGTATCAAAATATTTATTATTTTTTAAGAAAGTTTACTGAGAAGTTATTCCTATACCAGTGACAGATTGGGGGGGGGGGGGGGTTTGAAGCTGTAGTAAAATTTTAATTTTTATTATTTTTTACTTATTTCTTTATTTCACATTTGGGAAGAGGTAAAATTTTAAAAAGAGAGTAAAATTTTAATTAAGATTATTTTTTACTTATTAAGCTTATTCCTTGATTTTACCAATTTGAGGAGGGGGTTAAAGATATAGAAAAATTTCCATTTTGATTATTTTTGACTTATTAAACTTATTTCTTGATTTTAGAGAAATTAGGGGAGGTAAAGCTATAGTAAAATTTTTATTTTGATTATTTTTTACGTATTAAGCTTATTTCTTTATTTTACAGATTTAGGGGAGGGATTTGAAGCTATAGTAAAATTTTACTTTCAATTATTTTCAACTTATTTTTTTATTTTACATTTAGGGGGGAGGTTGAAGGTTTAGTAAAATTTTAATTAAGATTATTTTTCACTTATTTAGCCTATTTATTTATTTTACAGATTTAGGGGGAGGGATTTGAAGCTATAGTAAAATTTTACATTCGATTATTTTTAATTTATTTTTTTATTTTACATTTAGGAGGGAGGTTAAAGGTTTAGTAAAATTTTAATTAAGATTATTTTTCACTTATTTAGCCTATTTATTTATTTTACAGATTTAGGGGGAGGGATTTGAAGCTATTGTAAAATTTTACTTTTGACTATTTTTCACTTATTTCTTTATTTCACATTTGGGGAGAGGTTAAAGCTATAGTAAAATTTTAGTTAAGATTATTTTTTATTTATTAAGTTTATTCCTTTTTTTTACCGATTCGGGGGGGAGGGGTTGAAGCTACAGAAAAATTTTCATTTTGATTATTTTCCACTTATTAAGCTTATTTCTTTATTTTACAGATTTAAGGGGGGGTGAAGCTATAGTAAAATTTTAATTTTAATTATTTTTCACTTAATTTTTTATTTCACATTGGGGGAGAGGTTGAAGCTATAGTAGAATTGTAATAATGAATATTTTTCACTTAATAAGCTGAATTTCTTTATTTTGCAGATTTAGGAGGGAAGGGGGGTTTGAAGTCGTAGTAAACTTGTCGTTTTGATTATTTTTGACTTATTAAACTTATTTCTTGATTTCACAGATTTGCGGGGAGGGGGGGGGAAGCTATAGTAAAATTTTCATTTTGATTATTTTTCACGTATTAAGCTTATTTCTCTATTTTACAGATTTAGGGGGAGGGATTTGAAGCTATTGTAATTTTTCATTTTCATTATTTTCAACTTATTTTTTTATTTTACATTTAGGGGGGGAGGGTTGAAGCTTTATTAGGCCTATTTATTTATTTTACAGATTTAGAAGTGGGGGAAGGAGTTTGAAGCCGTAGTAAATTTTTCATTTTGATTATTGTTCAATTATTCAGCTTATTCCCTTATTTCACCGCTTTGGGTGAAGGGGGGGGGGGGGAGTTTTATCTATAGTAAAGTTTAATTTTGATGATTTTTAATTTATTAAGATTATATATTTATTTTACAGATTGAGGGAGGGGTGTTGAAGCTATAATAAAATTTTAATTTCTATTATTTTTAACTTATTTTTTTATTTTACATTTAGGGGGGGGGGGGTTGAAGCTATAGTAAAATTTTAATTAATATTATTTTTCACTTATTAAGACTATTAATTTATTTTACAGATTGGGGGTGGGGGTGGGGTGTTGAAGCTATAATAAAATTTTTATTTTATTATTGTTTAATTATTCAGCTTATTTCTTTATTTCACCATTTGGGGGGGGGGGTGGGGTGTTGAATCTATAGTAAAATTTAATTTTGATTATTTTTCATTTATTAAGATTATTTATTTATTTTACAGATTGGGGGTGGGGGTGGGGTGTTGAAGCTATAATAAAATTTTTATTTTTATTATTTTTCATTTATTATGCTTTTTTCCTTACTTTACATATTTTTTACAATTTGTCATTATTTAATTGATTTATAGTAATTTTTTTTCTTTTTATAGTTATTTTTAATTGATTTCTAAGAATTATTACAAATTTTAGCACTTTTTCTTCATTTCCTAATTTTTTTTTTTAAATTCCAGTTTTCCATTGTAGTAATTTTTCTTTATTTACTTGTCAACCATGGGTTTGTCCATTTCTCTATATATTTTTTATTTTCTTGGCTTTTTCTTCTACATTTTCCAATTATTTATTTACTTCTTAAAAATTTTATTTTTTTTTAGAAGTTTTCCCCTATTATGAAAAGTGGTTTAAAGTCTTTTTTTTTCAAATGATTATACATTTTTTCTATTTTAGTTCTTATTGTTTTAATTTAATTATTCTTGTCTCTTAGTTATGTTTGGTGTAGTTTAATGTTTTTTTTTATTTTTATTTTTTAACATCTAAATATTTTTCCTTTGTATTTATTATTTCATATTTCTACTTCTTTTTCCTTTGTTTCCTTATGTTCACATTTTCTAATGATTTTTTTTCACTTTCTAGTTACTTTACAACAAATTCCAATAATTTTCAAAACTTTTCAGAAATTTATGTTATTTTTTTCATTTTCGTTAATTTCTCATTGTTCTTTATATTTTTTGTAATTTGTATACTTTAGTATTCTATGCAACTGTTAATTAGTGGTTCTTTATTAAAAATCGAATCAGTTACGAAAAATTATTATCTTCCAAAGGCAACAAAACAAAATAATAAATTTTTCCTAAATTTAGTAATTACATCTTCAATAAAAAGGAGATTTTAATTAATAAGTGCATCTTAACAATTAAATCTACTAAACACTATTATCAATCTTAAGAAGATAAATTTATTATTAGTAGTAAGTGAATCCTAATTAATAATTACATCACCTAAAAAATAATCCCAATTTCCAAAATTGAACAATTATTACCAAATAGTTGTGTACAAGTTGCAATTTTGCTTAGTCGGTTTTTCGTTTCTTTTTTTTTTTGTTTATAATCCTTCCTGAAAGTGTATGAAGCATCTAGTATGAGGAAGCTGGATGACGATGCTGTTAGGGTCAGGGGCAAAGGGGGGTGGCTTAGTGCAGGGGACGTAATGGAAGCTTGTTAAACATTAAGCATCCCCTGATACCTTCTCAACCCCTCCATAACCCCTTCCTAACCCCAGTTAAGGTATGTGCAAGAAGCATACAACTCTCGGTGGTTACCTATATCTTACCCACCAACCTTAGTACATATTCTTATTAATTTGAGCTCCTACTTTATTAGAATCTATCGAGAAATATTTAAATTAACAAACTCAATAATTATAATGCTCAATTAGCTCAGTCTAATTACCACCTTTATTTTTAAGGTTTTTTGTAAATATCTTCAGTACGCCTTATATAATTAAAATAGTAAATTATTTTTTATATTTTACAGTAAATTTACGATTCCCAACTCTGGTTTTGAAGAAAAATATCATTTTTAATTTACGAGATAAAAATTCATACAGGTCGAAATTTTCGCATTCTCTAATTTTGATGTTTTCAAGTTCTTTGGATCAAAAAGTCACTATTTGTACAGAGAAAATTATTTTTTTTGTTTTAAAAAAATGTGTGCCGCAAAGGGTTAAATAATTGATTTTAATACATTTAATATTAAAAGACGTAATAAATCCAGTTAAATATTAAAACTTAAAAATCTTTTATTTTTAGTTTTTACTAGGAGTAGAAAATAACTTTCTGTTTGGATGAAATTATGAGATGACAATTCTTACCTTTTATGCGAGAATCATTTCTTAGGATTTAGAACTAAGAATCATGTTTTAAGAATGATGGATTGATTTTTAATTAATTTACAATTTTTAAGAATTCTTTTTCCGTGAGATCTTATTAGGAAAAGAAACCAAATCTCCAGACAATGCTTGCTTAGATGAGAGAGTCTTGCTGCCTAATAAATGACCTAGAACTGCTTACAGCGCACTAATCGCAGGAAAGGAAAAGTTAATGGATCCTTAAAGTAAGTGTCCCTTTGGTGGTGATCACGATCTCCAGGATTCGATTAACTTCTGTCAGAAACTTCTTTGTCTGCAACTACCTTTCTTTTTGTTGAGTGATAACCAACATCTCCCAAAAGAGCACTACTAAAATCGAAAAAAATTCGGAACTATTAATACACGATTAGCAAACTTTTTCATCCAAAATATTTTACGCATTTTGAAAAATTGTTTCTAGTAAAATATTCGGGGTATTCTCAAATTTTGTATCAGGAAAATAAGTCCAGTATTTTCAGAATGAAATTTTTAATAAGCCTTGTTGTGTCAATTCAATAAATTGATAAACTAAAATTAAATTTATATTATTAGTTCTGTAAATCTAAATTCTTAAACTGCTATTTCGTGTCAGTTTCCTAATTTTTAAATTTGAGAAAAAATTGACGGAAATTTGATTTAGAAATCGTATAAGACGAGAGGAGATAAAAATCTTCGTTTTTGTTTGAAATTTCTTTCGCGTTTGTTCTACTTTTTCATACGGGAGGGAGATGGCTGGAAACATGATTAAAGATTCCACCACCTTGGAGAAAATAGATTCCTAATGCACTTGATGCTACCCTATTTGGTACTATTACCAGTAAGTCTGTCAGTAAGTCCCCTATATCCATTCTCCCCTGATGGAAATATACTTACCAGATCAGAGAGTACTTACATCTACAAACACCATTGAATAATATTTAAAGCTCCTCTTCACTCTTCATTCTCTTTTTTGCAAATTTTCAACAACGATTTCATTGAATAAATGATATTCAATGAAAGAAGTTTCCTAATTTTTTGAAAATCGTTTTTTACATAATGCTGGTAATTTTCTCCTCTATCTCTGCGTAAGATCCACGCCATTTTAAAATCCATTTTTTATCATATTTTCTTTTGTTTACATTGTTCTTTTATTTTTATAAAAAAGTAATATAAGGAGCAGTCTATTTTTAAACTACCCCCTTTGGAAACAATTGGCAATTTCGGACAATTTGACAAAATTTTTAAATAATTATTTCTTTTACTTACTAAGGCTTAATTACTCTTATAATTAGTAGTTTTATAAGAAAAGTTCTTAAATTTTACAATAATAAAAAGAATTTTGTTCAAATATGGGTAATTTATATACAAAATGTAGTTTGAAAGTTGACATTTCGAATATCTTAAAACACGTTGTTTCAGATTTATTTGCAATATATCTTAAAGAAAAGTTTAAATATTCTAGTTTTTATTTCCTTAAAGCAAATAACGGACATTTTAGGGGATTTTGAGGAATTAATTAAAATTTACAGTTATTTCAAAGGTTAAAATATGTCTGAATAAAAAAACAATTTTTTTTTTTCATTTTTTTAACTTTTAAAATACTCTCTAAATCTGAAAATGTTAAAAACTACAATTTTAACAGTGAAAACTCGTTTACCATTTCAAATAGTAGTTTTTGACTAATACTTTAGTAAAAAACTACTTATTTAATTAGTCAAAGTAATTTTAGGTTATGTTAAACTACTAAAACAATTAGTAGATTTCCATTTACTTATTACATTAGTTATTTTTTACTTTTTAATTACTTGAATTTAACTGCTCAATTAGTAGTTTTTTTATTATTTTTGTTAGTTTTTACTAATTGAAAAAAAGAGAACTCTTTCACGATTTTAACCCGTAAATCGTAGTTTTTAAGTAATTCAGATTTAGAGAGTATATTATTTTATTATTTATTTACATAAGAATGTATATATTTTTTATGTTATTTATATTTTATTTATTATAATTAAATATCATTTTTTTAAATTCTGAATTCTATTAGTCTTCAAATTATATATAATATAATTCGAAAGTTAATAAAATACAAAAATTAAAAAAAAAAGAAATGCGGCTCTACTCAAAAAGTGTCTCTTAATTCCTACTTATTTTAAACTCTGAAATAACTGTAAATTTTAATTAATTACTCAAAATTAGTGAGTAAAAGAAATAATTATTTAAAAGTTGTGTCAAAGTGGCTATGAATTCTGAAGGGGGTTATTTAGAATTAGAATGCCCCATAAATTAGTTACAGATTTTAATTACTTATATCTTAGCCCTTAGATTTCGGTATAACATATATAAAAAATATTTTTTACATAAAAAATTGAAATTGAAGAAATTGAAATTTTTTATAAGAAGTAGAATTATTTTCAGGCAGGTAAATCGGGATTTTTAAATTATTTAAAAAAACAGAATTTTTGCATTTAATTCACTTAAAAAAGTTTTTAATTTCGAATTTTCTCAGTGTTTGTAACTTTGAACTATTAAATATTTTTATGAATTATTTAATGTTTTCAGTAGTGATAGAAGAAACTATTTTTAAATGCTATAAAAATTAGTGAAAGATCTAAACTTAATTCAGTGCATGTGAAAATATCAATGAAGTAGTATAAGCACGTTATAGTCAGACGCAACGAGTTTCTCTCTTAACAGAATTTCTGATTTGTTAAATTTCAAGTTACTTTCATTAATCTTTAGTTACTTTTTAAAGTTACTAGTTACTTTTCTCATTTCCTAGTTACTTTGTTACTTTTTTAGTTACTTTGTTCATCTCCAGGTATATTTTCTCAATTTATTCTTCATTTGATTTATTTTTTAGTTACAATTTTTTTTCTGTTTTGTTCACTTTTTTAGTAACTTTTATAATTTCTTAGTTACATTTTTATGTTTTCTAGTCACCTCGTTATTTTCTAGTTATTTTAAAATGTTTAGTTACTTTGCTAATTTTTATGTTAATTTGTTTATTTTTCTATATTTACTTCGTTGTTCTTTATTTCACATTTAAGTAACTTTTATAATTCCTTATTTACTTTTTTGATTTTCTGATTACCTCGTTCCTTTCTAGGGAATTTTTTTTGTAGTTACTTTGTTAATTTTTAGTTACAAATTGAATTTCTTGTTATTAATTCGAATTTTCAGTTCCTTTTTTTAATTTTCTGCTCCTTTTGTTAATTTGCTAGTTACAGTGTTTATTCTTTAGTTTTCAGTTTAATTCGCAGTTACTTTATTTATTTTCTAGTAACTTGTTCAATTACTAGTCGTTTTTTTTAAGTTTCATGTTTTTTTAATTACTTTATCCTTTTTCTACTAGTTCTTTTTATTTTTAGGTTTTTTCTCATTTTTTCAGTTTCTTTCTAATGTTTTAGTTACTTTCTTGAATTCTTGTTTATTTTTATCATTTTCTGTTTATCTTCTTTATTACTTTGTTCTTTTACTGGCAACTTTGTTTTCTAGTTATTTTTCAAATTTTTTGTTAATTTTCTAGTTCATTTGTTCATTTTCATGTTACTTGGTTTACTTTCCAATTAGACTCTTAATTATTTGCTATTTTGTTAACTTTTCTATTTTTTATTTACTTTTATAATTCCGTATTTTGTTTTGTTGTTAATTTTAAAGTTTATTATTTTTCTCTGCTTAATTTGTTAGTTTTATTCACTTTGTTAAGTGTTTTAGATATTTGATTAATATTTCAGTTAGTTTTTCTGTTTTACGGATATTTATCCAGTTAATTTTTCATTGTCTAGTTACTTTTTCCATTTTCTACTTACTTTATTAATTTCCAAGTTATTTTTTTAATTTACTAGTTTCTTGGTTAATTTTATTCTTACTCTATTCATTTATTCGGGTACTTCTTTATTTTCTCGTTAATTTAATTAATCTTTTTTTTTTTTTACTTTTTTTAATCATTTATATAATTTCTTAGTTACTTTGTTCATTTTCCAGTTACTTTGTTTATTTTCTACTTAATTTTTTCATTTCCTGGTTATTGTTTTTATTTTTAATAACTTTGCTTACTCTTTCAGCTATTCTTTAAATGTTTAGTAACTTTGTCAATTTTTTTATCACTTTTAACAAATAATTTTTTTTTCTACTTGCTTTATTCATTTTATAGTTACTTTAATAATTTTCTAGTTTCTTTGTTGATTTTATAGTAACTTTATTCATCTGCCTTTTAACGTATTTACTTGCAATTTTTATTTTCTGTCATTTTCTTCACATTTTCATCCACTTTTATAATTTTTCCCTTTGTTTATTTTCTAGTTACGTTTTTTAATTTTTAAATTCATTTTACCAATATCCGCTTATCGTTTTTAGTTTTAGTCACTCTGTTGATAGTTTTAAATTTTCTTTAGATATATTATTTATCTTGCCCATTTTCTGGATACTTTTTCTAGTTAATTTTCCATTTTTCAGTTATTTTAATATTTTCTGAGTACTTTTCTGAATTTTTTAAATTTTTTCTTATTCTTTTGTTAATACTGTTAACTTTCTTCCAATTTTAAGCATTCTCTAATTACTTTCTAATCATCAAAATTGTAAATAAAATTCCTTAAAAAATGTCCCAAGAAACATTACAAACTTTTTAAAATACAACTAACACCTAAAAGACTTTTCCAAGTCAAAAAAAGAAATCAAACTCTGAAAACACCATTAAATTGATTTTCTCTCTGACTTCCCTAATTTCTCTTTTCACTTATTTTCACACTCCCGTGCAAAATAACTGACAGGAATTCAGATTTTACAGGATAGAAGGTACATTTACCTCTTTGGCAACTTATGCGACGCTTACCACTGTGGAGATATCGCGAATATTGGAAGGTCGTGAGCGATTCGGAAAAAGGGAAGTGACGTAGGTAAAGGTGGAAAGGGTAAAAGCGAGAAAAGCGAGTTTGAAGGCAGAGAGAAAAGAAAGATAGAAGTTTCAACGTTCGTGGCACGAAACGCGTCGTGTAGCCAAAAAGCCGGCGGCTCAATTTTCATGAATTATGTAGAATATCGGGGATGAGGGTGGGGGAAGGGGAATATTGAATTCTGTGAATTTTTCGGGACTCGACTGCGGGGGATGTAAAGGAAAAGGATATATAGTTGATATGTGAATCGAGAAGGATCTAGAAGTGGAAGAGAGACGCGCAGAAAACAATCAGGAATGGGCCAGAGTGAGGCGAGACGAGTAGTTGAGAGGGTGGTTTGGTTGGTTGATATAGGCCTCTGCGTCCCGAGGGACGCCATTGTCATCCCCCTACGGAGTGCGTCCGGGATTCCATGGAAAAATCAAACGCATACTTTCTAGATGTACTCTCGCAAAGCAAAAAATATAGCTTCGCCGAAACTGCGTATTTCTTCTCGCAACACGTTTCTTCTTTTACTGATATCGTATATTTATTAAATATAGGGATTTAGAGAAACTTTTTTTGTTTTTTTATTTTATAATGACAGGTGAAAGGAAAAAGATATTGGAATGATGATAATGTTGACTGTAGAAAGTTGGTGAGGGTTTTTCTGCAGATGGTTAGTGTAATTTGGAGCTTTAATTAAATTTAGTAAGGGGTGTAAAATTTGATAAGGTAATGTAGAGAGAAGAAGAATTATAGGAAGGAGAAGGTAAATAAGATAAATATATAAATTTGAAGATTAAAGTAAAGAATAGTAAGGTGAAGATGAAAATGAAGATAAAAATGAAGATAGGGAGATAATGAAGTTTAAGAAAAGGAAGGGGAGGATAAATATGAAAAAGTTGATAGTGATGAGGAGGGGAAAAGTAAAGATGGAGATGAAGTTGAAGAAGAAAATAGAGAAGATAAAGTTGAATGTGAAGATGAAAGTGAAGAAGAAAATGGTAAAGATGGAGATAGATGTAAAAATGAAGAAAATGGTGGTGATAATAAGGAAGAAAAAGATGAGGATAATGAAGAGGAAGGTGGAGATTAAAATAAAGAAGTTAATAGTGGATGAGGAGGAAGACAAAAGTAAAGAACAGTAAGGTAAAGTTAGACATAAGAACGAAGATAAAAATGTAGTTGAAGAAGATAAGGTGCAGATAAAGTTGAA
The DNA here is from genome assembly GCA_037103525.1 of Ganaspis brasiliensis. Taxonomy (NCBI): domain Eukaryota; kingdom Metazoa; phylum Arthropoda; class Insecta; order Hymenoptera; family Figitidae; genus Ganaspis; species Ganaspis brasiliensis. The sequence continues at coordinate 1,564,087 of JAZKLR010000194.1, forward strand.
GAAAGGGACGGAGAAGATGAAAATAAAGAAGTTGATAGTGATGAGGAGGAGAGAAGTAAAGATGAAGTTAAAGAAGAAGAAGAAGAAGAAGAAGAAATAGAAGAGAAAGTTGAATGTGAAGATGAAAGTGAAAAAAAGAAAGATGAAGAAAAGGAAGGTGAAGATGAAAATAAAGAAGATGATGGAGACAATAAAAAACACAAAAGTGAAGAAAAATATGAAAACAAAGAAAAGGGTTAAGGTGATGATAAAGATGAAGAAAAGGAAGGTGAAGGTAAAAATGAAAATGAAGATGTTGATATTGATGAGAAGGATAAAAGTAAAGATAAAGTTGAAGAACAAAAAATGAAAAAAAATAGAAAGTTGAATGTGAAGATGAAAGTGAAGAAAAGAAAGATAGAGATGGAGATAAAAATAAAGAAGAGGATTGTGATCATAAGGAAAAAAATATAAATACAAAAAAGAAAAAAAAGATAAAGAAATGGAAGGTAAAGATGAAAATATAGAAGTTGATAATAATGAGTAGGATAAAAGTAAAGAAGAAATTTAAGAAGAAGAAGAAGAAGTAGAAGAAGAAGAAAAAGCAGATAGAGTTGAAAGTGAAGATGAAAGTTAAAAAAGAAAGATGAAGATAAAGAAAAGGAAAGTGAAGATTAAAATAAAGGAGTTTATAGTGATGAGGATGAAGAAAGTAAAAATGAAAATAAAGTTGAAAAAGAAGAGGAATTTGAAGATCAAAAAAGAAAAAAAAGATAAAGAAATGGAAGGTAAAAATGAAAATAAAGAAGTTAATAGTGATGAGAAGGATAAAAGTAAAGAAGAAATTCAAGAAAAAGAAGAAGGAAAAGAAGATAAGTTGAAAGTGAAGATAAAAGTTAAGAAAAGAAAGATGAATATAAAGAAAAGGAAAGTGAAGATTAAAATAAAAGAGTGTATAGTAATGAGGATGAAGAAAGTAAAAATGAAGATAAAGTTGAAAAAAGAAGACGAATTTGAAGAACAAAAAAGAAAAATATATAAGGTAGAAATAGTTTAGATAATAAAGGCGAATATGAAAAAGAAGAAAAGAGTTGATGTGAAGATAAAGATAAAGAAAAGGAAGATGAAGATGAAAATAAGGAAATTGATAGTGTTGAGAAAAATAAAAGTAAAGATGAAGATAATGTTGAAAAAGAAGAATAAGAAGATAAATTTGAATGTGAAGATGAAATTGAAGGAAAGAAAATTGAAGTTGGAGAAAGAGATGAAAAATAAGAAAATGATTGTGATAATAAGGAAGAAAAAGATCAAGATAGAAAAGAAGGAAAGGATAAAGCGAAGATGAATAAAAGGAAGGTAAAGATTAACGATAAAAGCTAATATTAATGAGGAAGAAGAAAGTAAAAATGAAGATAAAGTTGAAAAAAGAAAAAGAATTTGAAGAACACAAAAGAAGAAAATATAAGATAAAAAGTAAAGATAATAAAGGATAAGATAAAAAAGAAAAAAAGTTAAGGTGAAGATGAAGATAAAGAAAATGAAGATGAAAATGAAGATGTTGATAGTCATGTGAAAGATAAAAGTATAGATGAAAATAAAGTTGAAAAAGAAGAATAAGAAGATAAAGTTGAATGTGAAGATGAAAGTGAAGAAATGAAGCTGAGGTTGGAGAAGGAGATAAAAAAGAAGAAAATGATTGTGATAATAAGGAAAAAAAAGATCAAGATAGAAAAGAAGGAAAGAGAAAAGTCGAAGATAAAGAAAAGGAAGGTAAAGATTAAAAAAAGCTAATATCGATGAGGAAGAAGAAAGTGAAAATGATGATAAACTTGAAAAAGAAGAAGAATTTAAAGAGCAAAAAGGAAAAAATAATATGATAAAGTGAAGATAATAAAGACCTAGTGAAAACAAGGAAAATGGTTAAGGTGTAGTTGAAGATAAAGAAGAGGGAGGTGAAGATAAAAATGAAGAAGTTGATAATAATGAGAAAGATAAAAGTAAACATGAAATTAAAGAAGAAGAAAAAGAAAAAGAGGATAAAGTTAAATGTCAAGTTGGAAGTGACGAAAAGTCACATAAAAATGATGTAATGTAGGTGAAGATTAAAATAAAAAATCTGTTAATTATGAGGAAGAAGAAAGTCAACAATAAAGATAAAGTTGAAAAAGAAGAAGAAGAAGAAGAAGAAGAAGAATTTGAAGAATAAAAAAATATTAGAAAAGATGAACATGATAAGGAAGAAGAAAATGGTAAAGGTGAAGATAAAGATAAATAAAAGGAAGGTGAAGATGAAAATGAAGAAAAGTGTTAGGGTGAAGATAAAGATGATGAAAAGGAAGATGAAAATGAAGAATAAGGAGATAAAGTTAAATGTGAAGATAAAAGTGAAGAAATGAAGGTGAAGATAGAGAAGGAGATAAAAATGAAAAAAATTATTGTAATAATAAGGAAGAAATAGATAAAGTTAGAAAAGAAGAAAAGGATTATTCTGAAGATAAAGAAATGGAAGGTAAAAATGAAAATATAAATGAAGAAGTTAATAGTAATGAGGAAGATAGAAGTAAAGAAGAAATTAAAGAGGAAGAAAAAAAAGATATATAGAAAAATCGATAATATCTTTTCAATAAAAAAGGATAAAGTTGAACGTTAAGATAAAATTGAAGAATTGGAAAGTGAAGATTAAAATAAAAGAGTTCATACTTTATAGTGATGTGGATGAAGAAAGTAGAAATGATGATAAAGTTGAAAAAAGAAGACGAATTTGAAGAACAAAAAAGAAAAATATATAAGATAGAAAAAGTGAAGATAATAAAGGCGAAGATGAATAAGAAGAAAAGAGTTAAGGTGAAGATAAAGATGAAGAAAAGGAGGATGAACATGAAGATGAAGAAGTTAATAGTGATGATAAGGACAAAAGTAAAGATTAAGTTAAATGTGAAGATGAAATTGAAGAAATGAAGGTAAAGATAGACAAAGGGATAAAAGTGAAGAAAATGATTATGATAATAAGATAGAAATAGTTAAAGATAGAAAAGAAGAAAAGTATCATGGTGAAGATGAAGAAAAAGAAGGTGAATATTGAAATAAAGAAGCTAACAGTAACGAAAAAGAAGAATGTAAAAATGAAGATAAACTTGAAAAAGAAGAAGAAATTGAAGAAAAAAAAATCTTTAAATCTTTAAATCTTCTGAGGAACCAATTCTAAAAAATAACCACTGTATAAAAAATTTCGTATTTTAAGAAATCCCACTCTGGAAACAATGCTTTTGGAGTAAAAATTCGTGTTTGAAGAATGATGTGAGATTAACGAGAGAAATATGAAGCTTGTAGATTTGAGAAAATTGAATTTCTAGAGTTTGTCTAAAGTACATGGAGATATAGAAGTTGCTTTCTCGACAGCAAGGCGAATTTAATTTCGTTTACTCTTAGAGGGCGTTAAGATCCTATCGAAATGCTGGATGGGTATTCAAAGCATTGTACAGTGGCTTATCGAGGAAACAGATCTCGCTCTAAACACGATGTCTCTCCTTGCCTAAGGCATCGTACCGCACCTTCCACAGGAAAGAAACTCCATCGACCTTCTACACACATATATAACAACACCCACTCCTTGTTAAAGGCGCTTCAGAACAGATGTCGAAGGACTATCAAATCTTCCTCTTTACTTCCCTCGAATGATTTTATTTCCTCACAATCTCGTTCGTTAAGAAAAACGTTATTTCTGTCATTGATTTTAATGATGAATTCAACTCAAATTGTAGTATTACATACGATAAGTAAGGATTTTTTGTTTAAGGATTTAGTAAAAGATTTTTTGATTTTTATGTAGATTATTATTATTAATAGTATTATTGTTATTATTATTGAGAGGTTAGAATAGGCTTTGCCACTGATTTTTATCAATTATATTTTCGTTATACAGATGTTTCTTAGAAAATTAAGTTAAAATGTATTTTTTTAATAAACGTAAAGAAAGAAGAATTAGGTAAAAGTAAATAATAAGTAAATTTTTTATAAATATAAAAAGTATTTGTAATTATAAGACTTACAAATATTACAGTAAAATAGTATTTACGACAAGTATAAATAAATTAACTGACAGGAACTTAAAAAAAAAGATGAGTAAAGTAATTAGAAAATGAAGCAAGTAACTAGAAAACGTATATAAACAGAAATTAAAAATTAAGAAAGTAATTAAAAATGAATAAAATTACTAAAACGAAAAGGATAACTAGTAAAGAAAAAATTAAAAAATCAATGAAATAAAAATCGATGAAAGTAACTTAGACAATGAAAAAAGTATCTTTCACAGAAACAAATTAACTGATAAAAGGAAACTCGAAAACGGAAATGTAACTAAGAATTAATGAAAGAAAGCTTTAAAAGTGAGTAAAATAACTAAAAATACAAAAGATAACTAGAAAATAAACAAATTAGGTAAAAAATAAACAAATCAATTAAGAAATAAAGAAAGTTACTGGGAAAGGGACAAAGAAATTCAAAAATGAACAAGTAACCTAAAAATGAAAAAAGTAAAAAGAAATTAAAAAAGTAACCAGAAGATGAAATAAGTATTTAACATAATACGAAAGTTATACAAAAATTGAATAAAAAGTTTAAAAATAAAAAAATATATATATAACTAGTAAATGCACAAAGTAACTAGAAATTGAACAAAGTAACTTAGAAATTATTGAATTACTAAACAAGAGAAAAAAAACTAGTATAAAAAAGACGACTAGAAATTAAAGAAATTATCAAAAATATAAATAAATTAACTAGAAAAAATTAAAGTTTGTAGGAAATGAGGAAAGTAACTAGAACATAAAGAAATAAATTTAAAAATGAAAAAGCAACTAGAAATGAAAAAATTTTTTAAAAATTGTCAAAGTAACTGGAAAATAAACAAAGTAACTAAAACATTGTGAAATTAACTATAAAAATTGAATCACCTAATTAGAATAAAATGGGTAATTATAGAGTAATCATATTAAGACAAGTTATTAAAACAGTCACAGAATAATACATAATAACTATTAAATTTTAAAATCTTATTAGAAACTAAATAAAATTAATAGAAAATTAAAAAAATTCCTAAAAAATTTTCAAAGTAACCAAAGAATTTGAACCCAAGAAAGTAACTAGAAAGTGAATAAAGTAGCTAAAAAATAAACAAATTAATAAAAATTTAAATAAAGTAGTTATCAAATAAAAAAAATTAGTAAGAAGTTATAAAATTAACTAAACAGTCAACAAGTCAACAGGAAAATTTACTACGTGATTGTAAATTAAAAATTTAAGTGTAAAATGAAAAAAGTAGTTTCTGAATCTGAATTAGTTAAAAATAAATAATTATTAGTGAAATCGTAGATGAGTTTTTATTTCAGAAATTAGTAAAAAATAAATAATTATTAGTAAAAAGAATGACTAATTGTCATAACAAAATTACTACAAAATAGTTAAAATTTGACTAATTGAATTAGTAAAATAATTCAAAAACATGAACAAAATAGCCAAAAATAAACAAATTTACTAAGAATTATAAAAGAAATTATAAAAGAAAGAATTATAAAAAGAAGAAAAAAGAGAATAAAATTCCAAAAAAATAAACTTTTCAACTAGAATATTAACAATTTATTTATAGAAAATTGAAAATAATATGTTCTTTTTTCGCACTTTTTTCATCATATTCTTGTTTATCTTATTTTATAAAAGTTCATTTAGTTCTTTAGTTTTTATTCTTATTCTTGTTTGTTATTTTCTTTTTTGTCATATAATCTTTCATCATTAATTTTTTATTTCATGATATTCTTAATGATATTCTTCTTTTATTGGATATTTATTCTTTTTTATATTCTTTTCTATTATTGGCTTTTATCATATTTTACTTTTTCTTTTCACATTTTTAGTTCATTCTCCATCTTCTTTATAATGTTTTTCTTAATATTATTTTGACTATTTCTTCTTAATGATATTTTTTTTCTTTTCTCATTGCACTTTCAATGTAAAAGGAAAAATTTAGCATTTTCTAAATTCAATAGAAACCGCAAGAATTCCACAAAAATCGTAGGATATTAAAAAATGCAATTTTGGCTGACCAAACCTTGGTTTTACTACTTCTTTTAGACTCTAAATAAAAGATTCTTCACATCTTAATCTGCATATATTTTATCTTTATTTCGTCTCTATTATTTTCTTGCTATCCTTTACATGATCTTTCTTTTTAGATAATGTTCTGTTATCTCTTTTAACTTATTCTTCGTTCTTTCTTCTTTATCTTATTTTCTGCATTTTCTTCCTTAATTTTTTTTACGTTATTTCTTTTCCATCCACATTCGTGTTCCTTTTTAAATTTTTTCTTTACCTTTATTTCTGCATTTTTGTCTTCTATGATATTTCTTCATTATCTTCCTTTATTCTTCTTTATCTGTTATATTTTCTTTACCTTCTTTCTGCTATTTCTTCTTTTGTCTTCTTTTGTGTTATGTTTTCTTTAATCGCTTTTTCTGTTTTCGTTTATTTCCTTTTATGTCTTGCATACTTTCTCTTCAGTTATTTCTTCTTTATATCTTTTTCTTTGTTAATTCTCTGTTACGATCTTATTTATATCTTCTATTCTGTGTTCCGCCTTTTTAGTTATTTTTTTTTATCTTTTTCTCTGTTACGTCTTCTTTATTTTTTCTGTTTTTTTCTTTTCTATTATTTCTTCTGTATTTTCTTCTGTCTGTCTATTGTTTAGGTTCTATTATGTCTTTTAAATCATGTTTTTTTTATTTATTTTCAATTTTTGTAATAACTTTGGTATTTTCTCTTCTGCTTTTCTTTCTTCTTTTGTCCCTTCTTCTTTATCTTCTTTTTTAATACATCTTATGCAACATTATTATTTTTTCTTTCTTTTCTGTTCTTTTTTCTTAATCTTGTTTTCTGTTACTTCATCCTTATCCTTCTGCTGTTCTTCTTTTTTTTAGTTCTTCTTCTTTGGTTCTTCTTTTGTATTTTTACTTTTTTGTGTAATGACTTTTATATCTTCACTTCAGTTTTTCATTCTTCTCTGTTATTCGTTCTTTAATTCTAAATTCCTCCAAAATTATATTAAAGTTATCTTCTTTTTTCGTTTTTCTGTCACATTATCATTACTTTTTTTCTTCTTTCTTCTACGTCTTTTATATTTTCTTTTCTGTAATGCCTTTTACATCTTCTCTTATATTTTTCCTTCTTATCTGATATTTCTTCATTATCTTCTTTTCTCTTGTGTCTTCTACACCTTGTTTCGTCTTATTTCTTCTTATTTTCACATGATTTAAAAGACATAATAGAACCTAAACAATAGACAGACAGAAGAAAATACAGAAGAAATAATAGAAAAGAAAAAAACAGAAAAAAATAAAGAAGACGTAACAGAGAAAAAGATAAAAAAGAAATAACTAAATATTTTTCTTATTTTTTTCGTCCTTCTCTAAATATTTCTCAAGTTAACTTAAATTCATCATAAATTATCCACACACACTTACTTGAAGTCCTAAAAACATTCAAATACTATTCAAATAAAATCTATTCTAGACAAGGTTGAAAATCCGCCATAGCCTCGAATCGGTTTGCCATTCCATTCTCGCTATATAAAATGAAATAAAATGATGCTGGATGAGGTAGGAATCAAGCGGGGAGAGCGTTCACTACAAGGGTTGAGTTGAAGGTTCGATAAATGTGCAGTGTTCCGCTGTTTTCAGTTTTACAGCATGCAACTTGGCATTGGAATAATAATAAAAAAAAGAAGGTGGGGGATTGTACCAGCGACGTAGATGAAAAAAGCTAAATATCGGCGAGTCTCGCTTACATGCCGTGAGGAGGGGGAGGGACTGCTTGCCGAACACGGGCAAACAGACTCCAATGAATTCAATCAAACCTTGCAATAAATCATCCCAGCTCGCGCAGCGAACTCTGTTTGCCTTTTCCACGTGTACCAATTAACGGTTTCATAACTCACCATCCTTGTCCAATGCTTCTCACGCAGTAAGCAATTTAGCACTCTGATTGTAAACAAATTTCCAATAATTTTATCACTTACTTTCCATTTATTTCAGTTTTAAAATAACCCATTTTTTAATAAAAAAAAAAAAAATACATGTTTCAGAACTTTTAGAGGCTGAAAATTGACAATTGCGAGGAATTATAAAATGAGAATTTTTGGTGTATACTTGATTCAATACTTCAATACTATAAGATAATTAGTGTGCTTGAAAGTACTTTCGATAAGTCAATATGATTTAGATAACTCAAGATACTTCAGATACTTTCAGATATTTCAGATAATTCAAAATACTGCAGATAATTCATGAGAATTCCAGATAATTCAAGGAACTTCAAATAGTTCATGATAATTCCAAATGAATAAAGATACTTTAAAGTAATTTAAGATACTTTAAAGTAATTCATGTTACTTCGGATAATTTTAGATACTTCAGAGGAATTCATGATTCTTTAAATAATTCGATATATTTCAGATAATTCAAGATACTTCAAATAATTTAATGTACATCAGATAACTCAGGTTACTTCAGATAATTCAAGATACTTCAGATACTTCAAGATATTTAAGATAATTCAAGATAGTCCAGATCATTCATCATAATTCCACATAATTCAATATACTTCAAATAGTTCATAAAAATTCCTAACGAATCAAGAACTTCACACTAATTTACTGTAATTTATTATACTTCAGATGCTTCAGAGTAATTCATGATACTTTACAAAATTCAAAATATTTTAGATAATTTAAGATACTTCAGATATTTCAGGATACTTCGGATGACTCAAGATACTTCAGATACTTTAAGATATTTCAGATAATTCGAGATACTGCTATAATTCATGATAATTTCACATAATTCAAGATACTTCAAATAGTTCATGATAATTCCAAATTAATCAAGAACTTAACACTAATTTAAAATACTTTAAAGTAATTCATGATACTTCAGATAATTTGAAACACTTCAGATAATTCAAAGATACTTCAGATATTTCAGGATATTTCGGATATCTCAAGATACTTCAGATACTTCAAGATACTTTAGATACTTCAAGATATTTCAGATAATTTAAGATACTGTAGATAATTCATGATAATTCAACATAATTCAAAATATTCCAAGTTCATGATGATTCTAAATGAATCAAGAACTTCACACTAATTTTAGATACTTTAGAGTAATTCATGATACTTCAAAGTAATTCATGATACTTTAAATAATTCGAAATATTTCAGATAATTCAAGATATTCAGATAACTCAGCAAACTTCAGATAAGTCAAGATACTTTAGATAACTCAGGATAATTAAAAATAATTCAAGATACTTTAGAGAATTCAAGGTACTTTAAATAATTAAAAATACTTTAAGTAATTCTAGATACTTTAGACAATTCATGATAATTCATAATAATTGAAGGTACTTCACAGTAATTCAAATATCTTTAACGGAAATATCTTAAATTACTGTGGAGTAGCTTGAAATATTTTTAATTATTATAAATTATCTAAAGTATCTAGAATTATTTGAGATATGTTGATTTATCTGAAGTATGTTGAATTAACTGAAGTATCTTAAATTATCTGAAATGTCTTAAATTATCTAAAGAGTCTTAAATTATCTTCAGTATAGTGAATTAACCTGAAACATGATAAATTACTCTGAAATATCTTAAAATCCTGTGAAGTGTTTTGATTTTTTTTTAATTATCATGAATCATTGACAATTATTTTAAGTATCTTGAATTATCCGAAGTGTCTTAAATTATCTAAAGTATCGTGAATTACCCTGAAACATTATAAATTACTCTAAAGTATCTTAATTTATTGAATAGTGTCATAAATTATCTAAAGTATCTTAAACTATTATGAATTATCTTAAATGCTCTAAAGCATATTAAATTTCCCTAAAATATTTAAAATTACTGTTAAGTACCTTGAGTTATTGTGAATTATAATAAATTTTCTAAATTATCTAGAATTATTTGAAATATGTTGATTTATCTAAAGTTGCCTGTGTTATCTGAAGTATCGTGAATTACCCTGAAACATGATGAATTACTCTGAAATTGATATTCAGTGAATCTGAAGTATCTTAAACTATTTGGAATGATCTTGAATGCTCTGAAGAATCGTAAATTTCAAGATATTTACGGTTATTATCATTACCTTATTCAAGAATTACTGTGGAGTACGTTGAGTTATTTTAAATTAGTTCAAGTATCGTGAACTACCCTGAAATATGATTAATTGCTTTGAAGAATTTTGATTAACTGTGAAGTAGCTTTAGTTATTTTCAATTATTATGAATTATCTAAAGTATCTAGAATTATTTGAAATATGCAGATTTATCTGAAGTATGTTGAATTATCTGAAGTGTATTGAATTTTCTGAAGTGTTTTGAATTATCTGAAGTATCGTGAACTACCGTAAAATTTGATGAATTGCTTTAAATTAGTTTGAATAACTGTGAAGTATCTCGATTTTTTTTTAAAGTGTCATAAATTATCTGAAGTACCCTTATCTATTTTGAATTATCTTGAATGCTCTAAAGCATCGTCAATTCCCCTGAAATATCATAAATTACTGTGAAGTACCATGAGTTATTTTGAATTATCATGAATTATTCAAAGTATCTAGAATTATTTGAAGTTTCTTGATTTATCTGAATTAACCATCCTTAAGATAGTTCATGATAATTTAAAATAAATCAAGATACTTTACAGTAATTCAAGATATTTCAAAGTATCTCATGATACTTCAGGGTATTTTACGATTTTTCAAATAATTCAAGATTCGTCAGGTAATTCATGATACCTTAGGGTATTTCACGATTCTACAGATAATTTAACATACTTTAGATAAATCAAGATACTTTCAATAATTCTAGATACTTCAGATAATTCATGATATTTCAAAAAAACTCAAGGTACTTCACAGTAAATTAAAATGTTTTAGGGTAATTCACGACACTTCAGATAATTCAAGATACTTTAAAATAATTCAACATACTTCACAGTAATTTATCATACTTCAGGGTACTTCACTATAGTTCAGATAATTCAAGACATTTTAGACAATTCAAGATACTTCAGAGAATTTTATATACTTCAGATAATTCATGATAATTCATGACAATTCAAATTAATTCATTATACTTAACATACCTCACAGTAATTCAATATTTATCAGAGTAATTCAAAATAATTCAGAGTCATTCATCATACTTCAGTGTGAATCCCGAGACATCAGATAATTTGAAATACTTCAGATAATTCATGATAATTAAAGATACTTTACACTAATTTAAGATACTTGACAGTAATTCATCATTTTTAAGGGTGATTCACGATACTTTAGATAATTCAAGACAATTCAGATAATTCAAGATACCTTAAATATTTTCAAATAATTTTCGATAATTCAAAATAATCGAAAACACTTCACAGGATTTTAAGATATTTCAGAGTCATTTATCATTTTTCAGAGTATTTCACGATACTTTAGATAATTCAGGACGCTTCAGATAATTCAAGATACTTCAGATAATTTATGATAATTCAAATTAATTCATCATACTTAACATACTTCACAGTAATTCAAGATATTTCAAAGTAATTCAAAATAAATAAATAAATAAATAATTCAGAGTTATTCATCATACTTCAATGTGAATCACGATAGTTCAGATAATTTGAAATACTTCAGATAATTTATGATAATTCAAAATAGTTCACAGTAATTCGAGATACTTCACAGTTATTCAAAATACTTCACAGTAGTTCCTAATTTTTTTAAGGTAATCCACGATACTTCAGATAATTCAAGATACTTCAGATAATTCAAGATACTTTAAATATTTCTAAGTAATTCATGATAATTTAAAACACTTCTTAGGATTTCAAGATACTTTTAAGTAATTTATCATGTTTCAAAGTACTTCACGATACTTCAGATAATTCAGGACACTTCAGATAATTCAATATACTTTAGAGCAATTCATCATTTTTTAGGGGATTTTAGATAATTTAAGACACTTCAGATAATTCAATGTACTTTATATATTTCCAAATAATTCTTGTTAATTCAAAATAATTGAAAACACTTCACTGGATTTCAAGATACTTCAGAGTAATTTATCATGTTTCAGAGTATTTCACAATACTTCAGATAATTCAGGACACTTTAGATAATTCAAGATACTTCACAGTAATTCACCATTTTTTAGGGTAATTCACGATACTTCACATAATTCAAGATACTTTAAATATTTCCAAATAATGTATGATAGTTCAAAATAATTCAAAACACTTCACAGGATTTCATGATACTTCAGAGTAATTTATCATGTTTCAGAGTAATTCACGATACTTCAGATAATAATTTAAGACACTTCAGATAATTCAAGATACTTTCGAGTAATTCTTCATACTTCAGAATAATTCATGATACTTTAGGGCATTTCACCATACTTCATATAAATCACAACACTTCATGTACTTCAGGATAATTTAACACAAGTATACATCTTACTTCCCGAGTTTTTAACAACTCTCTCAATTGTCATATTTACTTATTTATAGTTACACTTCTTAGGATTTCAAGATACTTTTAAGTAATTTATCATGTTTCAAAGTACTTCACGATACTTCAGATAATTCAGGACACTTCAGATAATTCAATATACTTTAGAGCAATTCATCATTTTTTAGGGGATTTTAGATAATTTAAGACACTTCAGATAATTCAATGTACTTTATATATTTCCAAATAATTCTTGTTAATTCAAAATAATTGAAAACACTTCACTGGATTTCAAGATACTTCAGAGTAATTTATCATGTTTCAGAGTATTTCACAATACTTCAGATAATTCAGGACACTTTAGATAATTCAAGATACTTCACAGTAATTCACCATTTTTTAGGGTAATTCACGATACTTCAGATAATTCAAGATACTTTAAATATTTCCAAATAATGTATGATAGTTCAAAATAATTCAAAACACTTCACAGGATTTCATGATACTTCGGAGTAATTTATCATGTTTCAGAGTAATTCACGATACTTCAGATAATAATTTAAGACACTTCAGATAATTCAAGATACTTTCGAGTAATTCTTCATACTTCAGAATAATTCATGATACTTTAGGGCATTTCACCATACTTCATATAAATCACAACACTTCATGTACTTCAGGATAATTCAACACAAGTATACATCTTACTTCCCGAGTTTTTAACAACTCTCTCAATTGTCATATTTACTTATTTATAGTTACACTTCTTAGGATTTCAAGATACTTTTAAGTAATTTATCATGTTTCAAAGTACTTCACGATACTTCAGATAATTCAGGACACTTCAGATATCTCAATATACTTTAGAGCAATTCATCATTTTTTAGGGGATTTTAGATAATTTAAGACACTTCAGATAATTCAATGTACTTTATATATTTCCAAATAATTCTTGTTAATTCAAAATAATTGAAAACACTTCACTGGATTTCAAGATACTTCAGAGTAATTTATCACGTTTCAGAGTATTTCACAATACTTCAGATAATTCAGGACACTTTAGATAATTCAAGATACTTCACAGTAATTCACCATTTTTTAGGGTAATTCACGATACTTCAGATAATTCAAGATACTTTAAATATTTCCAAATAATGTATGATAGTTCAAAATAATTCAAAACACTTCACAGGATTTCATGATACTTCGGAGTAATTTATCATGTTTCAGAGTAATTCACGATACTTCAGATAATAATTTAAGACACTTCAGATAATTCAAGATACTTTCGAGTAATTCTTCATACTTCAGAATAATTCATGATACTTTAGGGCATTTCACCATACTTCATATAAATCACAACACTTCATGTACTTCAGGATAATTCAACACAAGTATACATCTTACTTCCCGAGTTTTTAACAACTCTCTCAATTGTCATATTTACTTATTTATAGTTACACTTCTTAGGATTTCAAGATACTTTTAAGTAATTTATCATGTTTCAAAGTACTTCACGATACTTCAGATAATTCAGGACACTTCAGATATCTCAATATACTTTAGAGCAATTCATCATTTTTTAGGGGATTTTAGATAATTTAAGACACTTCAGATAATTCAATGTACTTTATATATTTCCAAATAATTCTTGTTAATTCAAAATAATTGAAAACACTTCACTGGATTTCAAGATACTTCAGAGTAATTTATCATGTTTCAGAGTATTTCACAATACTTCAGATAATTCAGGACACTTTAGATAATTCAAGATACTTCACAGTAATTCACCATTTTTTAGGGTAATTCACGATACTTCAGATAATTCAAGATACTTTAAATATTTCCAAATAATGTATGATAGTTCAAAATAATTCAAAACACTTCACAGGATTTCATGATACTTCGGAGTAATTTATCATGTTTCAGAGTAATTCACGATACTTCAGATAATAATTTAAGACACTTCAGATAATTCAAGATACTTTCGAGTAATTCTTCATACTTCAGAATAATTCATGATACTTTAGGGCATTTCACCATACTTCATATAAATCACAACACTTCATGTACTTCAGGATAATTCAACACAAGTATACATCTTACTTCCCGAGTTTTTAACAACTCTCTCAATTGTCATATTTACTTATTTATAGTTACACTTCTTAGGATTTCAAGATACTTTTAAGTAATTTATCATGTTTCAAAGTACTTCACGATACTTCAGATAATTCAGGACACTTCAGATATCTCAATATACTTTAGAGCAATTCATCATTTTTTAGGGGATTTTAGATAATTTAAGACACTTCAGATAATTCAATGTACTTTATATATTTCCAAATAATTCTTGTTAATTCAAAATAATTGAAAACACTTCACTGGATTTCAAGATACTTCAGAGTAATTTATCATGTTTCAGAGTATTTCACAATACTTCAGATAATTCAGGACACTTTAGATAATTCAAGATACTTCACAGTAATTCACCATTTTTTAGGGTAATTCACGATACTTCAGATAATTCAAGATACTTTAAATATTTCCAAATAATGTATGATAGTTCAAAATAATTCAAAACACTTCACAGGATTTCATGATACTTCGGAGTAATTTATCATGTTTCAGAGTAATTCACGATACTTCAGATAATAATTTAAGACACTTCAGATAATTCAAGATACTTTCGAGTAATTCTTCATACTTCAGAATAATTCATGATACTTTAGGGCATTTCACCATACTTCATATAAATCACAACACTTCATGTACTTCAGGATAATTCAACACAAGTATACATCTTACTTCCCGAGTTTTTAACAACTCTCTCAATTGTCATATTTACTTATTTATAGTTACACTTCTTAGGATTTCAAGATACTTTTAAGTAATTTATCATGTTTCAAAGTACTTCACGATACTTCAGATAATTCAGGACACTTCAGATATCTCAATATACTTTAGAGCAATTCATCATTTTTTAGGGGATTTTAGATAATTTAAGACACTTCAGATAATTCAATGTACTTTATATATTTCCAAATAATTCTTGTTAATTCAAAATAATTGAAAACACTTCACTGGATTTCAAGATACTTCAGAATAATTTATCATGTTTGAGAGTATTTCACAATACTTCAGATAATTCAGGACACTTTAGATAATTCAAGATACTTCACAGTAATTCACAATTTTTTTAGGGTAATTCACGATACTGCAGATAATTCAAGATACTTAAAATATTTCCAAATAATGTATGATAGTTCAAAATAATTCAAAACACTTCACAGGATTTCATGATACTTCAGAGTAATTTATCATGTTTTAGAGTAATTCACGATACTTCAGATAATTTAAGACACTTCAGATAATTCAAGATACTTTCGAGTAATTCTTCATACTTCAGAATAATTCATGATACTTTAGGGCATTTCACCATACTTCATATAAATCACAACACTTCATGTACTTCAGGATAATTTAACACAAGTATACATCTTACTTCCCGAGTTTTTAACAACTCTCTCAATTGTCATATTTACTTATTTATAGTCGGGTTTTCCGTTCAATTTCCAAAAACCAATTTTTACCCTCTTCTTGTCCTATCCGAAATTTAATTCCCAAAATTTCCCATTCAATATAAATTGATCTTCTATTCTTTTTTTGTCTTTGTCTAGAATTACATAAGACCCTAAAATTCGTTTTGACTTGACAAGTTTACAAAAATAAAATAACTTACGTTATAAACAGAGTTTATGAGAATTTATAGTCGATTGTGAGAGTGAATACGAAAATGATTGAAAAGTAGAAAATAGAAGATTTTTCTTGGGATAAGGCAAAATAAGTTGGCTGAGCGCAAGGTTGTGCGAGCATCGACGTACACTGTAGAAAAGAAAAATCTAATAGACACTCGAAAATTGAGTTTAGCTCTGTAAGAAACTAACGCCGAGCGCTTCAACGCTGCTATCGATGCCCCATCGGGTCTGGAATGAAATCCAGTTCGCATTTGAATCAGTCGGTAACGCAATCCATTAGTCTCTAACAGCCAATACTTCCCTGGGGCAGAATAGAAGAAGGAAACTCGTGCAAGGAGCAACGCCAACGGCACTGGGTGTCGCGAATGATTAGTGTACCCTCGACCTTGCACGAGGGGTAGTCTATGATATCCATTCGCCGCCAATTCCATCTCCTCAGCTGATCCATCCTGAAATCTCTTTCATCTCTTTTTCGCGTTGAGAGTAGTCGCTTAAATGTAGTCGCCAGCGAGAAATCATTTCTGACAGCTCGGCTAAGACAATAATCTCAGATATGTTTCATCTCGTGAGCCTTTCGGCACATTATGCTCGTGTAATATTTATCAAATGGAAATACGTTAGTGTGATTCGCAGAGGATGATTTTTTGTTTTCCATTACTCTTTTTCATTCTCTCTCTCTGTCACACTGTGTTTATTTCTCTTTTTGGGCAGAATACTAGGGGAGGAATTAACAAGGTTAAAGAAGATTGATAGCAAGTGGAAGAATGTAGAAAGTACACTGAAAGACTTTGGAACATTATTTTTAGTATTAGGTTTTTAATCTGGGTTAATAGTGCAAAAGGAAAATTTTTTAGTAAGTATCATTTTGACACAAGATTTATCATAAAGATTTTTATATTGTACAAACATAGGTAAGTGTTATTTGGTGCAACTGATCTAATTAAAAGACTTTTAGGGTCTAATTATTTATTATTAATAGTTTTATTTTTATGAAGTTATTGAAGTGTTTATTATTTATTTAATTAATTTACTTGAATATTAATGTTAAATCGATGAATTTCAGGTGTTGTACGAAATAACATTTACCCTATGTTTGTACAATGTAACAATCTTTATGAGAATCTTTATAATGATTTTGTGTCAAAATGATACCTAATCAAATTTAGGTAATCAAATCAATTCAACTATTAGAAGATAGTAAATTTTCAGTGCATGAAAGGAAAATTTAAAAATAAAATGTAAATATTCCTATCCTGGATTGAAAATTTACTATCTGGGAAAATTTTTCTTCTTGTACGATTTTTCTAGAATAATATTTTTCACAGTACAAATTAATTAATAAACTATAATAGTTAACATCTAAAGTCTTTGAATGTCGAGAAAAAAATACGGAGACGAGTGTAAAAATAATACAAAAAATAAGGTAAAGAATAGAAGAAAAAGAGTTAAGAGGATATTTTTGAAAAACGTAATGTAAAACCAATGAGACCAGGAAAATAAATAGTTAAAATACTTTTAGAAACGATGCTGAAAGGCTTAAAACTTATAAAACAATTATAAGCGATGAAACTGGTTAGAATTTCTTTAAAACTGTTTAATTACTAGGTTTAACTAAGTTAAACTGTTAAAAAGTTGAAACCGATTTTAAAAAATTGTAAGCTGTTTATAATTTCTTAAAATTATCTTAAACTGGTTTAAAACTGCTTAAATCCATTTGAATAGGTTTAAAAATTATTTAAACTGTTTTCAAAATGTATTAAACTGGTTTAAAATGGTTTTGAAAATGGGTTAAGATATAATTCGTATAAAGTTCGTATCTCTTAAAATCTGGTTAAAAACTGTTTAAAACTACTTGAGATCCTTTAAGAACTTAATACTACTTAGAAATATCTTTTAGTAGTGTAGACATTATTTGAAGCTATTTAAAACTTGTTTTAAACTATTTGGAATTGGTTTTAAACCATTTAAAAATGTTTAAAACAACTTAAAACTGTTTAGAACTATTTAGAACTATTTAAAATCCCTTGAAAATTGTGGAAAATTGTTTTAAAAAATTTAGAATTACTTAAGATTGTTTAGAACTTGTCTCAAACTATTAAGAACTTGTTAAAACTGGTTCAATACTATTAGAAACTACTTAAAATTAATAAAAGGTTATTAAAGCCTAATTCTTATTTAAAATAGTTTAAAGGTGTTTAAAATAGTTTAAAATAGTTTAAAGTTTTAGACAATTTAACTAAATATGGTTTAAAACTGATTTAAACTGTTTTGAACTAATTTAAAACTGTTTTAAATTAAAAAAAAGAAGTTTTGAAAGAAAACTATTTAAATCTCTTAAAATCTAGTTTAAAACTATTTAGAACTACTTAATACTGCTGGAAATGAATATTGCTTAAAATTAGTTTTAAGTAGTTTAGACATTATTTGAAGCTATTTAGGACTAGTTTAAAACTATTAAGAACTGGTATAAAACCGTTTAGAACTGGTTCAAAAATATAGAGAAATGTTTAAGAGAATTAAATACTAATTAGAATTACTAATTTAAAGCATATCACAAATTATTCAAAGCTTTTTTGAAAGTGTTTCCAACTTTTCAGAAATGGTTTAAAACTGTTCGGAACTGTTTTAAACAACTTAAAACTGCTTAGAACAACTTAGAATCCTTTGAAAATTGTGGAAAACTGTTTTAAAAAACTTAGAATTACTTAAGATTGTTTAAATCTTAATCGAGAACTTGTCTCGAACTATTTAGAACTTGTCAGAACTGTTTCAAACGTATGAAAAATTACAAAAATTTAATAAAAACTGTTTAAAATTAGATAGTTATTTAAAATAGATTAAAGGTGTTTGAAATAAGTTTAAAAGTGTCTGAAACTGGTTTAAAACTGATTAATACCGTTTTGAACTAGTTTAAAACTGTTTTAAATTAAAAAAAAAAACTTTTATTAAAAATCTTTGTAAAACTCTTAAAATTTAGTTTAAAATTATTTAGAACTACTTAAAACTGCTGGAAATTAAACCTGTGAAAAATTAGATTTTTAAAAGTTTAGTCATTATTTGAAGCGATTTAAAACTAGTTTAAAACTGTTCTGAATTTTTATAAAACCATTTAGAACTGATTTAAAAATATGCAGAAACGTTTATGACAATTTAATACTAACTAGAACTAGCTTTAAGTATATCAAAAATTATTCATAGCATTTTTGAACTTGTTTCAAACTTTTCAGAACTGGTTTAAAACTGAACGAAACTGTTTTAAGAAACTTGAAACTGTTTCAGGCAACTTAACACTATTTTAGTCAACTTAAAGCTATATTAAGTAGCTTAAAAAAACTACATATAACTATTCAGAACTCTTCGAAATTATTTCGAAACTGCTTTAAAAGATTTAGAATTACTCAAGATTGTTTAGAATTTGTCTCAAACCATTTAAAACTCCTTAAAGCTGTTTCAAACATATTAACAACTACAAAGAACTATATATAATTAAAAGTGTTAAAAGATTTTTTAAAATTATTTATTTAAAATAAGCTGAATCTGTTTGTAATTGGTTTAAAAAACTATCTGGCACTGATTTAAAGCTTTCTTAAACTATTTTTAAAAAATCTGTTAAGATCTGGTTTAATACTTGTTTAAAACTACTTAAAATTTATTTCATACTTTTAAAACTGGTTTAAATCTGTTTAGAATTGTTTGAATTTACTCAGTACAGCTTAAAACTTAATCATGTTTTGAAATACTATAAAACTGTTATAAATTACCTATATATTTAAAAACCGTTGAAAACTTTTTAAAACTACTTATATTTTTTTTTCAAACTATTTTTTCTCTTGTTTTTTAATTTGTTTATTAATTTTTATTCTGTTACCAAGAATTCCACAATGACAGCACGAGAATGTAAAATTCAGTTTTGTCTGACTAAAACTTGATTACACTACTACAGACCAAAACAAGTAGTTTATGATAACAAAAAATTATTATTTATTATTAACAAGTTTAAAAAATATTACTTCTATTTTTTTTTAACTTTTTTCATTATTTATTTCTCGATTCCTTTTTTTTCGTTTACTGCTATTTTTAACCTCATTAATTTCTTATTTACTTTATATTATTTTTTTTTTCTATTCTTTCATCGATTCAGTGTTGATTTATTCTTTTTTTCAGTTTTATTTTCTTTCTATTATCTTCCATTATCTTTTCCATTATCTTCAGTTTTTTTTTTCAATATTTCTACATTATTTTTGTTATTTACTTATATTTATTTATTTTTGTTTGTTCATATTTCTAGGTATTTCTTTTATTCACTTCTATTATATTATTTTAAGATTATGTTTATTTTACGATATGAGACGCGTTATGCAGAAAGGAACCTAAGAAGCAAAAAATGTTAGGTTATGTTTGTAATTTTTAATCAGGGTAAAACTAACTGAACATAAGCTAACATTTTTTTATATCTTCTTTATCTTGTCTCTAATATTTCTTTTATTTTTCTCTGTTTCGTTCTCTTTGTCTTTTTCCTTTATTTACAACTATTTTTATTATTAATAAATCTTCTTCTTCTTCTTTTATAACTTCATTATCGTATTTTTCGCTATTTTGTTTTTTATCTTCATTCTTAACTTTTATCTTTACTTTCTTACTTTTATGACATTTCTATTTTATCTTGTTTTTTGTCATTACCTCTTTTTTTTCTTTCTTCTTTATAGCTTTTATGTTACTTCTTCTGTCATTTCTTCTTTTTTTCTCTTTTTCCTTGTTTCTTCTTTATATCTTTTATGTCACTTCTTCTGTCTTTTTTTTCTTTTTTTCTTCTTTCTTCTTTATATCTTTTTGTCACTTCTTATTTATCTTCTTTCTGTTATTTTTTATCTTTTAGATAATTTCCGCTATTTTCCTCTTTCTTCTTTATATATTTTTGTTATTTTTTCTTTATCTTCTTTCACGGTATTCTTTTTTTATATTGTTTTCTGTCTCTTTCTCTTTATTTCCATATTCCTCTTTCCTTTTCATATCTTTTTTCTTATTTCTATTTTATAATTTTCTGTTATTTCTTCCTTATCTTCTTTTTGCTATTACCTTTATCTTCTTTTCTGTCATTTCCTTTTTATATCCCCTTTCTTCTTTATCTTCTTTTAGTACATCTCTTCTTTAACCTCCTATCTGTCATTTACTCTTTATTCCCTTTTATAATTTCTTTTTCTTATCTTTTATTTTTTTTCGCTTTCTATTTTTTCTTTATCTTCTTCTTTTGCTTTTTCTTCTTCTGTAATTGCAAGCTTTTAATGTTTTCTTTCTCACACACTTTATCCTATTCTTTTTTGGTTGATTATCTTCTTTCACCCCTAAACTCTGCAGAATTTCATCATAACTAACCCCCGTATTTTGCGCCTCAAAATAGCCATATTTTTGTCTGATTAACTCTAATTTTACCACTGTAGTAAATTTCACCAATATATAAATTTTTTTTCTCTTAATTTTATTGTTAAATAATTTTCATTTTTTATTTAAATTTTTTTTTAATTTAATTTAATTTTGCAAAAAATTCACTAATTCCCACACTGTAATAAATAAACTAAAAACTACATATTCAAATTTACCAACTTGTCTGACCAAAACTGTCTTTTACTACTTCACTTAAACCCGAAACGAGTCAATAGAATTCTTACCCACAAAACCGATTAATATTCGAATTTCAATACCTGCACCTGTAAACATTAAAATGCATACCATAGGTTAAGATTCTTAATACCCAAAACCGTACATAAAGTCACACATAATTATATATATCAATATTCTATACTCAATTGACATTTAAGAAGCTGCGTGCCTGTGGCGCACTATTTTCTATGTTACGGCCCCATTTGGTTATAAAGGTCGGAGAACACGTGAGTCGGGGTTTAATCTAGAGAAATGCTGAATAATAGAAGCAAGTGAAGCAGGGTCACGATTGGCTTATGCAGTATTCAGGCTCGCTTTCCGGCCAAGTTGGCGTTCTAATTAAGTTTCCGACGTTGAAGAGCGTTAAGTACCATGTCAACCGTTTAAGCCTCCAGTATAACCCTATCTCTCTCTCTTTGCTTTCAGGTTCTTCCTCAAGTTCTTCCTCAAGTGCAACCAGAACTGTCTTAAGAACGCCGGGAATCCAAGGGACATGAGACGTTTCCAGGTGAGAGCGTGGAAATTTAATTTGAATTAATTGAGATCCGTTAGAGAACTGAGATTCAAGATCTTAACAAATTCTAGATGACCGACCTCTTGTCAAAGTTTACCCTCCTTTTTTTACCATTAAATAAGCTGTCGCAATCGCGGTAAATCTTGAAACTTAAATTAAAGGATAAGTGAAAAAATTACAGTCAAGAAAAAATTTTAAATACGTATTGTAGTTTTGAATATTGATAATTATTAGTAATAATAATTGCAAACTTTATTCATTTATTCATTCTTTCATCATTCCTTTATTTTTTTATTCTTACATTCTATCCACACCTAAATTTTGGCACAATAGGTATTTTTTTGTCTTAAAGCAATGACTTTTAAATAAATGTATTTTTATATTAATTATATGATTTCTAATCTTTATGTCATTATTAATTGTCCAGAATTTTAGGAAACACAACATAAATGAGAATAAACAGTGAAATATTATTAAATTAAATTAAAAAAGCGAGCGAATTGAAGAAAGGTTTTTCAATATTTTTACGGGTTTTTAATGCCTTTGTTTTCATTTGTTCTTAGTATTTTAATAATTTCCTTTTCTTTTAATTTAAAACTTTCTTGCATTTTTTTAAAGAAAAAATACCAACTAAATTACATTTCTTCAAATAAATATTGTACTTTTTTGTCACAAAATTCTAATTTTTTATTGCGTGAATAAATTAGTAAACTTATTTAATTCATTCTAATTATATTGTAGGTTTAAAAATAGGGTCAATTCTAATTTTAATCAGCGCAAATCAAAAATACAAAATACAAAAAAAAACACTGATCACAAAAATTAGATACTTAAAAAAACTGCAGAAAACTATAAACGAATAACTATAAATTAATCCAATAATAATAAAAGAATAAACTTTTTTTGAGTTGACTAAATTTTTGATAAATTAAAATTACTTAATTTGATTGATATAAAAATTCCCTAAAAGTTTAAGCGTAGAAGTTTCAATTTTTGGAAATTAAGATTTTAGAATGTTTTAAATAATTATTTTATTAATAAAGTCTGATTAAAAAAAAAGAGTTAAAAATCGATAAATTCAAGTATCAATTAATTAAAGTTTGAATTCAATTTAAGTTCCAACCGATTTGAAATTTCCAGATTTCTATAAATTGAAACTAACAGTTTTTAAATGTTCAAATGATATCAGGTTCTATTAATTTCTATTTTTTTTATTTTCAGTCTTTAATAGTTGAAATTATAATTATAAAGTTTGGATTGATTTAAATTTTGATACAATACAAAAGTAAACGATTGAAATAAAATAAAATAAAAATGAAGTTATTTTTATTTTAATTCCTAATGGTGGGAACAAAATCTATTTCAATTTTTCACTTTTATAAATTAAATTAAAAATTTTAAACTTGATATATAGAATCTCAAAACTTTGGTTGTATTGCAATTTTGATTAATTGAATTTTGAAATAACTTGATTTTAAATTGATGGAAGTTGAGAATTTTTTTAATTTGGGAAATTTAAATTTTATATTGATAGAAGTTTAGAAAAATGGTTTGTTATTAATTAAATTTCGTAATGTTTGAAGAAATTTTAAGAATAAGGAATCCTCATCAATAGAAGTTTGCAATAAATTAAGTTTGTATAGAAGTTTAAATATATTTTGTTTAAAAAACTATTTAAAAAAATATTCTAACTTTTTGTAATATTAAAAAAATAAACTTGTTTTGATAGATTAAAATATTGATAGATTAAAATTTTGATAGATTGAAATTTTGAAAGATTACAATTATTTAATTCGATTGATTTAAAAAATTACTTAAAATTTTATGGGCAGAATTTTAAATTAATTGATATTTATATTTTTGAAAATTAAAATCTAAAAATATTTCAAATAATTCTTTATTAAAAGAAGTTTGAATCAATAAAAGAATTTAGAAAAAAATAAATTCAAGTATTGATTAATTAAAGTTTGAATTAAATTTAAGTTTGAATCAATTTTAAATTTCCAAATTTCTATAAATTTTTATATACCTATTGGTTGAAGTTTGAAATACTTAATATATGAACTGTGAGAATTGGAAAATATTTCAAACCTATAATAATATATAAACATGAATTGATTAAAATTCGAACTATTAAAAGTTTTAAATAACAGAAGTTTATTATTATTGAAATTTTAGTAATTTATAGTTCGTACTTATTAAAGTTTGAAGCAATTTAAATTAGTATTAATAAAATCAAGTTTCAAATTTTTAATTTAATTTAATTTGTAAATGTGAAAAATTAAAATAATTTATGTTCCCACCATTATAAATTAAAATAAAAATAAGTTGTAAATCTTAAAACGTTGGTTATATTGCAATATTAATTAATTGAAGATGGAAATAATTTAAATTTAAATCGATACAAGTTGCAAATTTGTTGATTTGGGAAAACTAAAATTTATAAAAGTTATAAATTTTAAAACTTTAGTTTTATTGCAATATTAATAAATTGAAGATGGAAATAATTTAAATTTAAATCGATAAAAGTTGCAAATTTGTTGATTTGGAAAAACTAAAATTTATAAAAGTTATAAAAGTTATAAATTTTAAAACTTTGGTTTTATTGCAATATTAATGAATTGAAGATAGAAATAATTTAAATTTAAATCGATAAAAGTTGGAAATTTGTTAATTAGGAAAAACTAAAATTTATATTCATAGAAATTTTTAAGAATGGTTTGTTATAAAATTTGAATTTCGTAATGTTTGAACAAATTTTAAGAATATGGAATTCTCATCATTAGAAGTTTGTAATTTGTATACAAGTTTAAATATATTTTGTTCAAAAAACTATTAAAAAAAATATCCTAACATTTTGTAACATTAAAAACAATTTATTTTTACTCAGGAAGAAAATCTGATTAATTCTTTAAAATTTCTCTCTATTTATTAATTTGCACCAAATATTATTAAATAAAAATTAATTTATAAAATTTAACCTAATAATATATAATTGATTGAATTTAAATAAGTTCATAGTTTTTCTTTTTTGAAACTATACTAACGAATAAAAAATGCATGTATTTTTTGCAAATTAAATTAAGTCATAAACTAGAATTTAAAAAAAGCTTTTTTTTCATTTCCCGATTCTGATTTCTCTATTTTCTGATTAAAAAAAAAAACAATCTGAGATTCATCAAGATTTTGTCGAGTGCGGACGCTTATTATGATTTTTACGATAAGCGAATGAGTCACAAGTCGAGGGCTCTATTCAGGCGACTTGTAATCGCGAGGGTCTAGCAATTAGCTCAGAATCCCTATTACAAGGACGCGACTATTTCTTGGTGTATCTCTCAGCACCCTCGGTGAGAGTTGCCGTGCCAAAACAAAAGACGGGATTAAAGAATAGAATAACGAAGAAAAAAAAAAAGAAGAAAAGAAACCACGATATTGCCTCTGTTACCCTTCTATATTTCTCTTGAACCACGTTTCGTACTTTTGTTGGTGTAGTTGGCGGTTCAAAGCGCGCCAGAAGCTCGACCAAAATTAAAACATTTACTACACTTAGAAATTTCTTTGGGAATTGCTTATCACTGAAACTTGAAAATTAAAATGCTAAGCTTTACCAGGGGGAGAAAATTCTCCTCCGAAGCTAACTTGAGATAACAGAGTGATACTCTGACAAATTTTTAATCACGGAACATTTTATTCTACATTGATAAAAATCGAGACGCATTTTAGAATCAAAACTTTTGGGGACAATTAATTGATATTTTTTAATTATATTTATCTGCAATTTTAGAAATAGTGGAAGAAAATTTTAATATCGTTTGGAAGTTTTTTGATCTAGTCAAAAACTCTTGAAATTTTGGGTTCCATTCGGACAAACGGACAGACAAACGGATGAATATAGAAACACAAAAAACACATTATGAGAACCCTAAAATTTGATCAGATCATTCAAAATTGGATTTTTATTTTATCTGAAACTTCGATTTGAAAAAATAGACAAATTTAAATATAAAAAATAATGAAGCTTTTAACTCTGTTGGAACAGGATGAATGGACAAATAGATAGATGAATGGACGTACAGACGGACGGACACCAAAGTCTCTTAATAAGAGCTCAACCAATTCTAAATTGGGTTTTTATTTAACCTAAAAGTTTAGATTGGAAAAAATAGACAAATTAAAATATAATAACAAAGTTTTTGACTTTATTCAGACAGACAGACGGACAGGCTAACGGACAGGTGGACGGATAGACAAACAGACGGGCGGAAACCAAAGTCACGTTATAAGAACCCGAAAAATATTCAGACAGACAAACAGACGAATGAACGAACAGACAGACGCATAAACAGACGGACCGAGGAACGGACAGACAGACGGACAGACTGACGGACAGGCGGACATGCGGACGGACGGACGGACGGACAGGCGGAGGGACGGACAGGCAGACGGACAGATGGACAAGCGGAAGGACAGGCTGACGGACAGACAGATAGACAGGCAGACAAGCGGAAACCAAAGTCACGTTATAAGAACCCGAAAAATGGATTGACCATTCAAAATTGAATTTTTATGAAACGTCAAATTTTCTATTCGACAAATTGGACAAATTGAAATATAATAATAAAGTTTTTCAATCCATTCAGACAGACGGACAGACAAATGAACGAACAGACAGACGGATAAACAGACGGACGGTCAGGCGGACAGGTGGATGAACAGACAGGCGTACAGACAGACGGACAGGCAGGCAGACGGACAGGCAGACAGACGGACTGACAGACAAACGGACAGACAGATAGACGGAACCCAAAATCACGTTATAAGAACCCGAAAAATCAATCGATCCATTCAAAATCGAATTTTGATTAAACCTCAAATTTTCTTTTGGACAAATTGGACAAATTAAAATATAATAAGATAGTAAATAAAATTATTTAAAAAAGGTTAAAAAAGATAAAAAATATTGTTGTTTGTTTTTTTCAGGTTGTTATTTCAACGCAAATCGGTGTGGAGGGTCCTCTATTGGCTGTTTCTGACAATATGTTTGTGCACAATAATAGCAAACATGGACGTAGAGCGAAGAGATTAGACCCAAGCGATCCCGGTGAATATAATAGTGAGTGTAAGAGCACCACTGTCAAGTTTGCAAAAATTTCATATAATTATTTTTTTTTTAAAAACCGCTTAAACTTGTTTACCGCACTATTATCAATTTTATGCATATAACTTAGCTATATGTTTTGCAGAAACAATCTACTACATCGCGGATGGCACGTTTCTCAACAAAGGTGATTATATCATCAAAATAAGCATTTAAATCCCCCTAACTGAGTAATCAAGTTTAAGCGGCTAATCCATTGTTAATTAATCCATAATCCATGCCTGCTTCAATAACAAAACTCCTTTACTTTATTTTGCAATTTTTAGAAATGTTTTTTTTTCTGTTATTGTGAAAAATGGCGCCCAACGTGGGGACAAAGTTTTTAAGTACTTTTCAATTTTTGATTAATTTTATCTTTATATATGTTACCGTCAAAAGTCGAAATTAGTTGAAACTAGTTTTGACAATTTCGTTTCGATATTATTGGTATTAACTAGTCAAAATTAAAATTTAGTAATACGATTTAGGTAAATCTAGTATTGAATAATTTTTCGTATTTTTCTGGGTTTTTTTGTGATTTATTAAAAACTTAGCTTTTACAGTTAGTTTAGTTAAATTAAATTTAATTTAACTGTAAAAAATGTATTATATTAATATTAAAAATTGAAAAATTGAATTTTATTTAAACTTTTTTAACTACTTTACTTTATAAACCTTTTTTTCTTGAAAATTTATTTATTTACTTTTGATTCTTTTAAATTGGTATAATTCTAACTTTTCGTCTTATTATCCGTATATATTTATTTTCCGGAGTACCGCTCGCCGATCCTGGATTTTTGAGATTTCACTTCTCTGGAACTTTTACTTAATTCTAACCTTAAAATTTTATGAATGAATTTTAACATTACTATGAAATCATTTTTAAGGTTAACTAGTTATTCAATATAGATTTTTTAAAACTAATAGTTTAATTTTGACTTTTGTTTTCTCTCACTTTAAAAACATTTTTTATAGTTAAAGTAAATTTAAATTAACTGTAAAAATTAAATTTTTATTGCATCATAAACATATTTATTTTTATAGCAAATTTACAAATTTACGTTATTAATAATGAACATTTACAATTTAAGTTAATAATAAAAATTAGTAATAATTAAAAACTCTGAATTATTTAATCAAGCATTATTTAATGTTGCACTTAATTTTTTGTACATAGTAATTTTTAAAAAATTTTTTTACATTATTCTCAATAAGTTTAATCTTTTTTGTCAATTCTAGTTTTAACTAGTAAAAACTCCGGAAAAGTAAAATTTAGTTCTGGCTAGGCAAAACCAATATTTACTAATTTTAGGTTTTGAAGGTAACATATGGGTGATTCTCCACAAAACCGATAATTTGGTTCCTGTTATTTAATTATTTTAGAATTTTTTTGTCAGTTAAAATAAAAATTATAATATAATTTTTAAGTATGATAGTCAAGACTGAATTATCTGTGATAAGCCTGGACAAATTGTTTGTAATTTTTGTATTTTTTAAAGTTTAAACAAATTAGCTGTTAACGCACTCAGATATCATAATCGGTTACAGTATAACAAAATTGATAGAATTTATAGAAAAGTGAAATAAAAATCATTCGCATTTTAACTTTTTAAATTTCTATTTGTTAAACAATAGTTGTTTAAACAAATTATAAAAATTTACATTTAATTAAAACTATGGATTACAATAGATTCTACAAAAAAAAATTAAAAAGATTTTGTATAATGATCATATTTTATTTTAAGGCATAATTTGTTGATAAAATCGATATAAACAAATACAGAAATTATATGCGGTAATTTATAAAAATATTGAGGTAGTTTATAATAATTATGCAAATGAAATTCAGGGTTTAAAAAACTGATGCAGGAAATTTGTGTAGTAATTAATGGGAATTTATGGTAATTTACGTAGTAATTTATAAAAAATTTTAGGTAATTTATAATAATAATGCAAAACAAAACTCAAGATTCAAAAAACTTAGGCAAGAAATTTACGGAGTAATTTATGGGAATTTATGGTAATTTACGTGGTAATTTATAATAATAATACAAAACAAAATTCAAGATTCAAAAAACTTAGGCAAGAAACTTGTGTATGTTATGGAAATTTATGCAGCTATTTATACAATTTTTTAGGTAACTTATAGTAAATAAAAGAAAATTTAAGAAACTTATTTTAGAAATTTAAAGAGTAATTTATAGAAATTTATTTGGAAATTTATAGAAATATATGTTGTAAATTTATAAAATATTCACACTAAACAAAAAAGTCTTAATGTAAGGCAGAGAAGTTGTCTTATTTTAAGTCACAACATTTTTAAGACAGTTTTTGCTGAATTTACAGATTTTTCTTTTACCTTAAATTCTGACAAAAAAAAGAAAAAATTCAAATTTGCATTAAAACGCGAAGTACTCACAATATCTTTTTAATTTCATTTCTTTTTATAATTTGATTTCTAAATAGTATTTTATAGTTAAAATCATTACATAAACGAATTTTGTTAAAAACATTTTTTCCGTTGAAAATTTCAAGCTATTAAAATTTCTCATTCATGGTTATTTCACAAAAATAGAAGAATTAGTAACCTCGAATAACATTCTCTTAGCAGCAGTACGGTAAATTATTTTAATATTGTTGTAAAAGTTGTATTATGTTATAGAATTAAAAATATATTAATTTTTTTTTAATATTTGTATATAACCGTTTTTTTTTAATTAATTAAAATATAGTCATTTTGCTCGTTTCTTTACTATTTCCATGTGAAAGTTCTAACTTTATAAATTTATATCCTAAAAACAGAACGGTAAATTTCAATAAAATTGTAACCATACATTTAATACATTAAAATATTATAAGAATCTGTAGAAAATCGATTTTTGGTATAAACCTCCTTAAATTAAAGTTCTCGGGTATTTCTTTGATATTTTATCATTTTTCCAGATTTTTAGAAAGTGATCCACTCATTAATACACAATTTTTTAAGTCCAAAAACGAGTGTTTCAGAAAATCGACAACAAATGTTTCCAATCAAATTTAAAAAAAAAAACCTGAATTCGTCTCAGATGTTAGATAACAACTTAAACTAGCTATCTAACCAAGTACATAAATTCTTCCAACTCTTTTGCAAATAACTTTTATTTATTTCTGCCAGAAGGTGACCCACTCATTAAAAACTACTACCTAACATTTTTATACAAAAATTATACTTTCCCCTATCAATACGAAAATTATACTTTACCCTATCAATACGATTTATATCCAGGCGCCTAATTGAGCGCTAATTTTTATTTCGCATTAAAAAAAAATTTATTGTAAAAAAAAAATGTTATTGTAAAAAAATTTTTTTTATTTAAAAAAAAAAAATTTTAGTGTAAAAAAATTTTGTTTTTTATTGTAAAAAACAATTTTGGGAATTTTCGACCCGTTATACACTTTCCGTTAGATTGTCGGTAGTAAAAAATATTTTGCGAATTTTTGGGTGTAATGTGAGAAAATTTGGAGGATTGGTAAGAGGCCAGGCTGCGAGAGAATGGTAAAATGGTGGGCACGTGGAAAGTAAGAGGAAAGGGGCGTAAGGAGTCATAGGGCAATTCAGCAAAGTTTGGCCTCGGCCGCGCATACAAACGGCTGATATCATCCCCTCGAAAGCGTCCCCCCTTTGGCTTTCCACTGTTCGTTTCTCGGTTCCTACCACTATTCGAAAGACAAGACAAGATGTAAATCAATGGGAGAAAGAAAACGAAGGATCCAGAGTTCCATTCTCTCCCTTGCCGGGTATTCTTTCCACCCTCTTGATTTCCTCTATCGTCCTCTCTTTTCTCCCCCCCCCTTCCCTTTAGACACACACTCTGCCCTTCGTGCCTCTCTTCTATCTTTTGTCTGCTTAGCTGCCACGAAACGCAAAGACAGGGGGCGCGGAATTGGTTCTTTCTTCTTCTCTCTGGATTCCACTTTTCTTCTTTTTCCTCTCTCTCTCTCTCTCTCTCTCTCTCTTGCACACTCTATACCTTCCTATTTTCCACCCCCCCCCCACTTTTCTCTTTACCGTCCCACCACTCTCCATGGCTACGAAACGTTGGTTTCTGAATGCTAAGTTTTAGGTATGAGCCACCTCGTGTGCCTTCTCACTTTTTCCTCCTGGTTTCTTGTCATTTCCTCTCTAATCTTTTTGTTTTTTTTTTAATTTTCGATTTCTAAAACTAGGATTTTTTTTTTAAAAAAAAAAACCTGTTAAACGATTCACTGATTTTTTGAAATTGGAAAAAATTTCGATTTTTGAATTCTGGATTCTAAAAAGAATCCTGCTTTTTAAAACAAGCTTTTTTAAAAAAGCTCTCTAAATTTGAATTAGGCAAAATAAGTAATTTGAAAGCAAAAACTGAGTCAGTAATTTCAAATAGTTTTATTACTGCTAATCATTAAGTAAAAATTAGCTAATTATTTATTAGTCAAATTCGTTTTTGGGTTATGTCAAAATAACTAATATTTTAGCAAAATTTTGTTCACGAATTCAATAAGACAAATTTTAACTAGATTTTAGTTGTTTTTTTTTTTTACTAATACTTAGTTATTTGTCGCGAAATTCTCTTAATAATAACCCTAAAAATTCGAAAGTTGATTTTCAATTGACTTGATATTTTCGATTGGAAAAAATAGACAAATTGTCCATTTCTATTTCTAATTTGTCTATTCAGACAGACGGGCAGACGGATGAACACCAAAGTCTCTCAACAAGAACCCTACAGATTCTAAATTGGATTTTTATTTAACCTAAAATTTTATATTGGAAAAAATAGACAAATTAAAATATATAATAATGAAGATTTTGACTCGATTCGTACGGACAAATAGACAGACGAACGGACACTAAAGTCTTTTAATAAGAACTTTGAAAATTCAAAATTGGATTTTTATTTCATCTAAAAATTCTTGATTGGAAAACATAGTTATATTAAAATATAATAATAATAAAGTTTTTGACTCTATTCAGACAGACGGACAGACGAATGAATGAACAGACAGACGAATAAACAGACGGACGGACAGACGCATGAACGGACAGACGGGCGGACAGACGGATGGACGGACAGGTGGACAGACAGACGGATGCACAGACAGGCTGACATACAGACAGACGGGCGGACAGACAAACGAACAGACAGATAGACAGACAGACATGCGGAATCCAAAGTCACGTTACAGGAATCCGAAAAATCGATCGAACCATTAAAAATTGAATTTTTATTAAACCTGAAATTTTCTATTGGACAAATTGGACATATTGAAATATAATAAGATAGTAAATAAAATTATTTAAAAAATGGTAAAATTTTTTTGAAGATAAATTACTAAATTATTAAAAAAAAGCTGAAAAAAGAAAAACAATGAAATGCAAAAAATAATTTACTAATGTTGAAAAGGATAACGAAAATGTAAGAAATATCACTAGAAAGTAAAATAACGTTAAATTTTCTGACTTTAAATGAAAAAATGTTAAAATACTCTAAGAAGAAAAACATCTGAGAATTGAATTCATGTGACGAAATAATAAATAAAAAGAACAAGAAAATAACAAATAATTTATAATTTGAGAATAATTTTTACAGATAGAGAAAATTGACCAAAAGTTTAAAGAAAACATTTAAATAATAAAAAATATAACTGGGGAGCGTGTAGAGAAACTTTAAAAAATGCAAAAAGTGGTTCAAAAGTGAAAAAGGTCTAAAATGGTTTTAAAAAGTTACAAGGAAATGAAAGAAATATTTTCAACATACGAAAGAATTACTAAAAAGAGACAAAATACGTAGAATGTGAGGAAAATAACTGGGTTTTTTTTTAAAAATAACTTGAAATGGAAGATATAAGTTGAAAATGAGAAAAAATCTAAAAAGTAAACAAGGCACTAGAAATTAAAGAAGATCAAGTATCAAAACTGAGAAAAAACTAAGAAGTGAAAAAATATTCGAAAGAAATAACCAGAAAATAAGATAAAAATTTTTTATAGTGACAAAATAACTAGAAATTGTGAGAGAAAAAATGAACATAGATAAAAAGTTACGAAGACTCATTACAAAAACAATAGAATATTGAAAATTTCTAATAAGTTGAGAAAGATAATAAAAAGAAAACTTCTACAAGGCAAAAAATACTTTTAAAAAAGAAATCGTAAAAAGCAAAAAAAAAGTTACTAGGTGAAGTTTTTTTAAATTACAAGAAATTATAGAAAGGTAACTACAAAAAATACTAAATTTGTAAAAAAAAACAACTAAAATCAATTGAAAAATAACTAGAAAATAAAAATTTACTAGAAATATGTCGAAATAATTAAGAAAAAAACTAAAATTAAATTAAATTAAAATTTTTCAAAATAAGGAATATTTACATAAATTATATTAATTCATGCAAAAATGTTTACTATATAAATATCAATCAATTTGTTTTTTATCGTAAAACATTTTTTATACAGGAATCATTACTTAAAAATGACAATTGGAGAAATTATATTAAAGAAATCAGAATTAAAATGTCATTAAAAATTAAGAATCTCTATTATTTCTTCATATTTAGGACAAAATGTATATTTTATATAATTAAATTGATCAATTTTCTCATATAGAATGTTTCGTTCACAGGACCTACGATTATAAAATTAAAATTGAAAAACATTTTAGACTATTTTTGGAAAATCGAAAATTCAAACGATCACAAATTTTCCTCTATGATGAGGTAAAATATAGAAATAACTACAAACAATTTTAAAAAATCACTAGAAGTTGCGATAAAAAAATATATAATACGTATGTAGAGAAGCAACCAGAAAAAGAATTATAAATATTAACATGAACAACATTTGAGAAAATTAAAAAATTTACTAGAATTTGTAAAAAAACAACTAGAAGATTAAAAAAACAACTGTAAAATGAAAAAATAACTAGGAGTTAAAAAAATCAAAACTAAAGAAAAAAAGGTGTTTAAACAGAAAATGTAAAAAGTAGTATAATTTGCTAAAAGATTATTAATATTTAAGGACCAAAAAACTAGAAATTAAAAGAAAACTAGAAAATTGATATAAAATTGAAAAAAAATGAATCACAATAGTTTGAATAAATTCGTAGTTAAATTATGAGATGTAACTAAACTAAGGAAAATTAGTCTAATAAAATTGGATAAAAAGGAGTAAAAGAATTGAGACAAAGAATAATGAAGGAATAAATAATAGAAATAAAAATGATAAATAAGATAGATGGAAATAGAAGAAGAAAATTAAATAAAGCGAAAGAAAGAAGAAGAAAATGAAACAAATAAAATAAAGAAAATCAGCAAATAAAATAAAGTAAAAGAAATAGGTTAAAATAGAGATAGGGATGAGTATAACTAAAATAATAAATAACTAAAATGAAAGGATAAATAAATTAAGAGAATCAAGTGAAAAATAAATAAACGTAGAATAAATGACTAAAAATGTGAAATAAAATAATCAAGTGAAACTGGAGAAATACTTGATATTGAAAAGGAAATAAATTAAAGAAGGAAACAAATAAAATGAAGCAAATTTAAAAAATACATAGCAAGTAGTATTGAAGCAATTCATCACTCGATCTTTCAGTGATCAAGGGGCTTAAGTTGAGAAAAGTTAAAATACGAGTGGTTTCAATGTGTGCGATAGGATTGGAAGTGGAAAAGTAGAAAAAGGGTCGGTTCAGAGAAGGAAAGCGCAGGAAGCAGCAGCATCCTCGCAACACAGGAGATTTTATTTATTCCGAGTTGGTGCTCTTGTTCCGGCCTCCTTCCCCTCACTCTCTTGCCCCCTTTTTGGTTCTCGTTCCACCTACCCACTTCCCTTTAAGGCTAATACTCGACTACACTTTTTTATGCTACCCAAAACAAATCCACAAAAAGAATTAAAGTATCAGGAAAAAAAATCAATAGTAAAATCTATCTAATATGATTTGGCAAAAAAAAAAAGAAATTTTAATTGAGTTATTTCTGCCAAACTGTATAAATAAAATTTACTAAGTTATTAACTAAAATTTTAGTTGAATAATTTCTACCAAACTGTCTAAATAAAATTTACTAAGTTCTTAGCTGAAATTTCAGTTGAGTAATTTCTACCAAACTATATAAATAAAATTTACTAAGTTACTGATATAAAATCTATTGAATATCTATATGTAGAAATAGGGCAAATATTAACAATTCTATATTTTATATATTATTTTATAAGGGTTTCTACATTAATTTGTTGAGATAAATTATTTGAATATTAAATATTTTATAGTTTATAAAAAATATTAAATTGCAAATTTAAAAAATAAAATTAATATCATTTTATAATTATTAATATGTTATTATTAATATATAAAATTATAAATTTGGTAATATAAATTTTAAACAAGGAGAGAAAAAAACATTTCGTGAGGTTTTGGATAACAAGTTTTTGAAAAAGTTGGAAATTACTTGGAAAAGTTAGAAAAATATTTGGAAAAAGTTAACTAATTGTGAATATTACAATAATTTATGGATAAGTTGACAGCTGTCAAATTTACTTTATTTGCAATTTTACAAATAGTTTGGTAGTAATGACACCTAATTGCAGTAATCAAAACAGTAGAATTGAAGGAAATTGTAATTTTTAAAGACGAATGATATTTTTTTTTTAAATGACAGCTAAGATGACAGCTGTCAAATTCATCGTAAAATTACAAATTTGGCAGCTAATTTAAAAGTAATGACAGTATTTTTTACGATAGAATTAAAAACTATTATTATTTTTAAAGACATGTAATAACTTTTGAAAAATTGATTACAAAATTGACAGTTGTCAACTGTCAATTTAAAAATTAAAAGTTTTAATTATAACTAATTATAAAATTGTAATTATAAATTATTAAACTTCTGAAAAAGAATCAACATATTTATTGGCATTTTTAAGCATAAATAATAATTTTAAAACATTGACAAATGTCAAATTTAGTGAGTTTCAAATACAGTTAAATATACTCATAAATTTGTAAATATGAATTTTAAAAAACTTATTTATTTATTATTTTCGTTATTTTGAAATAATACTGATAAGAGAAGATGAAAAATTTATCAGAGTTTAGCATGTCTGACTAAATATGAATATCACTACTTAATTCTGAAAAATAATGAAAAATACTTATTTTTTAATATTTGTCACCTTCTACAAATATAATTTAATTATAACAAACAAACTTAGCTGTTTACTTTTCTCGTCTCTGACTCATCATTGATGTTACTACTTAATTTTGAATGATAATTAAATGATCATAAAAGAACTATAAAAATTTCCAACTCATTAACTTTTTATGATTCTGTAAAATTTACTTTTAAAAAACATATATCTGTTACTCCTGACTGACTAAAATTGAATCTTACTACTTAATTTCAAACAAAATTTAATACAATTCAAGTTTCCCTTATGTTACAAATAAATTACAAAAAGTTTCTTAACTTTTTTTAACTTAACTCTCCATTTACATAACCTCAAATTAGAAAATCGTTTTTCACCCTAAATAAAAATATTTTCAAAATCAATTTCATCGAATTTTGAAAGATCGAATTGTATATTTTTGAGAAAAAATTAGGTTAAGCTAAAATTTGTTGTCAAATGTTTTATTTTATATTTTATTTTACATTTATGTTTTTTTATCTCAATATAGTTAAAATTTGTAATTTTCATCCAATTTTAACAAATAATATGTCATTTTTCTCGTTGAAACATTCTCTGCTATTTTATTTGTTAGATTTTGATAATTTTTTTTTATTACAATACGTATGAAAAAAACAACTTATTTGTTTATTAATTTTTAAACAAAATATTCTTTAGCAAAATCCAACAAATAAAATTGTAGAAAATATTTCAACGAGAAAAATGAGCTATTATTATTTAAAATTGGATGAAAAACACAGATTTTAACTATATTCAAAGAAAAAGCATAAAATGTAAAATAAATAATTATTAAATATATTAATAATAGCAATAAATTTTGTCTCAAACTAATTTTTTCTAAAATATGTGAGAAATAATTTTAAAATTTAATAAAATTAATTTTAATAATATCTTTAAATGGTGGGAAAAACCATTTTTCAGTTTGAGGTTATGTCAATGGGGAGAAACTCCTTTATTGAATTAAGTTTGTCAAATTCTTCAATTGAAAAAAAATTTAAAAAGAATTTCCAAACTGTTTTTTAAATGTTCTTTCTTTACAAAAGGATTATTGTTATTTTATTAAAAATTATTATTATTTTCTTGTAATAAACACTTCCATTGTTGATTATTCTCGATACTTTTCGAATTTTTCTTTCAATTGTCAATTATTTTCTTAATTTTTAAATTATATTCTTTAGTTTTTAATTATTTTAGTCATTTTGTAATTTTTCTTTCAATTATCAACTATTTTTTTAAAAATTCAATTTAATTCTTTAATCTTTAATTTATTTATTTAATTTTTTAATTATTTCATTCACAATTCAATAATTCTCGCATTTTCTCAATTATCAAATATTTTGTTTTCAACTGACAATTACTTTCGTCATTTTTCACATATTTTCTTTAATATTTCAATTATTTTCCTCATGTTTAAACAACTTCCTTCATTTATTATTAATTTTTTCCGCAATTTTCAATTTTTTCAATTTTTTATATTATTTATCATTTTTCTTTGATTTTTGTAATTATTTTGTTCGGTTCCGTGTTAAATCTAGCCGTTTGTTAAATTTTGTTTTTAATTGTCAATTATTTTGGTTAGGTTGTAATTTTTTTTCAATTATCATTTCTTTTTTACAATTTTAATTTAATTCTTAAAGATTCAATTTATTTCTAAAATTTTCAATTTATTTCCACCATTTCAATTTTTTTTTTCGATTTTTAATCCATTTTTCAATTTGCAATTATTTGCAACAGTTATTCTTATAATTTTCCAAATATTTTGTTTGAATATAATTTATTGTTAATCTTCAATTATCAATTATTATTTTAATCATTTCGTAATTATTTTTTCAAATGTCAATTGATTTCTGAAAATTTGAATTTATTTCTCAAATTTTCAATTGATTGCTAAAAATTTCAATTTATTTCTAAAATTTTTAATTGATTTCTAAAATTTTCAATTTATTTCTAAAATTTTTTATTTTCTTCAATTTCAATTTTTGTTTTTTTTTTTGTTTTTAATCCAGTTGTTAAATGTACAATTGTACAATTTCCAACAATTATTTCTATAATTCTCTTTATTTTTCAATTAATTTTATTAAATTTAATATTTTCAATTAGTTTCTTCAGTTGTCTATTAATCTAGTCATTTTCAGAATTTTGTTTTCAACTCACAATTGCTTGCGTCATTTTTCACATATTTTCTTTAAAATTTTAATTATTTTCCTCATTTTTAAACAATTTCCTTCAATTGTTAATTATTTTCCGCAATTTTTAATTTTCTTCGTACAATTTTTTCAAATTTTTTTATTATTTATCATTTTTCTTTGATTTTTTAAATTATTTCGTTCAGTTTTGTGTTAAATCTAGCCATTTTTTGAATTTTGTATCTAATTTTCAATTATTTTCGTCACTTTGTAATTTTTTTTCAATTATCAATTATTTTCTAAACTTTTAATTTAATCCTTAATATTGAATTTATTTCTAAAATTTTCAATTAATTTCCTCAATTTCAATTATTTTATTTGGTTTTTAATCCAGTTGTTAAATGTACAATTATTTCTATAATTGCCTTAATTTTACAATTTTCAATTATTTTTATAAAATTTAATATTTTCAATTAGTTTTTTCAGTTGTCTATTAATCTATAGTCATTTTTAAAATTTTTGTTTTCAACTGACAATTACTTTCGTCATTTTTCACATATTTTCTTTAATATTTCAATTATTTTCGTCATTTTTAAACAATTTCCTTTAATTATTAATTATTTTCCTCAATTTTCAATTTATTCCTACAATTTGTTTCATTATTTATCATTTTTCTTCTATTTTTTAAATTATTTTGTTCTAATCTGTGTTAAATCTAGCCATTTGTTAAATTTTGTTTTTAATTGTCAATTATTTTCGTCACTTTGTATTTTTTTTTTTCAATTATCAATTATTTTCTAAAATTTTAATTTAATTCTTAAATATTCAATTTATTTCTAAAATTTTCAATTTATTTCCTCAATTTCAATTTTCTTTCTTCTATTTTCAATCCATTTTTCAATTTGCAATCATTCGCAACAGTTATTCCTCTAATTTTCCAACTATTTTGTTTAAATTTAGAAATTATTGTTTAATTATTTAAACTATTCTTTTCAATTGTGTAACTATGAAGCCATTTTGCCAATGTTTGTTATCCATGTTGGTCATTACACTATTTTTGAAATTAAGAATTGAAGAACGTTATAAAGAATATATTAAGTATTACAATTATTGAGAATATCTTGTGGACACACAGAAATAATATTTCGAGAAAATCACTCATTAATTACCTTTACACCCGTTCATCTAACCTACAAAATTAATCAACAATATTGAACAAATCGAAAAAAAAATCCAATCGAACTAAAAAAAAAAAAAGTGAAAAATCGCACACATCACTTGAATCAGGAAAGACAAAATAGAGTTTATTCGTAATGTAGAGGGTGTTCCATAAAACGGTCTAGTGGAGGGATGAGAGCGACAAACGACTCTCGCGGCAGTTTGTTAAGAACGACGAGATTTATTATTCGCAGTCAGCGGGACCGAAAAGTGTTTGAGAGTCACTGGCAGCAATATACCATGATGTCAGCCACTATGCCGTGGCTCCGTTCCTGCCGTGGCTGAAACGACGCGGGGGTGGCTTGACTTTGCCGGGGGTACAAAATGATATCATTGGGTTATAAATTCGAAGCAGAGACACTGGCGGCCCGATCGTCGTCCTCCCTCTTGTTACAACCCTTCTCTCTGACTCTCACTCTCGAATCCCCTTTCTCTATTTCTCATCTCTATCTTGCTCGGCTTGTTCCCTTTCTTATTCCCTTCCACCTACAACCGCGTATTTTGTTCCCCACTTTCACGTGGAAGCGGGAAATATATATCTGCCACTCGGCCTCGGCCAAATAAACAGAATATTCAGATAATTTTCCATATCCCAACCCCTCGAGTAACGTTACTCGATCCCCGTGGTTGCACACGATTTTGTTTTACCTTTCATTCTCCTCTTGTTCACAAAATTTTTTTCTTTTTCTTTTTCATTAGCCACTTACAGGGCAAAACGCCGCTGACGAACAAACAACAAAAGTTCTAAAATTACACGGGAACTGGCGACTTTTGATCTCGATTTAATAACTAATTATTATGTTACTAGCAAAATTAGTTTTTCATACATTTTAGAAATTATAAAATACAATAATAAATATAACAAATCGGTAAATAATATTTATCTAATAAGAAGAAATAAATATTTTAAATATAATGTTTAAAAACCAATTAATATAAATAAAATAAATATTTATTTAGGACAAAATTTATAATATGTGACGCTCCGCGAGAGAAGGGACCTATCGCTGAGAAGGCAAACTTTTAAGGATGAACGGGTAAAGAGGAGGAAGAAAAATCGAGAATCTTAACATGACCATGTTTAATGCATCATAACAAGAAAATTAATTGCAGAAATCAAATTTAGAATTTTGGAATTTAAAAAGCAACTCAAAAACTATCAATTACGACGAAAAAACCTAAATAATTAATTGATAATTTCACGGGACGGTCGTTCGAAGAATAACCAAAAAATGCGATACACTTAATTCGCCCAGGTTTAAAGCATTATAACAAAAAGTGTAATTAAAGAAAAGTATTTTTGAAACATGAAAATAAAAGAACAACTCAAAATTTATATTTTATCATCGAAAAAGGAAAATTGATTTTTTCCACGATAGGTCCCTTCTCTTGCGGAGCGTCACATATTTTAGAATTAAAAAGAATTGCAAATTTTGCAAATTAATTGAAAAAAATAAGGAAATCAATTGGAAATAGGGGAAAATAATTTCAACAATCATAAAAATGTTTTAAACTTAAGGTATTTCTCTCGCAGTTATACTTGAAAAAATCGATTTTCTATGGATTTTCTTTAAATTGTGAGAAAACGTTATTTTATACGTGCCTTGTATCTAGTTAAAATTCCAAGAACATTTACCGTCTAAAATTCGACATATTCATATTCGAAATTTCAATTTTTATCATTTTGCATGTAAAATTGAAATTTTGAATATGAATATCTCAAATTTTAGACGGTAAATGTTCCTGAAATTTTAACCAGATACAAGGCACATATAAAATAACGTTTTCTCATAATTTAAAGAAAATCCATAGAAAATCGATTTTTTCAAGTATAACTGCGAGAGAAATACCTTAAAGAAAATAATTTAAATTTGAAAAAAATGCTTGAGAATCTAAAAAGTAAATTAAAAAGAAAATTGAACAATGAAAAATTAGAGAAAATAAATAAACAATTGGAAATTGAAAAAAGATGGTTAAAAATGGAGATACATAAATTAAAATTTAAAAAAATAATTAAAATTTGAGAAAATAATTAAACAAATTACATAAAATATTTTAAATAAAGGAAAGTTAAACAAAATTTGAGAAAAATACTTAAAACTTTCAGAAGTTCATTGAAATAAAAGAAAATAATTAAAAATTAAAGAATAAAAAAAATGAAAAAAGATAAGTCTAATTTAAAATTGAACAGAACAAGTTTTAATTAAAGAGAAATGAGTAAACACTTTTTTGCAATTATGAAAAAGAACGAAAGTAATTGAAAATTGAAGAAGATAATATAAAAAATAATATAAATAATGAAATAATTAAAAAATTAAGTGAATAGTTAAAAAATTATGAAATTATGAAACAAATGTAAAGAATTGAAAATTGAAGGAAATAAATTTTGGAAAATAATTGAAAAATGTTTTTAAATTTTATAACTTGCAGAAAATAATTAAAATATAATACAAACAATGATAAGTTGTAAAAAGTAAATGACATTTAAGTGTGATAATTGAAAAAACTACAGAATTTTTTTTTAATTATAGAAAAAAAGAATTGAAATTTGAAAAAAATACATGAAGATCGTAGAAATCAATAAAAAAAAAGAAAATAACTAAAAATTGGAGAAAAAAATTGAATAAATAAGCTAAAAGTAATGAAAATTTACGATAATTAATAAACAAATTTTGAAATTATGAAAACAAGTAAAAATAATTAAAGATTGAAGAAAAAAATTGAAATTTTAGAAAAATTCTTAAAAATCTTAGAAAATAATTTTAGAAAATGAGAATGACTAAAAATTGAAGAAAAGACTAGAAAAATGCTAAAAATAGTTGAAATGTACGATAATTAATAAAAAAATTTTGAAGTCACGATAACAAAGAAAATTAATTAAAAATTGAAGGAAATAATAGAAATTTGAGAAAAATACTTAACAAATTTTAGAAAATTATTTTATGAAATGAAAAAACTAATAATTGCAGGAAAGTTTAGAAGAAAGCTAGAAATAATTGAAATTTACGATAATAAAGAATTGAAAATTGCAGGAAATGAATTTTGGAAAATAATTGAAAAATGTTTTTAAATTTTTTAACTTGCCGAAAATAATTAAAATATAATACAATCAATGATAACTTGTAAAAAATAAATGACATTTAAGTGTAATAATTGAAAAAAATACAGAATTATTTTTAAATATAGAAAAAAATAATTGAAATTTGAAAAAATACATAAAGATCTTAGAAATCAATTCAAAAAAAAGAAAATAACTAAAAATTGGAAAAAAGAATTGAAGAAATAAGCTAAAAGTAATTAAAATTTACGATAATTAATAAACAAATTTTAAAATTATGAAAACAAGTAAAAATAATTAAAAATTGAAGAAAAAAATTGAAATTTTAGAAAAATTCTTAAAAATCTTAGAAAATAATTTTAGAAAATGAGAATGACTAACAATTGGAGAAAAGTTTGGAAGAAAGCTAAAAATAATTGAAATTTAAGATACTTAATAAAAAAAAGTTGAAATTCTGATAACAAATGAAAAGAATTAGAAATTGAACAAAATATTTGAATTTTCAGAAAAACAGTTAAAAATCTTATAAAATAATTTTAGAAAATGAGAATAATAATTAACAATCGAAAAAC
The DNA here is from genome assembly GCA_037103525.1 of Ganaspis brasiliensis. NCBI lineage: Eukaryota > Metazoa > Arthropoda > Insecta > Hymenoptera > Figitidae > Ganaspis > Ganaspis brasiliensis. The sequence continues at coordinate 1,607,854 of JAZKLR010000194.1, forward strand.
ATAATTGAAAAATGATAAAATTAATTGAAAATTGAAAAAAATAATTGAAATACGCTAAAAATAATTTAAGATTGAGAAAGAAAATTGAATTATGATGTAAATAATTTAAATATGAAAAATTGAAAACATTCAATAAAATTTGAGAGAAAGTCGTTTTAAAAAATGTACAATATTCACAAAACAATTAAAAACATCAGAAAAAGCAACTTTTATGTAAAATAAAACAAATAACAGCATTTTAATAGCAAAAAATGTAAACATTTGATTAAGAAAATATTGACTTGAAAATTAATAAATAATTCGAAATGATGATAAATATCTAAAGATTTAAGAAAAACTTCTAGAAATAAGACAAAAAGAACTAAGCAAAAAATATCTAGCTTTGAAAAAAGAATCACTAAAAAGTAGGAATTCACTACTAGAATGTAAAAATATAACTAAATTTTAAAATTGAAATCTAGTTTATCTTAAATACCTCTAGATAATTAAAAGCGTCTAAGAAGTTCAGGCAGATAGTGAGAAAACAAAGAAAAAACATTGAAAATTAAAAAATATTAAAATAATTAATCAAAAATTACCAGAAATGTTAAAATTTACAAGTAGTTTAAAAAATACTTAAAAAAATTACTATGAGAAAAAGATAAATTTTTAATTTACTTAGAAACGAAAAAATGGAGAAAATAACAAGAAATACCTACTTTCAAAAAAACTGCAAAATAAGGAAAAATCAGAAAAATTGACAAAAGAACTCGACAGTATGAAAAGTTACTAGAAATTTATGAAGTTTTTGAAATCACGAGAAAGTAAATTCTCTGCAAATACGAATTAGTTAAAAACTACTATTTTGAGGATGAAAACTCGTTCACCATGTCAAATAGTAATTTTTTACTAATAATTTAGTAAGAAACTGCTAATTTAATTAGTCAAAGTAATTTTAGGTTATGTTAAACTACTAAAAGAATGACTAGATATCTATTTACTAATTACGTTAGTTATTTTTGACTATTTAATTAGTTAAATTTAACTACTGAATTAGTTGTTTTCTAATAATAATGAATTATTTTTTACTAATTGAAACAGAGAAAACTCGTTCGCGATTTAAAATTTTTAAAATTTTAATTTTAGTTAGTGTTTAACTAATTCAGATTTAGAGAGTGAGAAGGAAATAAAAGAAATAGTTACAAAGAAGTTAAAATTACTAAAAAAAATGTGGTGAAATGACAAAATACCTAAAAAAAATGACTTGAAAATTTACAAATTTACTAGAAAGTTACAAAATAACTAGAAAATGTAAAAAGTTATTAGATAATAAGACAAAATGACGGGCAATTGTTAAAATAACATCGAATTTTTGAAATTTAATAGCTGTAGTTAATTGCAATTTTAAAAAGTATCTGGAAAATTAAAACAGACAAAACTGGGAAAATAACTATAAGATAATGGGAATAATTAAAAAGAAGAAAAAATAACGAGAGAAATATTTAGATATTTACTAGAAAATGGAGAAAAATAGCCAAAAAGTTGACACATAAAAATTACTACATCAGTATTAATTATCACTTAGTATTATTATATAACATAAATAAATTAAATTTTTATTGATTATTTATATATTACTATCATAGATATTATTCTTGATTATTATAATTCAAATTCAATTAATTAATTTTATTTTATCATTCTAGGTATCTATCCTCCCATTCCTGTGGCCACCCCTTGCATAAAAGCGATATCACCCAGTGAAGGTTGGACGCAGGGGGGTTCAACGGTGATAATAATCGGTGACAACTTCTTCGACGGGCTGCAAGTCGTATTCGGAACTATGCTCGTGTGGAGTGAGGTTAGTTTCCTTAATTACATTCTCTTTATAAAAACCAGTTTATTACTCATAAAAACTCCTTGTTAAACAACTAAAATTCTTTTTTTTTATTACAGTTAATAACAGCGCATGCAATTAGAGTGCAAACGCCTCCTCGACAAATACCCGGGGTTGTTGAAGTCACATTATCCTACAAAAGCAAACAGTTCTGTAAAGGATCTCCAGGAAGATTCGTTTATGTCTGTAAGTAAATATTCGATCGCATTTAAGCCCTCAATTTGACTAATTTATACAGTCTCCAAGAATTTTCTAATTTAAACTAATATTCTTTAAGAATTGGATTAATTTATTTTTTATTTATTAGTGAAATATGTTTTTTGAAAATAGGATTTAGTTTCTTGTGATTAGTATCTGGGATTTAATTTTCAAGCTGTAAGAAAATTTAGAAAGGAAAAACAAACACAATTTTAATTTTTATTAAGCGAGGAGTGGGTCCCCATCAGTAGGTGACCCCCACTTAAAAAGGGAGTTCAGTCTCTGTCAGAAAGTGGACCCTGATTGAGAAGAGTGTGGAGTTTTTGTTAAAAAGTAATCCCGACTTAAAAAGAGTTTGGACTAAAAAGCATTAGGGTATGATCTACATTTAAGAGGAGAGTAGGTCCCCGTTAGGAAGGGTCCCCCACATAAGAGAAGAGTGGTTTCTTCGAAAGAGAGCGACCTCTACTTAAGAAGAGTACGAAGTCGTCATAGAGTGATCCCCACTTAAAAAGAGTGTGAAGTTACCGACAGAATGTGACCGATAGTTAGCCAGCGAGTCGGTCCCCGTCAGAGAGGGACTCCCACTTACGAAAATAGTGGAGTTCAGTCAGAGAGCATCCGCCACTTGAAGAAAAACTGGAGTCTCCGTCAGAGAGCAACCTCGATTTAAAAAAGGTGGAATCCCAGTCGAATTGTAATCCTTCTGTTACTCTTGGTTTAAGTGGGGGACGATTTCTGTTGGGGACTAGATACTCTTCTTAAGTGGGGGTCGCTTTCTGACAAGCACTTCACACTGTCCTCAAATGGGGGTCACTCTACAACTATAAATCCAATCTCTATTAACTGGGGGGTCACTCTCTAGCGGGGACTCCACACTCTGCTGAAGTAGGGGACGCTTTCTAACGGGGAGCCCTCACATTTCCTAAATTTCAGTCGCTCTCTGACGGTGACTTCACACTCTCCTCAAGTGGGGGTCACTCTCTGGCGGGGACTTCACACTTTGCTTAAGTGGGGGATCCTTTATGACGGGGATCCCACACTCTTCTTAAATTTGAGTCCCTCTCTGACAGTGACTCCACACTCTTCTCAAGTGGGGGAGACTTTCTGACGGGGACTTCACACTTTGCTCAAGTGGGGGAGACATTCTGACAAAAACTCCACATTCTCTTTAAATGGGGGTTGCTGTACACTAATAAGTCCACTCTCTCTCTTAAGTGGGGGTCACTCTTTAACGGTGACTCCACACTCTCCTCAAGTGGGGGTCACTCTCTGACGGTGACTTCACACTTTTCTCCAGTGGGGGAGACTTTCTAACAAGGAATCCACACTCTCCTCAATTACGGCTTGCTCTACGATAGTAAGTCCACTCTCTGTCGGGGACTTCACACTCGGCTTAAGTGGAAGATACTTTATGACGGGCATCCCTGACTCTTCTTAAATTTGAGTCGCCCTCTGACGGTGACTCCACATTCTTCTCAAGTGGGGGAGACTTTCGGACAAGACTTTCTGACTCCCCTTAAATGGGTGGTTGCTTCACACTAATAAGTCCACTCTCTCTCTTAAGTGGGGGTCACTCTTTGACGGTGACGCCACACTCTCTTCAAGTGGGGGTCACTCTCTGACGGTGACTCCACACTCTTCTCCAGTGGAGGAGACTTTCTAACAAGGAATCCACACTCTCCTCAAGTGGGGAAGTCTTTTTGACAAGGACTCCACACTCTCCTCAAGTGGGGGAGACTTTCTGACGGCGACTTCACACTTTGCTTAAGTGGGGGAGACATTCTGACAAAAACTCCACATTCTCTTTAAATGGGGGTTGCTGTACACTAATAAGTCCACTCTCTCTCTTAAGTGGGGGTCACTCTATAACGGTGACTCCACACTCTCCTCAAGTGGGGGTCACTCTCTGACGGTGACTTCACACTTTTCTCCAGTGGGGGAGACTTTCTAACAAGAAATCCACACTCTCCTCAATTACGGCTTGCTCTACGATAGTAAGTCAACTCTCTATCGGGGACTTCACACTCGGCTTAAGTGGAAGATACTTTATGACGGGCATCCCTGACTCTTCTTAAATTTGAGTCGCTCTCTGACGGTGACTCCACATTCTTCTCAAGTGGGGGAGACTTTCTGACAAGACTTTCTGACTCCCCTTAAATGGGGGGTTGCTTCACACTAATAAGTCCACTCTCTCTCTTAAGTGGGGGTCACTCTTTGACGGTGACGCCACACTCTCTGACGGTGACTCCACACTCTTCTCCTGTGGGGGAGACTTTCTAACAAGGAATCCACACTCTCCTCAAGTGGGGGACTCTTTTTGACAAGGACTCCACACTCTCCTCAATTAGGGGTTGTTGTACGATAGTAAGTCCACTCTCTCTTAAGTGGGGGTCACTCTCTGGCGGGGACTCCACACTCTGCTTAAGTAGGGGACACTTTACAACGGGGACTCCACACTCTTCTCAAGTGGGGGAGACTTTATGACTGGGAGACCTTCCTATTCTCCAGTGGTGATCATTTTATAACCCAGACTCCCCTCTTTCTCAGTGACTCTCATCCCAAAAGCCACACCAAATCCTCTAAAAATCCTAGAAACACAACAAATATCAAAATACAAATAACACCTAATTCTTTCAGCCTTGAACGAACCCACGATCGACTACGGATTCCAGAGGTTACAGAAACTAATACCCCGCCATCCTGGCGATCCAGACAAACTTCCAAAGGAGATAATTTTAAAAAGAGCCGCTGATCTGGCCGAGGCGCTGTACAGTATGCCCAGGGGTGGGAATGCCAGCATCACAGGAGCGCCAAGAAGTCCAGTATCCGCTCACCCACCAGCACCACCAACATCCAGTTCTGCCACTGCTTTCAACTCGTATACCGGACAATTGGCAGTGACCGTCCAGGAAAATGGCAGCGGCGCCAAATGGACGGATGGTGAGTGTTTCGTTTCTTTTCCATAAGAAAGAACTAGGAAATGAAATAAGTAGGGTAAATATATTCTAAAGGACAGACTTTAGGCAAATTGAGTGATTGGATACTGACGAGTTCGTCTGACGGGCAGGTTTCTATTTCTAGACGGTGGCTCGGTAACGTCAGGTGGCGGAGGAGGCGGCGGCACAGTCGACGCCTACAGGCAAAGCAGCAGCGCAAGTCCTCGGGGAGTTGTAACCAGTGGTGGTTACTGCGGAAGTTCCGCCAGTACGCCACACAGTCACAGCACCAGCGGAAGCTACTCCGTCGCCAACCCCTACACCGGAAGTCCGACCCTCTACACTTCACGTAAGTCTCAGCCTAATTAAGAGCGACCATGTCTATTATGCGCAAGCGCTTATCTTCTTAATATTCAAGATACGCTCAGACACAGTCTTCATTATTAATTTTATATTCTGAGAACTGAAACTGCACTATTCTGGCCAAACTCAGCTAATCAAGTCTGAGAATGCGGAGACGAAATCGTCTTCTTTTGTTACTAAATATGTTTCTATTCTACTGCTCTATTCTGCATTATAATACTTTGCATATTTAAAAATAATATCAAAAAATTACGTAATGTGGGATGGAAAAAAGAAAAGAAATAATAATTCTGGGAAAAATATTTCCAGTGATCTAATGAAGAATCAGAATATAAAATATCGTTAAACTGCAGTTTAGGAACGTAAATCTTGAAGTTGGCTGTAAGTAGATCAGCTGTTTTCAGGATTGCAAGCGCGGGAAATTCAAAATATGTTTTTGGATTACTTTCTGAAAAATATAATTTGGACAAAATACAGGGGGGGGGGGGTTATTTTTTAATCTTTCACCCCCCTGTATTTCGTCCAAATTATATTATTATCATAATTGGAAAAGTTTATTCCGGCGCTCCTTCTACCTCACATGATTAGTAGTCTTTTCAATAAATTTTTATATATTACACTTTATCTTAAAATTACAATCGTCTTACGTTCCTAAACTGCAGTTTAACCTAAAATATGATTTTGTCTTGGGAAAAAAATGTATGTATTGCATGCGCACGAGCCTGGCACTTATCGGATTTTTTGTCGCACAGTTTTCACTTTATTTGCATCACTTATGAGTTTCCTTGTGAATTTTCATTTTAGCGCACGAACAATATGGCATTTTCTATTCGTCCGGGGACGGAAGTGCGTTCGCCCCTGTAGTTCGACCACCGACCACCTCAGTCCCACCGCACTGGTCCACACAGCACCACCTCGCCACAGCCGCCCAGTAACCGCTAACCGTCCACCATCACCACCAACCCCATGCACTGTGATTAAAAAAATTATGAGAATCCGGCTAAGAGAGTGTAGGTACTCCCCAAATATTTCTTCCCTTTCACTAAATTTGCACGCTATCTACACGGAGAAAAATTCATTGTAATTTTAATTATTGTTTTTAGAATTAAATAAACTTTTCAGAAAAATGTTGATTACAATTTTAGAAATTTTTTATAATTTAAAAAAAATATTTAAATATGTTTGAATAATTTTCAACACGTTTAGATAAATTTCGAAATGTTTAAATCGTTTTTTTTTGTTTCAATAATTTTCTGATTGTTTAAATATTTTTTAAAATTGTTTTGATAATTTTAAAAAAGTTTAAATAACTTTTAAAATGTTTATATCTACACTGAGAAAAATTAATTGTAATTTTAAAAATTGTTTTTAGAATTAAATAAACTATGCAGAAAAATGTAGATTAAAATTTTAGAAATTTTCAATAATTTAAAAAAATATTCAAATATGTTTGAATAATTTTCAAAACGTTTAGATAAATTTCGAAATGTTTAAATGTCTTTTTTAAAGTTTTAATAATTTTCTGAATGTTCAAATATTTTTTAAAATTGTTTTGATAATTTTAAAAAAGTTTAAATAACTTTTAAAATGTTTATATCTACACGGAGAAAAATTAATTGTAATTTTAAAAATTGTTTTTAAAATTAAATAAACTATTCAGAAAAATGTAGATTAAAATTTTAGAAATTTTCAATAATTTAAAAAAATATTTAAATAGGTTTGAATAATTTTCAAAACGTTTAGATAAATTTCGAAATGTTTAAATGTTTTTTTTAACGTTTTAATAATTTTCTGAATGTTTAAATATTTTTTAAAATTGGTTTGATAATCTTTAAAACGTTTAAATTACTTTTAAATTTTTTATATATTTTTTGTAAATTTTTTCATAATTTTCAGAGTGTTAAGATATTTTTTAAAATTGTTTGAATAATTTTTAAAAAGTTTAAATAACTTTCAAAATGTTTAGATATTTTTTGTAAATGCTTTAATCATTTTCAAGACGTTTAAATATTTAAATATTTTTTTAAATAATATTCAGAACGTTTAAATATTTTTTAGAAATTGATAAATAATTTTTAAAATGTTGAAATTGTTTTTAAAATTGTTTAAATTATTTTCGAAACGTTTAGATATTTTTTAAAAATGTTTACATAATTTTTAGAACGTTTAGAGATTTAAAAAAAATGTTTAAATAATTTTCAAAACTTTCAGTTACTTTTTAAAAGTGTTTAAATAATTTTTAAAAAGTTTCGATATATATAATTTTAGAAATTTAGACAATTTTAAAAAAGTTTAGATATTTTTTAAAAATGTTTCAATAATTTTCAAAACATTTAAATAATTTTGAAAATGTTTAGATATTTTTTGTAAAGGTTTTAATACTTTTTAGAATGTTTAGATATTTTTTAAAATTTTTTAAATAATTTTCAAAGCACTTAGATATTTTTTGAAAATGTTTAAATAATCGTTAAAACGTTAAGATATTTTTTAAAAAATATTTAAATAAGTTTCGAAACTTATAGATATTTTTAGAAGCGTTTAAATAATTGCAAAAATGTTTAGATATTTTCCAAAAATGTTCCAATAGTTTTCAAAACGTTTAGATGTATTTTTAAATCGTATAAATATTTTTCAAAACGTGTAGATATTTTTAAAATATGTTTAAGTAATTTTCTTAACGTTTAGATAAATTTTTAAATTTTTTAATAATTTCCAAGTTTGTCAGATGTTTTTGGAAAATGTTTAAATAAATTTCAAAGCACTTAGATACTTTTTAAAATTGTTTAAACAATGTTTAAAGCGCTTAGATTTTTTCTTAAAAATATTTAAATAATTTTCTAAACTTATAGATATTTTTAAAAACGTTGAAATAATTGCTAAAATGTTTAGATATTTTTCAAAAATGTTTAAACAAATTTCAAAACGTTTAGATATTTTTCAAATATGTTCTAATAATTTTCAAAACGTTTAGATGTATTTTCAAATCGTATAAATAATTTGCAAAAAGGGTAGATATTTTTAAAATATGTTTAAGTAATTTTCTAAACGTTTAGATACATTTTTCGATTTTTCAATAATTTCCAAGACGGTCAAAGGTTTTTAGAAAAATGTTTAAATAAATTTTAAAACATTTAGATACTTTTTAAAATTGTTTAAACAATGTTTAAAGAGTTTCGATATTTTTTTAAATGAATTTAAATAATTTTCAAAACTTATAGATATTTTTAAAAGCGTCTTAATAATTTCTTAAATGTTTAGATATTTTACAAAAATGTTTAAATAATTTTTGAAACGTGTAGATATATTTTGAAATTGTTTAATAATTTCCAAAACTTTTGGATATTTTTAATAAATGGTCAAATAATTTCCAAAACGCCTAGAGTTATTTAGAAAAATTTTAATAATTTCCAAAACGTTTGGATATTTTAAAAAACTGTTTAATTAATTTTCAAAAGGTTTAGATATTTTTTAAATTTGTTTACATAGTTTTTAAAACGTTTAGATATTGTTTAAAAAAACGTTTAAATAATTACTAAAACGTTTAGATATTGCTTAAAAAACGTTGAAAAAATTACTAAAACGTTTAGATATTTTTAAAAATTGGTTAAATCATTTTCAAAACGTGTAGATAGTTAATTAAATTAAATGTTAAAATAATTGTTAATAATTGTTAATTAACTGTTTTAATAATACCAAAAATCTTCGATTAGTCAAATTGCATTTTATTTCAATTATTTTTCCTTGCACTTTTTCGCTTTTATTCCAATTCATTCTATTTTTCTACTTATGAATGTTTTTAATAAAAATATATTTATATTGTAAATGTGTATAAAAATGCTTTTATAATCCTTGGATTAAAAGTAAATTATATGAAATTTTTCAAAATTTTTATGTAAAATATGAGTAAAATATAAATCTGCTTCTTTTTTATTTAAGAGGCATAAGGAGCTTTAAAAAATAAAAAGAAATGTCCTTTACGATAATTTAAACTTTTCATTAGTTCTCAAGTTATTAAATAAGAAAGATAACCAATGAGGCGCTACTTTAAGACTCATGGGCGGAGACCCAGAAGACGAGAAAGTGAGAGGGGAGATCACGTGACACGTGTCCGCCCATCGCTCTAAAGATAGCACGTCATTGGCTATCTATATTACTCAATAACTTGAAATCTACTGAAAATATTTAATTTCTCTAAAGGACTTTTTGTTTGATTTTTCAACGCTCTTTCTGCTTAAATATGTACCCAACATAGAAATACACTTTTTATAAGATAATAATAATTAAAACAAGTATTATCTAAAATACAAAATGTTATTTCTACTGACATTATTAAAAAATAACCTCAAAAAATATATTTTTATTTGAAATATAACCTCAAAAAACATTTTCCTCTAGAAAATAACCTAAAAAAATATATTTTTATTAAAAAATATATTTAATGTTTCAGGATTAGGAGAAGTGGTTGGGTCGCCGTTCAACATGAATCCTTTTATGTTACCAACCTGTAATCAAGGATATTCAACAGCTGGAAGTCCACTTTTATCCTCGAACGGCAAATAGTGTTACGAGATGTAAGCTCCGCCGAAAATACATCTCGTCACATAATTGGCGAAGCTTTTACGACATTGTGGAATTTTTCCCAAATTCCTGAGACAACTAGAAGAATTTTTTTTATCACAGTTCAAACGTTATGGTTACTGATGAGAGAGAAAAAAATTGAACAATGGCAAAATAGCGAATTTCCTAGCAACTAGAATCGCACGACTTACATCGTGTAAATTAAAAACCAGTGCAAAAAAATGTGTAATTAGTAAACAGTCGAATTATATAATTAAGAAATTGTATACATATCGTATAAATATGAGAGGATGCTGGCTATTCCTCGCGAAGAATTAACAGTGAGTGGATTTACACCTTGTGAAAAAGCGTACAAACGTAAGAGAATTTTTTTTTTTTTTTAATCAATTGAAAATTAGTTTTAAAATTATTTAAAAATTACTTATAAATTTAAATACCATACTTGTACATATTATTTCGACCGAGTGATAAATAAATACTCATAATTAACTTACTCCACACTTTTCTCACGCTGTAAGCACACTCACTGTCTTTATTCAATTTTAAAACCGATTTTTGTGCAAAGAGAATAAAACACTGTACGTTGAAAAATACATCGAAAATCTGGCTACGTGTTAGAAAAAAAATGTAATTTGTTTTGGAAAAAAATGTGCAAAATTTACTTGTACTAATGTAACAAAAAAAAAAAAATACTTTTTGTGATAAGACAACTTTTATCGATTTTAAACGCTGTCGATATTTTTCAATTTACAAAGTTTCGGAAAAATTTTACTGTCAGTTTTTTTTTTAAATTTATCCGAAATTTTACACAAGTTTTTTTTTTTACTTTAGAAAAATCTACTGTTCAGAATTATTACTAAATAAATAATTTGTATTTATCAACCGAATAACAAAAAGTGGAAGTTAATTTTGTAAAAATTTTAAAAAAGCAAGAAGGACCTAGTATTGAAGAATTCTTCCCGAGGTAAAGAAAAATATAGCGAATTCCGCCTCATCTGCCAGCGAAGAAGTAACAAACAGTGAATATTTTATATTGGTCGGACGTTGCTGTAGTCGGGGAGTTTAGAGAGAAAGAAGAAAAGCCCCAATAGACAGACATATCGCTTATCAATGAGTAACAGACTTAATAGTTTTAGAACGCGAAAGTGAATTTTGTCCCATCCCTCAACTTGTCATATAAAAAAAATGCAGTCTAACTAATATCGTGATAAATTATTATTAACGTCAACTGCGAAATTAAATAGTAATTTGTACATTACTTGTAAATATTGTTGCGATGTACAAAATAAGAAAAAAAAGATACGTAGCTATTTCCATGATACGCGTTCAAGCGTAGAAACGCGATTGTAGAATAAACGTTGTTATATATAAGTGTACATAATCTTTAGAAAGTCCGTAGTTTATTCCACGACATGGTTTAACTTTTTCAAATGTTTCCGTATTAAAAATCTCAACCCAGTGAGAAATAAATTGATTTCCGTATTTTCCTTCTTTTCTTTCGTTTCTTTTCTTCTGTATTTTTTTTTCTTTTTCGAGACAAAACGAGACAAGACGAGAAATAAACAAGTTGGGCACAAATATGTCGAGACGAGACAAGACAAAAACGATTCGAGACAAGACGAGAAATGAACAAATCAAAGCAAAAATTTGTCAAGACGATACGAGATAAAAACGAGCCGAGACAAGACGAGAAATAAACGAACCGAGACAAAATTTTTGTCGAGACGAGGCGAGACCTTACAGAAACTTTTTTTCTATTCTTTCTTCACTTTATTTATTAATTAACCGGAAATTAATGTTAGAAAAATAAATATCAAGAAGGATCATTGAAAAGTTAAACTGTGCATTTATAATGTATAAACGTATAGATGATGATTTGGACTGCTCGACAAGTCAGTCCAAAACAAATCTTATACAAGACTCATGAAAGTATACGAAAAGAACCAAAGTATCCCTGACGAGTCCACTTTTATTATGAAATCAGAAGTACAATTTTCGAATTTTATTTTGTTAACAAAAAAAGTATTTGTATAACTTCGAATTATATAGAAGTTCTTTTTGCATATCACGGAAAAGGACATATCTCACCAGGAGCTTTTTTCCCTGTTGAAAATTAACTCTATTCTAAATCCTACGAAAAATGTTTGTTCAAGGCTTCGTTATTTGTTTTTATTTAATATTTATTATAACAACTTTCCTAAACATAATGTTACCGCTATTTCAATATACAACACACCAAAACTCACTCAATCACACAAACAAGAACATGTCTATGTATATTACTATAAATTATACTACATTTTTGGGAATTAAACATTTTGGATTCACTGAAAAATAGTTTTATTATTCCTTCTTCCTACATCAATGTGCATTTTTGTTTTTATTTTAAGATTTTCTTTTTATCGTATGTTTTTTTTATTATTATTAATTATTATTAATTATTCAGTTTTCTTTTAAAAAAAGTTGATAAATACATTTTTAAAATTGGAAAATAAATTGGGATGGAAAAAATTGAATAAATACGTTAAGTACGTGTAATAAAAATAGTAATTGAGAAAAATAAAAAAATTAACTGTACCGGGGATCGAAACCTGGAACGAATAAATTGCCAGTTAACTTCTATTCCACGGAGCTACGAAGCTTTATAATATTTTATAAATAAACAGATAAAAATAGAGAAATTAATGAAATCAGAAAATAGGCAGATGGAATAAGTTACGAATTGAGAAAAAATTAATTAAAAAACAAATAAATTGTTACGCGAATAATATTACTATAAAGTATACTATATTTTTGAGAACTTAAAATTTTGGATTCACTAAAAAATGGTTCTTTTATTAATTCTTTCTCCATGAATGTGAATTTTGGTTTTTAATATATCATGGATTCTTTTATTATCGTGATTTTTTATATTGTTTAATTATTCAGTTTGTTTAAGAAAGGATTAGATAAAAACTAAATTTTTAAAACCAGAAAATAAATAAAGAGGGAAAAATTGATTAAATACGACAAATGCATGTAATAAAGAAAGTATTTAAGGAAAATAAAAAAATTAACTGTACCGGGGATCGAAACCTGGAACCAAACACCTACTAGTTAACTGCTTTTTTTTGGAGCTACGAAGCTATGTTACAATTTGATTAAGAAGTTTATAAAAATGAAATATTATAGAAAGCAGAAAATAAGCAAACGAAAACAATTATTAACTGAGAAAAAACAAAAAAGTAGTAAAAAGACTAATAAATTATTATATGAAGAAAATTACTATAAATTATACGACGGATTTTTGAGAATTAAATAATTTTGATTAACTGAAAAATGATTTTATTATTTCCTCTATTTCAAAGAAATACACAATTTTAGCTTTATGATTAGGTATCATGGACTTTTTTATTGTCGCGATTTTTGATATTGTTTTATTATTTAAAAAAGAAATAAATCAATAAAAAATTTTGATAATCAGGATGTAAATAGAGTAAGGAAAAATTAAATAGATAAGAGAAATATATCTGTAGAAGGAAGTAAATAAATAAATAAAAAAAAAAAAATTAACTACACCGGGGATCGAACCCCGGAATCAAATACCCACTAGTTAACTTCTTTTCCCTGGATCCACGAGGCTGTGATACAATTTAATAAATAAATAAATAAAAATGAGGAGATTAATGAAATTATAAAATAAGCAGGCAAGGAGAAGTAACTAAATGTCATAAAATTAATTTAAAAATTAATGAATTATTATAAGAAGAATGTTACTGTAAATTATTCCACATTTAAGGGAACATAACATTAAATTCGTTAAAAATGTTTTTAATATTCCTTCTTCCTCAACGAAATACATATTTTTTTATTTTTATTATTAGAAATCTAAGACTTCTTTATTATCACAATTTTTTATAAAGTATAATTTACAGTTAAAGAAACATAAAAAAAGTAATAAATTTAGGAAATAAACCGAGTAAAGAGGAAATTATATAATAAAAATAAGAACATTATAAATAAATTTTTTGCCGTGACAAAGCCATTAAAATCCACCCCAAGTAAAATAATCGAAATTAATTTTGAAAAAAATTATCAATTTCTACCAAAAAATTCTTTTTAAGTTCCTAAATGGTAAAACACACTCAGAAATACGCCACCTTATTTTTCAAATTAATAACAAGAATTAACAACACCAAAAACCACTTCTAAGTTTTTACTTAAGTAATCGAAAAAAAAATTGAAAAAAACATCAACTTCAACAAAAAAATTATAAACGAGTTTTAAAAAATTAGGATATACTCAGATATATGTCCCTTAAATTTTTCTAAGTGACAGCAAGAATTAACAACCCATAAAAACCACACCTAATAAAATCATCGAAATTAATTTTGAAAAAAAATATAAATTTCTACAAAAAAATTCTATTCCAGTTTTAAAGCAGCGAAACATGGCTCTAATTTTTTTTGAGTTTTTAAAAGTTAAATATAATTTTTTTCAAAATTATTTTCGATTACTTTACTTAAGTGTGGTTTTTAGGGGTTGATATTTCTTGTTCATGCCTCTAATCCCTTTATTTTTTTTTACGTTTTTAGAACTTAAATACATATTTTTTTCAAAAATATTTTCGATTACTTTACTTAAAAAATGGTTTTTAGGCGTTGAAATTTCTTGTTATCAATTGGAAAAATTAGAAAGTATATTTTTAATTATGTTTTAACAGTTTGGAATTTGAATATAATTTTTTTGTAAAAGTTAATAATTTGTTTTTAGATTATTTTCGATTTTTTTATTGGGGGCGTTTTTAACAGGTCGTTAATTTTTGTTCTCAAATTGAAGAAATAGGGGGCATATTCTTAAGTACGTCCCACCATTTTAGAACTTGTTTATAATTTTTTTTTTTTTTTTTTGTAGAAATTGATAATTTTTTTTTAAATTATTTTCGATTACTGTACTTAAGGGTGGTTTTCAAGGATTGTTAATTGTTGCTTTTAAGTTTAAAAAGTAGAGGACATATTTCTGACTATGTTTCACTATTTTAAAACTGAATCAGAATTTTTTTGTATAAATTAATAATTTTTTTTAAATTCTTTTTCGATTATTCTTTTTAAGGGTTGTCTTTAACAGGTTATTAATTCTTGTTATCAATTTAAAAACTTAGGCGGAATATTACACATTATGTTTCACCATTTAAGAACTTTATACTTGTTTTGTAGAAATAAATATTTTTTAAAAAATTATACTTTATTATTTTACCTAGAGGTTGTTTTTAGGGGTCATTTGGAAAAATTAAGGGCATATTCCTGAGTAGATTTCACCAATGTAGAACTTAATTAGAGTTTTTTTGTAGAAATTGATAATTTTTTCAAATTTTTTTTCAACTATTTTCCTAAGGGTAATATTAGGGTTTGTTAATTTTCTTTACTATTTTAAAACCTAAATATAAATTTATTCTCCATATTGATAATTTTTGGCATATTTATTTTCTGTTATTTTACTTAGGTGTGATTGTTAAAAGTTGTTAACTTTTATCAAAAAATAAATAAATTACTGCAGAAAAAAGTACATAACGAATATTTTAAGAAGAAAGCAAATATTTGGAGTGTCTTATAAGAAAAAATTGAAAGTAAAATTAAACTGTACGCGTGCTTTGCATAATGACGAGTAAAAAAAACTTTTATTGGAGGACTCATTGTTCGATGAAAAAGAGAGAACTTGTAGCAGGATCAACAAATAGCGAAACAGGATATTCTCTCTCGAGGACCACTTCGGAACGATTAGTTCACATGGTGTCCCATTTCACCAAAATGCACGCTATTGTGGGGTGGCTGTTTGTGTTATTAGATTTAGATTGAGCGGCACGTGCGCATAAAACGGGATTGGTCGCGTGCCGAATCGCAAACGTTACAACACAAAAACATTGTGGAATTACTTTCGCGCTTTTTCTTCCAGTGGCACTAAAATACTCTCACATTAATTAGCCATGTATCGATTAGTTGTTTCCTCTACCAAGAAAAAGCCCCAACCACCTTTTTTTAAACTGTTACATTTTAAAACAGAGGTCTATAAAAATATTGTAATTTTATATAAAAATTAAATTAAATTATCGAAATTTATATTTTTCTGTTTATATGGTCATCTGAATATGTTCAGATGGGGCTTTTTAGCCCTAAAAACTTTTTTTGAATAAATCTTAATCTAAATTAAATTTAGACAAAAATCTTCGATTCTTCGGTTTTAATGAAAATTTTTGTTGGAAAATAAATGAATTAAAAATACACGAAACTTAACAAAAACAAAAGGATAAGAAATTTTAGAAATATGAGTTTTTTTCTCTAGATTGAGAATTTGAGAATATAGGAAAAAAAATTTTTTGGTAGCTTATAACTTATCTTGCTTCCGAGTTTAGAAATTCAAAATGGCGGATCCAATATGGCGGCTGGATTTTAAATTGAGTCGAAACGCTTGAAACTTATTAGTCGAGTATTTTACGGATGATTAGGAAACTGAAATCGGATTTTAAAAATTCAAAATGGCGGATTTTATAGAGTTAAATGACTTTAAAAATTACCGAACTTTGGATCCGCCA
This sequence comes from Ganaspis brasiliensis, assembly GCA_037103525.1. NCBI lineage: Eukaryota > Metazoa > Arthropoda > Insecta > Hymenoptera > Figitidae > Ganaspis > Ganaspis brasiliensis. The sequence continues at coordinate 1,624,376 of JAZKLR010000194.1, forward strand.
TGTTGATTTTTAAAAATTGGACTTGAGGTGTTTAATCAGCCACTTTGGAAACCCATAAGTAATAAGTTTCAAACGAATAGTATTAATTAGAAAATCTTCCGCCATATTGGATCCGACATTTTGATTTCTTAAAATTGAACTTGAAACTCGTAATCAGCGACTTTAAAAAACCGCAGTTATCAGGTTTCAAATAAATCGAATTATTGAAAAAACAGGCTTAATTTAAAGGAATTAAATTGTTTGTTTAACTCCGCCATATTGAATTCGCCATTTTGAATTTTTAAAATCCGATTTTAAGATTCATAATCAGTGACTTTAAGAAACCGCAGGTAGCAGGTTTCAAATAAATCGGATTATGGAAGAAAAAAACTCCATATTTAAAATTTTAAAATTTGAATAAACATACTTAAAATTCATAGTTTTACACGAATTAAATTTTTTGTTTAAGTCAGATATCTTGAACCTGAAATGTTGAATGTTGAAAATAAAATTTTAGATTCGTAATCAGCGACTTGAAAAACCTATAACTAACAAGTTTTATACAAATCTTTAAAAAATCTTTCGCCATATTGAATCCACAATTTTGAATTTTTAAAATCGTATTCAAGATCCGTAATCAACGATCTCAAAAACTTAAATAGTTCAGGGACGAAACTATAAATGTCGAGGCCCCTCCGCAAATTTTTTCAGAACGCCCCCTCTCCCCAATATTTTTTTAACTAGTGTATAAATAATTTCGGTCAATATTTTCTATTTTTAATTATTTTTTTAAAAACAAATTTTTGCTTTAGGGTTATTGGGCTCGAGGCCCCCCAACAAGCCGAGGCCCCCCCGCAATGCGGGGTTTCTCTGCATGGTAGTTACGTCCCTGAAATAGTTTCAAACGGTATGGTTCAATTTTGAATTTTTCGTATATTAGGAGGTAACATTTGAAATAAAAATCTCACGCCATTTTTCTACTGCCATTTTGTAATTGGATTTTCTGAATAATATTGTTTTGTAAACTTACCATTTATATGCGCAGTAGTTGCATTATATGCGCAGTAATATATTACATTAGTTACGCATGCACAGTAGTATATTATGAGTATTATATGCGTGCAGTAATATACTATGACAGTTACGCATGCGCAGTAAGATTCTATGACACTTATGCATGCGCAGTAAGATTTTATGACACTTACGCATGCGCAGTAAGATTATATGACACTTACGCATGCGCAGTAGGATTTTATGACACTTACGCATGCGCAGTAAGATTCTATGTCACTTACGCATGCGCAGTAAGATTCTATGACAGTTACGCATGCGCAGTAAGATTTTATATTCATTTTAACACAAAAATAATTAAAATCAATTAAATTACAGACTTTTGATCGCTAAATCTCTGTCTTTCTTTGTTCGCAAAAAAATGTTATCTAATATTTACCTGATTGCGTCAAGTTTTACTGTTTAATATTAATAATATATTATAAAACGTATTTAACATTAATAATTATCAACTCGAAACGTAATATATATTCAATGACATAAAATCCATTTGGTAAATAAAAAGTGGAACATTAAGAAAGATGTTATTTTGTCCATTTCTGCCCTCGATTCCTCCGCTTCGATTTGGAATTAGGGGATGAAGATCAGCGATGACTGGATATGAGCAATCTAGAATTTTGCACCCCTTGACAGTTAGTGATAAGATCATACGTTGGTATACTGTAGCTCCATTTGAATTCTGTTTGTGAAAGCTTCGAAAAGCCGCCCTGTCAGGCTATTGTGTTTCAGGGTTGCAAAAGAACATTACCATCTGCTGATTACTGATGATCCTTTATCTTTGTAATATTCTTCATTCAATGGTATTAAGTTTCGTCTATTTGACAACACAATAAACAAAAATCTTCTAATTACATGTAAACATTCTTAGATATATATGTAATATTTTTTACACAAATATATTTTTTTATATTCATATAAGTAAATTTATTTGCATACATTTCTTTATAATTACTAAAACATGCAGTATTTTTAATACAGTTCTAAATATTCACGTATATAATAATTTTATTTTTTTCTCTGAGACGCATTCAGAATTTTTACGCTAAGAGTTAGGGACCTAAAATATTCGACAGTAGATTCAACCCTATACGTGCATTCAATAAGTGAGTGAAAAATTACTGAAAAATTTATTTACTAGGAATTTTTGAAAACTATTTTACAAACAAGTCTTACAAGAAGCTACTAAAGAAAAATTTGATATAAAAAAAGAGTTTTAAACAAGAACAAAACTTGAATAATCATTAGAATCACTTTGAAGGATGTTTTTAAAATACGTCAAGAAAGAGATCGCTATATGGGAATAAAAAATTATTATCAATTCAAAGGACTTGCACTATTTGCTAATTATTCTGATCGATCGAATGCAAGGGTTGAAAGCGTCCAACAAAGACAATTTTTGCCCGAAATGGCAAGCTAGGTTGGCCGAGCGGTCTAAGGCGCCAGACTTAAGTTCTGGTTCATCATTGAGCGTGGGTTCGAATCCCACACCTAGCAAAATTTTTGCTCTCTGACGTCACTTATAGAATGCCACAAGAGAAAAACTTAAAATTCGATACTTTTACTGATAAAAAAACTCAGATTTCAGCTCCCTTGTGGAAAAATCAATAGTTTTCAGACGCGACATCTGCTAATCGATAAATCGTCTTGATGAAAACGAAATTTTCTGTGATACTAGATGGAAAAATGATAAATTCTTGTTTTCTAATTGTGTTTTCGTTTAAATTGACGAAAATAAGGGGAAACTGGACAAAAAATTTAGATTTTAAATTTCTGTGGAAGAAACTTCAAGCGCCATCTGTACGCAACGAGTTTCAACTGCGCGTTATGTTTGAAACTGAGCTTGGAAAAGAAACTGTTTTACCGGCGGAAGGTTCACGAACGACTCAGCGCGCAGTTCGTATTAGTTTGAACGTTCTCCGTAGATGCCGCCAGCATTCGATTCTTGGCTCTGAAATATTTTTAAAATTAATTTTTAATTAGTTTATGTCTAATTTATTTTCGCTTCTGTTTATTTTTTCTAAATAGGAATTAACATTTTTTCTGTTTTTCTTTTCTTTTGCTCTCTTCTTTATTTATCTCTAAGTTTCTCTTAAAATTGTCATTAATAACAGTTTTCACACATTTAAATTTCGAAGTTTGACTATTTGAAAGAATTCTAGTTTCGGAAATTTAGAAATTATAGCATTAAAAGCTAGACTTGATAAAAATTGCATTTGTTAAAATTTCAGTAATGGAATTAAACAAATTCAGAATTATAATAATTAATACATAGCATTTGCTTTAACTTAAAATCTTTTTAAATATTTAATTATTTTAGTTTAATATAATTTAATAAGGAATATAGAATCTCTAACTAAAATTTTACAAGTAGTAAAGAAGTAAAAAAATACTGAAGTATTTTAGTAGTTATATATGTTTATTGTTTAATTTTCTTTCTCTCCTGTTTATTTTTTCTAAATGTAAATTAACTTTTCTTTCTGTCTCTCGTTTAATTTTACTCTTCTCTTTATTTTTTTTAATTTCCTCTGAAAATTGTCTTTAATAATAGTTTTAACACATTTAAATTTCAAAGTTTGGCTATATTTGAGAGAATTCTAGTTTATGAAATTGAGAAATTGTAACATTTAAAATAAGACTCATTTAAATTTGCATTCGTTATTATTTCAAAATCGAAGAATTAAAAAGATTCAAAATTATAATAATATGCAACATATTATATTATTTTAGTTTAATACAATTTAATCAGATATAAAGAATCATCAACTAAAATTTAATTAAAAAAAAAAAAAAAAAAATTTTTGTCAAGTAAAAAATACTGGAATATTTAAGCAACTTAAAAATTAAATTAAAATTACATGTTAGAAATTATTAGTATATATTAATATTTTTCATTTTGAAACAAATCTACAAGCAAATTTGAGAATTTTTTAATACAAATTGTATTAATTTTAATATAAATACAAAATCAGTGTACATTTTTGGATCAACACGAGAATTTGACTTATTTTTCAAAATAAGAATTGTTCAATATTATATTTCAATTTTTTAAAATTTTATTTATAAATATTTCATTATATTTTATAATTTTAAAGTACTTGAAACATTTTTCTCTTTTTCAATATTTTTGTTGCAGACACAGACAATTTTATTTATTTAAATTTTGTTAAAATACTTTTGACGAAAGTTTTGATTTTATGTTAGGAAAGAAACTTAAAATTAAAGTTTTTTCGTAACAAGGTAAACAAACAACCTAAATTTGAAAAACTTAATTCAGCTTGTTTCTTATAAACGCAAAATTTGTGGTTTTTTAGTCAGAAATCAAAATATCCATAATCAAAATTTATTATATCATATAATCATAAGAAAATCATTTTTCAATTTTAGGAAAATCAGCTATCCATCTTTTCCACTTTTAATAAAAATTGCATGAATTTTAATACAAATACAAAATTAGCGTCCACTTTTTGATGAATACGAGAATTTGACTTATTTTTCAAAATATGAATTGTTTAATAATTTCAATTTTTTAAAATTTTATTTAATAAATATTTCATTTTAATTTATAACTTTAAAGTACGTGAAACATTTTTCCTGTTTTCGATTTTAGGAAAATTGATAAGCAATGTTTTTCATTTTTAATGTTAATTGGATCAATTTTAAGACAAACAAATTTGTGTTTTGGGTGGATTCGAGAATTTGACTCATTTTTCAAAATATTCAGAATTGTACAATTTTTATAGAAATCACCAATTTTAAAGAATTAAAAACGTTTTCTCTTTTTTCAATATTTTTGTTGCAGACACAAACTTTATTCATTGAAATTTATTTATTTGTTAAAATTTATTTATTTATTTAAATTTATTTAGATTTTGTTGAGTTTTATAAATTTGAAAAATTTTATCTTGTTTTATGTAATCGCTAAATGTGTGGTTTTTTAGTCGAAAATCAAAATATTCTTAATCAAAATTTATTGATACAAATAATCATAATAAAAATCTTTTTTCAATTTTAGGAAAATCGGCTATCAATCTTTTCGATTTTTAATAAAAATTGGATCAATTTTAAGACAAATAAATTTATACTTTTAGGTGAATTCGAGAATTTGACTTATTTTTCAAAACATTCAGAATTATAAAATTTTTATAGAAATTACCAATTTGAAAGTATCAGAACCATTTTCTCTTTTTTCAATATTTTTGTTGCAGACACAAACACTTTTATTTATTTATATTTTGTTGAATAATTTTGAAGAAATTTTTGTTTCAAGGTTATTAGGAAAGGCACTTAAAATTCTTTAAATCTATCACTTCAAAATAAACAAACATAATCTAATTTTTAAAAACTTTACCTTTTTTCATGTAATCGCTAAATTTTTGGGTTTTTAGTCCGAGATCAAAATATCCTTAATATATACCAAAATTAACTGAACCATAATCAAAATAAAAATCATATGTTTCAATTTTGGAAAAAACGGCAAGCAATCTTTTCAATTCTAAATAGTATTTCGATCAGTTTTAAGACAAATAAATCTGTGCCCTTTTGTGTGGATTCGAGAATTTGACTTATTTTTCAAAACATTCAGAATTGTACAATTTTTACAGAAATCACCAATTTCAAAGAATTCGAAACAATTTCTCTTTTTTCTATATTTTTCTTGCATAGGCACACACTTTTACTTTGTCACTAGTTTATTAAATTATGAAATTTTTCGTCGAGATAATTTTGACAAGAAAGTTATTATTTCGAGGTTACGAACAAGAATATCAATCAAAAGCAGACGACGCTCTCGTGTCTAACAAGTGGCGGGAAAACAAATATTTTTAAATTCTAATTCTGGTATTTTCTGCCAACGAGACAAATATTCCCCAAAACAAAAATTATTATCGTCTCTTTGGCACCTCGTGTATTAAAAAATGACATCACAAGTTAAAACCCATCATATTAAAAGTCTTCGTTACAGGATAAACAAACATAACCTAAAAAATCTGTTGTTTCTGGGTCCAGGCTGAAAATATCCTAAATTATATCAGAAATTATTGAATCATAATCGAAAAAAAGTGTCGTAAAATTGTGCGAGAACGAATCTCCGGACAGGAGATAATCGTGCGAATGTGCCACGTCACACTGAAAGGGTCACGTATCCATAGCTAATTTCGTATTACGTTTCAGTATAATTATATTCCTTGAGAGTGAAATGCAATATGGATTTTACAAAAGCGGTTCCCCTAATCCGAAACAGAGTCAAAGTCCTTGCAATTTGGTCCAGTCAGACCACACAAGTGGCGATTTTTACAAGAAACAATTTACAGCAACTGTCAAGTTTATATGCTGATTAAAAAATCAACCAATTATAGATGGGCGAGGCGCGTCTTTTTCTCTACTTTAACCTTTTAATAACTCGCGTGTGTATATCATATACCGTTTGGGGGCCAAAAACGTTTAACTCTATCCTTGTCAAGTCAGGTCAGTTATGAGAATAACTCTGTTGCCTGCGCAGAGAGCGAGATCTTTACGGATCTAAATTAGGAATAAATCCTTCTGACTATGAATTTTTTTCTCCAACTCGACAACGCGCTGGATTAAGTTACAATGAAATGAGTATAGGCGTGGGATCTAATACGATCTAGATAAATTAAGAGATACGCAGAAGGAGCGGAATTTCGCGCCAGACTTTCAGCCAATTTGAGCGACAATTTAATGCACGCCTAAAATTGCAAACAAACAAACAAAAAAAAGCAGATATTTTTTATGACCAGGATACCGGGGAATTTTATTCTTAAAGTCGATATCAAATGTCTCCATTCTGGGGGGGAAAATTACCGCAATTTTATCAATTTATTTTTCTCCACCAGAATTATAATGGAAGGGTTAATTAGTTAATTTTATCCTCGTATTTAATGTCGAAATAGAAGCTAATTTTATTCTTGTCTTGATGCGAAATTAAAATAGAAGTTAATATGGTAATTTTACTTCTATATCGATGCGGGAAGACATTTTTTAGTACCTATTCCAAGTCCTGGGAATGACACTGAATAGGTACTAAAAATATAGAAAGAATCATTTCGTAGACGAAACTCGTCATAATTCTCGAAGCACTCTTTAAGTGCATTGTTGGGAATAATGGCCAGAAAAGGTACAAGATTGAGTTGTGCTTTAGAACAAGATACTTGATAGTTCAAGGTTCAAGGTTCAAGTGTCCATACGGGACGTGTCACGTGTGCCCAGACACGAATATAGTCGTAAAAGTAAATGTGTGTGTGTAGACCTTTATCTGGATAAAAATGTTTGTGTGAACTTTTTAATAATTTCAACATTCAAAAAAAGTTTACTTTCTTTGATTCTTGTTTTGATATTCTGTCCGTCTGTCTGTCTGTCGGTCCACCTATCTGTCTGTCCATCTGTTTGTCCACCCGACTGTCTGTCCGTCTGTTTGTCTACCCGACTGTCTGTCCGTCTGTTTGTTCATCCGTCCATCTGTCTACCTGTCCGCCCGACCGTCTGTCCGTCTGTTTGTCCGTCCGTCCGTCTGTCTGTCTATCTGTCCGTCCGTCTGTGCCCATACGCTGGGTTTAAACTAAGCAACTCCTTTAAGTAACCGGTGTAAATAGACTCTAAGATTTAAGGCTTAGAATTTTCATCCGTCCGTCCATCTGTCCGTTTGTTCGTTTTAACAACTCACAAATCTTTCTACCATTAATTTTAAACACCTCCTTTAAGTAGAGTTGCAAAATTCTCCGTAATTTAAAATCTAATTACATTCTCGAGAATATAACCCAGAATATTGTCTTTCCGGAGAATTTATGAGAATTTTCTATATTTGAATGAGCCCCACTATTTTGAAACACAAACAATTTATTAAAAAAAAGAAATGGATAAATAACAAAATAATTATCATTACAAATTAACTATAAGTCAATAAAGTGTAAAAATTATTATTAAATATAACAATTATGAATTATGAACAATTTTAAAATGAAAGAAATAATATAAATAATTTAAAATTCAAAAAAATAATTAAAAATTCAAAAAATAATTAAAAAAATTGCATAATATATTTTAAATAAAGGAAATTTAAAGACCATTTCAGAAAAATATTTAAAACTTTTGGAAGTTAATTGTAAAAATCGAAGAAAATAATTAAAAATTAGAGAAAATAAATTAAAAAAGATAAACATAATTTAAAATTGAGAAAAATAATTTTTAATTTAAGAGAAATAATTGCAAAACATTCAGAATATTAGTACACAAAATACTAGAAAAGCGTAGATATAATTAAAAATTGAATAAGAAAATGAAAATTTCAGATAAATAATTAAAAATTCAAAAAATAATTTAAAAAACAGCATGCTATATTTTAAATAAAGGAAATTTAAAGAAAATTTCAGAAAAATACTTAAAAGTTTTAGAAGTTAATTGCAAAAAAAAAAAGAAAATAATTAAAAATTAGAGAAAATAAATGAAAAAAGATAAACATAATTTAAAATTGATGAAAATAATTTTTAATTTAAGAGAAATAATTGCAAAACATTCAGAATATTAGTACACAAAATACTAGAAAAGCGTAGATATAATTGAAAATTGAATAAGAAAATGAAAATTTCAGATAAATAATTAAAAACTTTTTGTAAATTATGAAAAAGAACGTGAGTAAATAAAAATAATAAACAAATAATTTAATTATTTATTTAATGCAAATAATATAAATAATTGAAAATTGAATTAAAGAATTGTAAATAATTAAAAATTAAAAAAAATAATGGGGAATTTCAGAAAAATATTTAAAAATTTTAGAAAATAATTTAAAAAAATAAGAATAATTAAAACTTGTGGAAAATAATTGGAAAACAATTTTAAAATTCGAAACTTGAAGACAATAATTGTGATACAATGATAACAATGATAAGTTGAAAAAAATTTTGTTATTTTTCATCAATTAGCTATTTTTCAGGAAAAATTTTTTTTTTTTTTAATCTTTAATCTTCAATTTAATTCTTTAATCTTCTATTTATTTTCTTTAATTTTAAATCTAATCCGTTTGTTATCTAAATAAAATAAAATAAAATAAAATAAAAAACCATTTTCTTCAATTTTCTATTGCATTCTATGTTTTTCAATTATTCTATTCAAGATTCAAAAATTTTCGCATTTTCTCAATAATTATCAAATATTTTCTTGAAATTTCAATATAATTCTTCAACTTCCAAATGATTTCTTTAATTTTCATATATATATTTAACAATTTTTAAAATTATTTTCATCATTTTTCAATTGACAATTTATTTTTTCTCCTTCAATTTTATGACTATTCATCAATTTAATTTCCGTTTTTTTTCCGATTGTTAATTATTTTTTTTAATAGTTAATTATTTTCGTCATATTGCAATTTTTCTTTTAATTATCAATTATTTTCTTGAAATTTACATTTAATTCTTTAATTTCCAATTTATTTCTTCAATTTTCAATTATTTTACTCAATTCTAAAAAATTTTCTTTAAATTTCAATTATTTTAATTGATTTTTAATTAATTCCTTAATATTAATTAATTTCGCATTTTCTCAATTATCAATTATTTTCTTTCAATACAATTCTTGAATTTCCAATTGATTTCTTTATTTTTCATTTATTTCCTATACAATTTTTTTCTATTATTTACATCAGTTTTCAGTTGGCAATTTATTATTCTGCTTCAATTTTATGAATATTCATTAATTACAAAATTTATTTTCTACGAATGACGATTATTCTCACTATTTGTCGATTTTTTTTCAATTGTTAATAATTTTTTTTAATATTAATAAATTAATTTAACATTAATACATTTCTTAATATTTAATTATTTTCGTCTAATTGTATTTTTTTTATCAATTATATTTTCTTGGAATTTTTATTTAATTCTTTAATTTCTAATTCATTTATTTAATTTTTAATTATTTTGTTTAATTCTGATGAAATACTCTCTTGAAGTTTTAAATATTTTTATCGATTTTTAATTAATTCCTCGATATTCAATAACTCTAGGATTTTACCATTTATTTTTTTACTCATTAAAATTGTTTCTTAATTTCAATTTAATTATTCAAATTTACAACTAATCTCTTTAATTCTCAGTTATTTTCTTCAACTTTAAATTCTACTTTTTAATTTTCAATTATTTTCTTTAATATTAAAAAATTACCCCTTTTTTTTATTATTTTTTGCGATTATCATTAAGTTTCTTTAATTTTAAATACAATTGTTCAATTATTTCTCTTGATTTTTAATTCTATTCTTCAATTTCTATTTCTATTTTTCAGTTTTAAATTTTTTTCTTCTATATTTATTATTTATTAATTTTTTGATTTTTCCAATTACTTTTCTTTTAAGTATATTCTTTAAATTTCAATTCCATTCTTCAAATTTTTATTGCTTGCTTCAATTTTGAATTATTTTTTTCAATTTTCAATTACTATATTTCGATTTTCAATCCAGTTGTTAAATGTGCAATTATTTCCAACAATTATTTTTATTTTTTTCTTAATTATTAAATTTGCAATTATTTTCTTTAAACTTAATATTTCTTGTTTAATTTTTACAATTATTTTTTTCGGTTGTTTATTAATCTAGTCATTTTATGAATTTTGTTTTCAATTGTCAATTATTTTCGTTATTTTGCAACTTTTTTTCAATTATTTATTAATTTTTCAAATTTTAATTCTTAAATTTTCAATTTATTTTCTCAATTTTTTATTATTTTCTTTAATTTTAATTATTTTTTTCGATTTTTAATCCAGTTTAATTTGCAATTATTTGCGACTGTGATTCTTATAAAATTTAAACTATTTCATTCAAATTTAATATATTTATTGTTTATTTTTTTAAACTATTGTTTTCAATAATTGTGTAATTATGTAGCCATTTTTGAATTTTGTTTTCAACAGTCAATTATTATAGTCATTTTTCTGATATATTCTTAAATTTCGTAATTTTTATTATTTGAATTTGCAAAAATTTCTAGTTTTAAATGACCAACAACAATGCAAAGTTTGTCTTTAAAGTTGCTATAGTTATTATATATAATTCTTACTATTAACAATTAAATGTAAATCATTATTATTAATAAGAATAACACTAGAGTGTAAACGAACTCTAGGATTTAAAACTTGAAATTTTAAACCAACATTTTTCGCAGTGCAAAAAATCAATTTCTTTTTTAAAAAAAGCATATTCGTTGAACTTTTTAGAAAAGGATTTTTAACACGCTAAAAACTGTTACTGATAACAATAAAAAAAACCCAATCTCTGGATTGGTCATCTATTAAGAAATTCTTCTGATAAAAAACCGAGGGACGCATTTTTGATAATCCAGTCGCGTGGGAAGATGTGAATTTGCTATCATTGAACATCATATTTTATCTGAAATTAAAGATATTTTATTACTATAAAGAAAGCAATTAACCATGCATTAATAACACTCTAATTAATCGATGAATATTTTAAATCATTATAACTCGAGAATTGTGATCTTGTGAGAATTAACTGAAAAAAAGTAAGAGAAATGAAAAGTAGTGAAAAAAGTCAAAAGTCATAAATAAATTAGATAAGAAAAATAAGGTTTAAAAAATAGGAATAAATAAAAGAAACAGAAATAAATAAAAATAGAAATTAATATGGAAATTAGGAAGAAAGTGAAAGCAAATAAAAGATCGTTATTATTGTAACTAAAACCGGGTAAAGAAAAACAGTAAAAGAAAAAATGACAGAAAGCGAAGATATTTTTTCTCGTCTTTCGCCTCTTGTTTCATTGGGATTCCAATCGTGAGATCTTGTTTATCGTCAGATCGGACTCGAGAGAAGTGCGCTATAGAGGAACTTACCCTCTTTTTCTTCTTACCCAAGATCCACAGATCACGTGGGTGGAAGAGAACAAGCGAAATAATTGGGCGGCCAAGAAGCTGGCGGTAACACCAAGCAAGAGTTTGCGGTTAAGTACTTGGGAGGCGCCACCCAAATGCACAATTCGCTTTTTAACTTAAAATTTCTCAAACTTGGAAATTTAAAATTATATTTTTAAAAAAAAATCTCCTTTTATGTTTAAAAAATGTTTAAAAAAAATGTTTATTGAAGTTTGAACATCTTTCTAAATTAGACAGAATTTTAATTTACAGAAACTATAAAAATTTTGTGTTTTCAAATCTGAACGCATTCCAATTTTGAAAATTTAGATGGTTTGAAATAAATGTCAATTACAGTTTGATACGTGAAACTTTAAAAAATTTTAATTTTAGATACACAATAATTGAAAAAAAAATAGTTTGAAAAATTAAACAATAAATTATTAAATTAAAACGAAATAATTGGAAAATTATAGGAATAACTGTTGGAAATAAGTGAGAATGAAGAAAATAATAAAGAATTGAGGAAATAGAATGAAAAATTTAAGAAATAAATTAAAATTTGAAAAAATAATTGATAATTGGTAAAAAATTACCAAATGGCGGAAATAATTGACAACAGAAAAAATAATAGAAAAAATGGCTATTAATGTAGATATTTTTTAAACAACCGAAGAAAATAATTTACATAATCAGAGAATAATTATGAAATTTTAAGATAATAATTTAAATTTGTAAACATGGTAGTAAGTAATTGAAAATTGCGAAAAAAAAATTAATAATTAAAGGAAATAGTTGAAAAATGACGAAAATAATTGTAAATTGAAAACAAAATTCAAAAAATAACTTGATTAATATACAACTTCATTGAAAAAATCAAATAAAAAATGTTAAATTTAAAGAAAATAATTGAAAAATGAAAAAAATTATAGGCATAATTGTTGGAAGCAATTACACATTTAACATCTGAATGGAATATCGAGAAAATAATTAAAATTGAAAAAAATAATTGAAATTGAAGAAAGCAACTAAAAATTGAAATATGGAATTGAAATTTAAAGAGTATACTTAAAAAAAAAGTAATTGGAAAAAACCAAAAATTAGTAAAAAAAAAAGAAGAAAAAATTTTAAAACTGAAAAATGAAAATAGAAATTGAAGAATGAAATTAAAAATTGAAGAAAATAATTGAATAATTGTATTTAAAATTAAAGGAACTTTAAGATAATCGAAAAAAAAGATAGATAAAAGGGGATAATTTGTTAATTTAAAAAAAAAAATAATTAAAAAATGAAAAGTAGAATTTAAATTTAAAGAAAATAACTAAGAATTGAAAGGAATAGTTAGAAATCAAAGAATAATTATAAAATTTTAAGACAATAATTAAAAATTAAAAAAATTGTAGGAATTAATTAAAAATTGCCGAAAATAACAAATAAAGGAAAGAGTTGAAAAATGACGAGAATAATTGAACAATTGAAGAAAATATTTGAAAAATGACGAAAATACTTGTCAATTGAAAACAAAATTCCAAAAATGACTAAATTAATAGACAACTGAAAAAATAATTTAAAAAATTACACAAGAAATGTTAAATTTAAAGAAAATAATTGCAAATTGAAAAATTAAGAAAATTATAGGCGTAATTGTTGAAAATAATTGCAAATTTAACAACTGAATTAAAAATCGAAAAAAGGAATTGAAATTGAAGAAAATAATTGAAAACTGAAGAAAGCAATTAAAAATTGAAAAATGGAATTGAAATTTAAACAATATACTAAAAAAAGAAAAAGTAATTGGAAAAAGCCAAGAATATAGAAGAAATATAGAATATATAGAAATATAGAAGAAAATAATTGAAAACTGAAGAATGGAAATAAAAATTAAAGAATGGAATTAAAAATTAAAGAAAATAATTAAATTTCATTTGTATTTCAAATTAAAGAAACTTAAAGATAATCGAAAAAAATAATAGAAAAAAAGCCATAATTTTTTAATATTAAAGAAAATAATTGAAAAATTAAAAGTAGAATTTAAATTTAAACAGAATAACTAAAAATTGAAAAGAATAGTTAAAAATCAAAGAATAATGATAAAATTTTAAGACAATAAATTTTAAGACTAGACTGAACTGAAACAAGTAATTGAAAAAATTAAACAAGAAATATTAAATTTCGTAGGAAATTTAATTTAAGAAATATTAAATTTAAAGAAAATAATTCCAAATTGAAATATTAAGAAATTTTTCGGCATAATTGTTGGAAATAATTGCACATTTAACAACTGAATTGAAAATAAAAAAAAAATAATGAAAATTGGAAAAAATAATTGAAAATTGAAGAAAGGAACTAAAAATTGAAATGTGGATTTGAAATTTAATGAATTTAATTAAAAAAAAAAGTAATTGGAAAAAACCAAAAATTAATAAATATAGAAAAAAAAATTTAAATTGAAGAATGAAAATATAAATTGTAGAATGAAATTAAAAATTAAAGAAAATAATTGAATAATTGTATTTAAAATTAAAGAAACTTAGAAATCGAAAAAAACCATGGAAAAAAGGTGATAATTTTTTAATTTTAAAGTAATTAATTGAAAATTAAAAAGTAGAATTTAAAGTTGAAGAAAATAACTGAGAATAATTAAAAATTGAAAAAATATTTGAAAAATAGTGAGAATAATTTTCAATCAAACAGAAAGTTTTTTAGAATGAAAGAATAATCATAAAATTGTAGGATATTAATAAGTTGTAAATTGAAAACTGATGAATATTGATGAAAAAATTGTAGAAAGTAAATGAAAATTGAAGAAATCAATTGGAAATTGAAGAATTGGATTGAAATTTGTAGAACATAATATATAATATTCATTGAAAGAAATTTAATTTAGTAGGTTTTTTTATACAAATAGTTTTGAAAAAACCTTTTCACCATATGGAAATGAAAAAATGATTTTTGAAACATGGTTAAGGCACTTATAAAATGTTTAAACACGGTGATTGTTTTTTTTTAATGATATAATTGACGATATTTTCTTCTTTATTATTATATTACTTATTATTCTACTTTTATATCAAAAAGCAATTAATAATTAGATGTATAAAATAAAAACTCATACGATTTATAATCAATTTAAAGATACATTTTTTTCAAAAGTATCTGATTTAAAACAAAAAAATATCTACGTGACAAACTTCAGGTGTGTCAAAATGAAAGAATAAATGAAAGAATAAACTTTTTAAGAGTTTTATCTTCTATATTTTTATATTGTTTAACCCAACATGGATTTATTAATAAAAACATTTATATTTTTAAATGTACCTTAAAATCATGAAAAATAATCAGAAGGATCGGAGACGATTTTGTACCTTTAAAATTTTGTTTCTTCGAATCGAAAGGATTCAAAATATGTAAATATTTTCTTTCGGCATCTGGGAAAAACTTTCTTTTTCATTCAAGACAGGTGCGAGTAAAGGACAGAAATAAGTTTGGATTCGGAAATTGAATGGATTAAACGAAAAAAAATCTTACAATTCAACCTTACAATTCAAAAAATTATCAGCAAAAAACTACCCAAAAAAAAGGTGATCGATATATTAACCACTGTGGCGGAAAGGGTTAAAGCTTTTGCTGATAGAAAGGCTTAAAAAGTGAACTTGAGTTAAATTGGGTTAAATATTTAAAAAAACTCTCTACTCTATTTCTGCATGTATATGTAATATAAATTATTATATGAGGCTGATTTTACAAAAAAATCGAAATTGATGTCCTTAATGATTTCTGTAAATCAGGATCGTCAATTATGAAAAGTTATTTTTTTTAATAATACTACTGTACTAGATGTATGAATTTATGAAACAAATTTATTTCTTATATGATAAAAAAACAAGATATGTTCAAGATAATAACCTGAAAATCATTTCTTCACTATATTCCAATAGCTTAATTCGAAAAGAATCATTAACTCAAAAATTAAAATTCCTTACTAATTGTTTGCTATCTTATTTTTTCATTATATAAGATAGTATTGTCTATAAATACACGAGTTTATAATTAAAAAACAGCGAATGGAAATATTTTTAAATATACTTCAAAATTTGTCATTGAAAATTTTATCATTCTCTCATCGCTTTGAAACAGTGTGATTAGAGAAAAATTTAAATTCCTACCAAGACCCGCTTTAATAATGAGTTAAAAAAAATTGATCAATTCGGTAAAGACATTTTCGACTTTTTTTTTTAGATCAAAAAAGGCAATCATTGTTAATTTTTACATTTTAAATATAATTTAATAAACAAATTAAGAAAATAATAGGTTAAAGAATAGTTTTTTTAAACCACTATTTAAATCGTGATATAAATTCCAGTGTTTTTTTTTTAAAAATGTTTTTTCAAAATTATGTTTCAGTTAATTTTAAATGAATAAAGAAAGTTATCATTTGCTGTTTATTTGTTTATTTATAAAACGGAATATAATTGCAAAACAGAAAATATCTTAAAGTTTAAATCATGTGTACTAATCAAGCATTGTTGTCTTGTGTTTACAATATTGTTCACGATTTTCAAACTAGTACGGTAAAAATGAGGCTTCTTCATCCTTATTTACTTATTTATTAATCACGAATAAAACAAGACAATGTGATATTTTTTAAATTATCAAAAAGAGAAGATAAATGGAAAAAATGTTGTAAATATTTTTTTCCTGATATAACTTTTATTTTTATTTTATTTTATTTTAATTTTATTTTTATTTTGAATACAATATATTTCCATTATTTAAAAATTGAACACTAAATTATCGATACAAATTTAAAATTGATTTCAACTGATATTTGACATTTCATTTAAAAAAAATAAAGTAAAATTTACTATACAACAATCATTAGAAATTACTGTATTTCAATATTTATATTAAAAACAAAAGTAATTTAATTAATTAAAATTTTTTTTAAGACCAAATTTATTGCAATTCAGGCAGGCTGGACATGGTCTGAACTAAAAATCAATTTTATCTCTAAAATGTTGTTTTTAAAATAATTTTAGACGACACGTATTTTTTTGTTTAGCTAAAAAAAAATTTTCATGTATAGTTATAAAGAATTTAATTTTTAAAGTCGGAGCTCTCGTTTATTTAAATTTTAAGAAAAAAAACCTTATAAGTGTAATAACTTTTTAAGTAATTGGGATATCTTATTCTTTTTTTACGGCCTAAAAAAACTACTTTAAAAATCCATTAAAAAATTTTTAAAATTTTGTAAAATAACAAAATGGCGGCCGTTTTAATAAAAAATTTTGAATTACAATTACTTAAAAAACCCCAACGTTTTTTGGTTGAAATTGTTTTTGGAAATTGTCGTCATAGTAAAGATTATTATTTTCCATAAGAGTTTAACTTTTGCCCAATTTTGGTAGAAGAGAAAAATATTTTTAATTTTTTTAAAGGATAATTTCATTTTGCTCAAAAAAATACACTAGATATCTAAAATTTTTCTAAATAATATAAATTTTGTTCCTCTTAAAAAATAAAAATTTTTTTTATTGTTGTCTTATTTTGACAAATGATAGCTGATCTTACATGTTAAAAATTTTTCTACAATTTTATTAATTGGAATTTTTAAAATATTTTACTCAAAAGTTATTGAATAAAAAAAATTTGATTTAAATATATTTTTAAACAAAATGTTATGTAACTAAAGCCGACAAATAAAGTTGTAAATAATGTTTTAAAGAGAAAAATTAGCTATTATTTGTCAAGATTTGATAAAAATTACATATTTCCACTAGATTCAAAGAAAAAACATAAAATGTTAAATAATTATTATTTGACAACAAATTTTGACCCAACCTAATTTTTTCTGAGAAATGTGAAAATAAATATTTTAAAATTTGGTGAAATTAACATTAATAATATCTTTATTTAGTTAAAAAAACCACTTCATAATTTGAATTTTTTAATGAAAAGAGTTTAAAAATATATATGAAAAAATTCAATTAAACAAAAAATGTAATATGTTTGAAGTATAAACGCTTTTGATAAATTACACGTTTTCTGACAATTATTTGCATATTTGCATCGAAAAAGACTGCAAAGTTTTCAAAAAATTAGCTTTTAATCTATTTTTGACAAAATTTCTAGAAAAAAAGGGAAATAAAGAAAAATATTAAGAAAAACTTTTTTTATATTTTTTGACGAGAAACAACTTTTATTTAGAAAAGTTTTTGATATCTAGTGTATTTTTTGAGGAAAATGGAATTATCCTTTAAAAAAATTTAAAATAATATTTTTCTCTTTTACCAAAATCGGGCACAAGTTAAATTCTTATGGAAAATAATATTTACTATGACGATAATTTCCAAAAAAATTTCAACCAAAAAAACGTTGGGGTTTTTGAATAATTGCAGTTCAAAATTTTTTAGTAAAACGGACGCCATTTTGTTAATTTACATTTTTAAAATTTTTCAATGTATTTTTTAAGAGGAATAATAACTATTTCAGGCCGTAAAAAAAGGATATCCCAATTACTTAAAAAGTTATTACAATTACCTATAAGGTTTTTTTTCTAAAAATTTAAATAAACGAGAATTTCGACTTTAAAAATTAAATTCTTTAAAACTCCCTGAAATTGTATTAATTGTTATATTGTTATAAACTCATTAAAAAATGTGCTTTTTTTAAACATTATTAGTTATCTCAATAAAACGAAAGTAATTCTATTTTCTAGGTGATTCAGTTTCTTCAATAATAAATTGTTATAAACAATTTATGTAAACAAATTGTTAATTTAAACTATCAGTTCAAGCAATTTGGATTAAATTAAAATTAAGTTCAACAATTTCCATTCAATATTTATATTACTTTAATGAGACTTTACTTTAACGAATTCTTTGAAAATATAAGGTTTATTAAATTAAAATTAAGTTAATTAAATTCAGGAGTTGTAATGTACGAGTAATGCATTATTAGCTCATTAGACTTTATTGGAAGAATTAAAAGTAACCTATCATAAACTTGCACATATAAGAAAAAAATTATAAGTTTAAATGAGTTCTTGTATGACAATAGTCTAAATTACATACTAATATCTTTTTAAATGTTTTGCAACCAAGAGACAAATAAGAGAATTCCACTTATTAATTATATATTACTTAATTGGTGCACAATATTTTTAAAATATTGTTTGTTTAATTTGCTAAGTATAATTTCTTTAAAAAATTATGTACCACTCTCTAAATCTGAATCAGTTAAAAACAACTGATTTTTTAAAAAAAATATGCCACTTATTCAAAGAGTTAGATTTGTACTAAATATTTAGTACAAAATCACTAATTACACTAGTTTACAGTCAAAATGCATATTTAATGCCACTATTTTTTTTTATGTACTATCAAATTAAAGGTAATCAAATTCCAAACAATAGCTTTTAACATTATTTTTCAATCGGTTAAATATTTTAAGTGATATAGTCCAAAAAAAATTTTCAAATTTGAGTTTTTGGCACAAAATCTGAAAAACAAAATCATTCTACCGCCATGCAAAAATAGAAAACGTCAAATTTAGTCCAGTTTTAAATTTTTTACATGTATGGCTCACTTTTAGGAAGAAAAAAAAATGTATGGATGAAAAAAATTTATGGGTAATTATTGAAGTTATAAGCCAGGGTAAAATCTGGTTTTTTGACAAGTTGAATCAGATGCGCAGAGGTTTAATTTTTGTTAAATTTTGTTCGTTAATAGATGAAAAAGTTTCAAATTAGATATAGAAATATGAAAAATAAATGATATTTAATTAAAAATTTTTTGGAGTTTTTGACAAAAATTTCTGGAGAGGCATAAATTGATTAAAATCTGCTTTTTTGACAAGTTGAATCAGATGCGCAGAGGTTTAATTTTTGTTGAATTTTGTTCGTTAATAGATAAAAAAGTTTGAAATTAGATATAGAAATGTGAAAAATAAATGATATTTGACTGAAAAATTTTTTGAAGTTTTTGACAAAAATTTCTGAAGAGGCATAAATTGATTAAAAGCTGGTTTTTTGACAAGTTGAATCAGATGCGCAGAGGTTTAATTTTTGTTGAATTTTGTTCGTTAATATATAAAAAAGTTTGAAATTAGATATAGAAATATGAAAAATAAATGATATTTGACTGAAAAATTTTTTGGAGTTTTTGACAAAAATTTCTGAAGAGGCATAAATTGATTAAAATCTGGTTTTTTGACAAGTTGAATCAGATGCGCAGAGGTTTAATTTTTGTTGAATTTTGTTCGTTAATAGATAAAAAAGTTTGAAATTAGATATAGAAATATGAAAAATAAATGATATTTGACTGAAAAATTTTTTGGAGTTTTTGACAAAAATTTCTGAAGAGGCATAAATTGATTAAAATCTGCTTTTTTGACAAGTTGAATCAGATGCGCAGAGGTTTAATTTTTGTTGAATTTTGTTCGTTAATATATAAAAAAGTTTCAAATTAGATATAAAAATATAAAAAATAAATGATATTTGTTTAGAAATTTTTTTGGAGTTATTGACAAAAATTTCTGAAGAGGCATAAATTGATTAAAATCTGGTTTTTTGACAAGTTGAATCAGATGCGCAGAGGTTTAATTTTTGTTGAATTTTGTTCGTTAGTAGATAAAAAAGTTTGAAATTAGATATAGAAATGTGAAAAATAAATGATATTTGACTGAAAAATTTTTTGGAGTTTTTGACAAAAATTTCTGAAGAGGCATAAATTGATTAAAATCTGCTTTTTTGACAAGTTGAATCAGATGCGCAGAGGTTTAATTTTTGTTGAATTTTGTTCGTTAATAGATGAAAAAGTTTCAAATTAGATATAGAAATATGAAAAATAAATGATATTTAATTAAAAATTTTTTGGAGTTTTTGACAAAAATTTCTAAAGAGGCATAAATTGATTAAAATCTGGTTTTTTGACAAGTTGAATCAGATGCGCAGAGGTTTAATTTTTTTTGAATTTTGTTCGTTAATATATGAAAAAGTTTCAAATTAGATATAGAAATATGAAAAATAAATGATATTTGTTTAGAAATTTTTTTGGAGTTATTGACAAAAATTTCTGAAGAGGCATAAATTGATTAAAATCTGGTTTTTTGACAAGTTGAATCAGATGCGCAGAGGTTTAATTTTTGTTAAATTTTGTTCGTTAATAGATGAAAAAGTTTCAAATTAGATATAGAAATATGAAAAATAAATGATATTTAATTAAAAATTTTTTGGAGTTTTTGACAAAAATTTCTGGAGAGGCATAAATTGATTAAAATCTGGTTTTTTGACAAGTTGAATCAGATGCGCAGAGGTTTAATTTTTGTTGAATTTTGTTCGTTAATAGATAAAAAAGTTTGAAATTAGATATAGAAATATGAAAAATAAATGATATTTGACTGAAAAATTTTTTGGAGTTTTTGACAAAAATTTCTGAAGAGGCATAAATTGATTAAAATCTGCTTTTTTGACAAGTTGAATCAGATGCGCAGAGGTTTAATTTTTGTTGAATTTTGTTCGTTAATATATAAAAAAGTTTCAAATTAGATATAGAAATATGAAAAATAAATGATATTTGATTAAAAATTTTTTTGGAGTTATTGACAAAAATTTCTGAAGAGGCATAAATTGATTAAAATCAACCAAAAATTAAACCTCTTCGCATCTGATTCAACTTGTCAAAAAAGCAGATTTTAATCAATTTATGCCTCTTCAGAAATTTTTGTCAAAAACTCCAAAAAATTTTTCAGTCAAATTTGAATTAGTAAAGCACTGAAAATTATTTGAAATCTGTGAAAAAAGTCCATTTTCTAATTAGATATTGTATTCATTATATTAATTAACATAATCACTATAAAAGGAGGTAAAATACCGAAATGGCGTAAAACGAGAATTTCAATACCCTGGCTTATAACTTCAATAATTACCCATAAATTTTTTTCATCCATACATTTTTTTTCTTCCTAAAAGTGAGCCATACATGTAAAAAATTTAAAACTGGACATAATTTGACGTTTTCTATTTTTGCATGGCGGTAGAATGAATTTGTTTTTCAGATTTTGGGCCAAAAACTCAAATTTAAAATTTTTTTTTGGACCAAAAAACGTAAAAAAATTTTAAAAATTTCGGAAACCTATCCATAGAAAAATTTCTTAATGACATTTTTAAGTAACGAGAAGCTTAGTACATAAGAAAAAAACAGTGACATTGAATGTACATAAAATTTTTTTTTTTTTTGTAAACTAGTGTTATTAGTTAAATTCATTTTTAGGGCATATCGTTCTTTCGAAATTCAAAATGGCGGGTATAAAATGGACAACAATTTTTTAAAAATCATCTTGAATACGCTTCAAAAATATGCGACTAATTGCTATTTAATGCAATGATCAAGTATAAATAAAGGCGCGAAATTTTAAAAACAATTTATAGCTTCTAACTTAACAAGTTAAAAAAAAATTTTATCCACTTTAAACAAATTTACTTCTTTTTTTTCTAATTTTTTTTTTAATTTTAATTTTAATTACTAATTTTTTTACTAATTAATTGCAGTAATCAACCATCATTAAAGGTGCACAATTTTAAAAATGATTTCTAGCTTCTAAATTAAGAAGTTTAAAAAAGTTTTACTTTTTTTACTACTTTTAATAGAAAGAAAGATGATTTTAAAAAATTGTCGGCCATTTTTAATCCACCACTTTGAATTTTGACTCAACGACATTGAATGTGTTATCAGTAATCCCAAAAACATCTGAAAGCAAATTTTTAAGCGAATTTGAGATGATTTTTAAAAAATTTCGGCCATTTTGAATCTGCCATTTTAAATTTCAAAACAATGACATTGAATTCGTCATCAGTGATCCCGAAAACCCTCGAGTGCTAATTTTTATCTGAATTTAAGATGATTAAAAAAAAATGTAGGCCATTATAACAATTTAGTAATATTTCTATAGCACTGTTTTACCATGAATAGCTCTTTACGAACAAATTGAAGCACCTAGAAAATAAAATTTCTTTGGTTTTATTGAGATAATTAATAATATGTAAAAAAAACATATTTTTTATTTGTTTATAACATTATAATAATTAATGCAAATTGTAAGTTCCCTGTACCAATCTCTTAAAAATTTAATAAAGATAGTTTAAAAAAAAATCTCGAAAAAAGGTTAAGTATTGCAGGCTCTGGGTTATTTTGAACCCTACTTTTTATTTTCAAACCACTGTGTCGCGCAGTAGACCCTTTTAGAACTTATACATGCGCACTAGCTATATTTATCACCTAAATATGCGCAGTAATTATGTTTGCAATTTCAACATGCGCAGTAACAATATTTACAACTTAGACATGCGCAGTTACCTAGATTCCATTTGACCTAAAATGCATTAAGCCTACATTTTATATAACCTAAATTGCATTTAGCCTAAATGTCATTTAACATAAATCCCATTTAACCTAAAAAGCATTCAGCCTAAATTCCATTTAAAATAAAATGTATTTAACCTAAATGTCATTTAACCTAAATCCTATTTTACTTCATTTTCATTTAATATAAATTTCATTAAACCTAAATCCCATTTCATCCATTTAACCTAAAATGCATTCAGCCTAAATTCCATTTAACCTAAATCTCATTTAATCTAAAATGCATTCAGCCTAAATTTCATTTAACATAAATCCCATTTTACCTAAAATGCATTCAGCCTAAATTCCCTTTAACCTAAATACCATGTAACCTAAAACCCATTAACCCCTGGTTTCATTTAACGTAAATTCAATTCTGCCTAAAATGCATTCAGTCTAAATGTCATTTAACCTAAATCCTATTTTACCTAATTTCCATTTAATCTAAATTTCATAAAACCTAAATCCCATTTAACCTAAAATGCATTTGTTCAAAATTCATTTAACCTAAACTGTATTCAACCTAAATCCCATTTAACCTAAATTCCATTTAGGCTAAAAGCCATTTAAACTACATTTCATTTAACCTAAATCTTATTTAACCTAAATATCATTCAACCTAAATCCCATTTTACCTAAATTGCATTCAGCCTAAATTCCATTTAACCTAAATACCATTTAACCTAAAATGCAATCGGCCTAAATTTCATTTAACCTAAATATCGTTTAACCTAAATCTCATTTAAACTTAAATGCATTCAGCCTCAATTCCATTTAACCTAAATCCCATTTAAACTAAAATGCATTCTGCCTACATATCATTTAACCTAAATATCGTTTAACATAAATCCCATTTTACCTAATTTCTATTTAATCTAAATTTCATTAAACCTAAATCCCATTTGACCCTTTTAACCTAAAATGCATTTAGCCTAAATTTCATTTAACTTAATTCCATTTAACGTAAATCCCATTTAACCTAAAATGCAATCGGCTTAAATTTCATTAACCCTACATATCGTTTAACCTAAATCCCAGTTTACCTAAAAAGCATTTAACCTAAATCCCATTTTACCTAAAATGCATTCAGCCTAAATTCCCTTTAACCTAAATACCATGTAACCTAAAACCCATTAACCCCTGGTTTCATTTAACGTAAATTCAATTCTGCCTAAAATGCATTCAGTCTAAATGTCATTTAACCTAAATCCTATTTTACCTAATTTCCATTTAATCTAAATTTCATAAAACCTAAATCCCATTTAACCTAAAATGCATTTGTTCAAAATTCATTTAACCTAAACTGTATTCAGCCTAAATTTCATTTAACTTAATTCCATTTAACGTAAATCCCATTTAACCTAAAATGCAATCGGCTTAAATTTCATTAACCCTACATATCGTTTAACCTAAATCCCAGTTTACCTAAAAAGCATTTAGCCTAAATTCCACAATAACCTAAAATGCATTCAGCCTAAATTTCATTTAACCTAAATTTTATAGGCTAAATACATTTAAGGTTAAATGAAGTTTAGTTTAAATGAACTTTGGGCTGAATGCATTTTACATTAAATGCATTTTATGTTAAATGGGATTTAGGTTAAATAGAATTTAGGTTAAATGGGATTTAGGTTGAATGCAGTTTAGGGCAAATGCTTTTTAGGGAGTATTCATGCGGCTAATTTTTACAACGTAGTATTGCGCAAAGGTTATATTTACATTCCAGACATGCGTAGTATTTATGTTTAAAATTTAGAAATGCACAGTGGTCATTTTGACAACTTAATATTGCGCACTAGTTATATTTACAATCCAAACATGCGTAGTAGTTATGTTTTTAATTTAGACATGCGCAGTAAGAATATTCACAACTAAGACATGCGTAGTAGTTATGTTTGCAATTTAGACATGCGAAGTAAGAATATTTACAACTCTTAGACATGCGCAATAGTCATTTTTACTACTTAGTATTGGGCAATAATTATATTTACAACCTAGACATGCGCAGTTGCTATGTTTTTAATTTAGACATGTGCAGTAAAAATATTTACAACTTAATATTGCGCACTAGTTATATTTACAAACTAGAAATGCGCAGTAGTTATGTTTGAAATTTAGACTTGCGAAGTAAGAATATTTACAACTTTTAGACATGCGCAATAGTCATTTTTACTACTTAGTATTGCGCACTAGTTATATTTACAACCTAGGCATGCGCAGTAGCTATGTTTTCAATTTAGCCATACGCAGTAAGATTATTTACAACTTAGTATTGCGCACTAGTTATATTTACAACCCACACATGCGCAGTAGTTATGTTTGCAATTTAGACATGCGCAGTAAGAATATTCACAACTAAGACCTGCGCAGTAGTTATGTTTGCAATTTAGACATGTGCAGTTAGAATATTCACAACTAAGACATGCGTAGTAGTTATGTTTGAAATTTAGACATGCGAAGTAAGAATATTTACAACTCTTAGACATGCGCAATAGTCATTTTTACTACTTAGTATTGCGCACTAGTTATATTTACAACCTAGACATGCGCAGTAGCTATGTTTTCAATTTAGCCATACGCAGTAAGATTATTTACAACTTAGTATTGCGCACTAGTTATATTTACAACCTACACATGCGCAGTAGTTATGTTTGCAATTTAGACATGCGCAGTAAGAATATTCACAACTAAGACCTGCGCAGTAGTTATGTTTGCAATTTAGACATGTGCAGTTAGAATATTCACAACTAAGACATGCGTAGTAGTTATGTTTGAAATTTAGACATGCGAAGTAAGAATATTTACAACTCTTAGACATGCGCAATAGTCATTTTTACTACTTAGTATTGCGCACTAGTTATATTTACAACCTAGACATGCGCAGTAGCTATGTTTTCAATTTAGCCATACGCAGTAAGATTATTTACAACTTAGTATTGCGCACTAGTTATATTTACAACCTACACATGCGCAGTAGTTATGTTTGCAATTTAGACATGCGCAGTAAGAATATTCACAACTAAGACCTGCGCAGTAGTTATGTTTGCAATTTAGACATGTGCAGTTAGAATATTCACAACTAAGACATGCGCAGTAGTTATATTTGCAATTTAGACATGCGCAGTAAGAATATTCGCAACTACGACATGCGCAGTAGATATGTTTGCAATTTAGACATGCGCAGTAAGAATATTCAAAACTAAGACATGCGCAGTAATTATTTTTACCATTGACACATGCACAGTAGACATTTTTGCAGCCAATACCGATCATCAATACAACCTTACTACACAAATGCATGTTTAGTTTTCACTACAATAATTTAGTCTCTATAATGAGACAGGTAAGTATGATCATATTTACAACTATAGTCCCAGCTATTTTATTCTAAAAACTTCATCGACATAATCCTAAATAAAATTCAATATCATTATAAGCAAAAAACATTATTTTTAACGTGCTATTTATATACTAAAGTTAATTTATCTCAGTCTACGCACATCACTATATTGCTTCACACGTTCTGCAAGGTATGTATAATCAAAGCACCAATTTTTCGATAAGTTTCGATTAAATCGCTTTATGCAGGGGCTTAATTGGATTCTAGAGTTTAAAGATGATATGCGCAGAAAGATTGGTATTTCATCACAAGACTAACGAACGATGACGTCAATGGACCTGCCACTCTTGGTATTGAAGATGAGCCGATAGTTTCGACTACTTTTTGAATCTTAGCCGTAGAGATTCGTTACATACGTTTGAATATGATTATCCAACCGAACAAGAATTACAAGTAGACAGATACATATTTTGAGTTGTAAGGGAATCAATGTGCAAATTGATTTGCGGTTCACCGCATGTGTCGATACTGCTGACTTGGCGCCACACTGACATTCCAACATTTCCGGAATGGCATAACTGCCACTCGTCCACGTCAAAATTAACATTAACGCGGAACCAAAATAGAAATTAAAACCCAAAAAAAGCGGACCGATTGACCTCTTGATGACTTCTTGCGTCCTCTGCCACTTCACGAATGCATCTTTAATTCGATTGGAATGTGACTCGTGAGGGAAACGACTTAATTATAGTTAACTGGACTCAAGGACATTGATACTGGTTTTTTTTTTCATTTTTATTTTGTTTCTTTTTCTTCTCTTCTGCAGCAGTCCAAAAAGAGGAAGAGTGTGTTTGTGCTGTGTTACAAGGCAATCAAGAAATAATGTCAACCTCTGCTCTGATGGCTATTTCCCAGGACTGAAAATTTTAATGAATTCTTAATGATTTTATTAATTCAAGTTGTAATTCTTTTTACTAATGGTATATATATTTTAGTTTTTTAAGAAAATAACAATTTATACTTTTAAACCCAAAATTAAAATTTCCAGACTGGAGAATTACACATGTAGAACGGTCATGCGGTACCGATCATCAAAGTATTGAAATGCCAAAGACGGAAATTAAGAAAATAAATAGTCATGAAGCAATAATATCACACTATTGTAACACTGAATTATGTAATTAAGCGTCTTCTACTTCTTCTGAGTCTACTTCTTTGTTAAACATGTTTAATTAGTTAAATAAAATATGTCAAATTTTTTTTATAAGTATGTATGTATATAGTATGTATAAGTATACACTTAAAAATTGTTGGAAATAATTAGAAATGGTTGTCATATTTTATTGTTTACTCCTAAAATTTACTCCTTTTTAATTTCTAGTTATTTATTACATTTTCCAGTTGTTCCTTTCATTTAACAGTTTTTTTTTATTTTTCACCCATTTTCTGATTTTCATGTAACTAATTCCAGAATCTGCTTTATTGTTAGGATTGTTTCACACTTTTATCATTTCAAACAATTTTATGTTTTTTTTTCGTTCCTTGTAGTTATTTAATTACTTTTTATTTTCATTTTCCTTCCTTCATGTTCTAGTTACCTTGCTAATTTTTCGTAGTAATTCTTTAATTATTTATTAATAGCGTCTATAATATTTTTGTTATTTTTTAGCTATCTAGTAACCTTTTTCATTACTATATTAATTTTTATACAACTACTAGTTATGTTTATCTCTGTTAGTAATTACTCTATATTTTAATTAAGTTTTTCAATTTCTAGCCATTTTTTAAAAATCCCTTATTCTTTTCTTCATAATCTAATTATTTTGTTACTTTTGGAATATTTCTTTAATTATTAGTTATTTCTATAATTTTCTTGTTGAATTTCTAAACTTTCTAGTAATCTTTCTTCAATTCTAAACATTTCAATTCAACTTCTAATTTTTTTCTCTTCTAGTAATTTGTCTTCATGTTTAAGGCAGTATGCAGTTTTGAAATTTCTAATCTTTTTTAAAAAATTTCTAGTTCTTCTTTTCATTTTTTAGATATTGTATTACTTTTGGAATATATTTAATTAACTAATAGTGATTTTTTTAATTTTCTTGTAATTTTTATTCAACTTTTAATTATTTTTTCAACCTTCCAGTAATTTTTGTTCATATTAAGCTAGGTTATAAATTTCTAATCATTTTTCAAAAATTCCTGGTTCTTTTTTATTATTATAGTTACATTGTTACTTTCCCGTATTATTTCATTAATTATTACTTGCCCCTTTTATTTTTTTGTTATTTTTCTAACATTCTAGTAATCTTATTAACTCTAGTCTTTTCTATTCAACTTCTAGTTATGTTTATCCCTTTTAGTAATTTGTCTTCATTTTAATCAAGTTTTTTAATTTCTAGCCATTTTTTAAAAATTCCTAATTCTTTTCTTCACATTCTAGTTACTTTGTTACTTTTAGAATAGTTTTATAAACATTAGTTATTTCTATAGTTTTCTTGTTATTTTTCTAACATTCTAGCAATTTTTATAATTCTAATCATTTTTAGGGTTTCGTGGTTCGAGACCAAAACTACTGAGTTTCTGAAGTTACTGAGAGTTACGTAAGTTACCGTGAGTTACGTAAGTTACCGTGAGTTACGTAAGTTACCGTAAAAGCTACTGCGAGTTATGTATGTTACCGCGAGTTACGTAAGTTGTTGGTGTTACCGTAAGTTACCGCAAGTTACGTGAATCGCCGTAAGATGCGTAAGTTATCGTAAAAGTTACCTAGAGATACGAAACCTACGGCGAGATACTTAAGTTGTTTGGGTTGTCGTAAGTTACATAAGTTACAGGGATTATCGCAAGTTAGGTAAGTTAAGATAAGTTACAATGTTGAGACTTTTATCGTCCGTCCGTCTGTCTGTTCGTCGTTCACAGCCAATAGCTGTCAATTTCCAGTTGTGTGTGAGAGAGAGGGAAATAGTAAAAGACAGAGATTATCGATTACTGATAAAAAAGTTTTTCTGGTAGTGTATGAGAGAGAAATAGAGATTAAGAGGAAGCCGCGAAACCCTCGATTGTAGGCGCATTGCGCATGCTTTCTGTGCTGTTTATTATTCAACTTCTAGTTATTTTTTTCCTTTTAGTATTTTGTCTTTATTTTCTGTTGAACCCTTTTTAATGTAAAAAGGTTTTTCTATTTATTTGACATGTTTTTTCAGTATGTTTAAATGCGCAGTAGTGACGGTTTTCCTACTATTATGCGCAGTAGTGTCTAATGTAAAATTGTTATGCGCAGTACTGTATAAATTAATATTTTTATGCGAAGTAGTGTTTTTTAGGTTTTTTGAAGCGCAGTTTTGTCTGTAATGTTATTCTTATGCGCAATCGTGTTCATTTACAGTTTCTTTTGCGCAGTAGTTTTTTTTAGGTTGTTTTTATGCGCAGCTTTTTCTGTAACATTGTTTTTATGCGCAATCGTCCTCATTGACAGTTTGTTATGCGCTGTAGTACCTGTGAAATTGTTTTTATGCATAATCGTCCTCATTGACAGTTTTTTAGGCGCAGTAGTGATTTTTAGGTTTTTTTATGTGCAGTTGTGTCTGTAATATTGTTTTTATGGGCAATTGTCTTCATTGACCGTTTTTATGCGCAGTAGTGTTTTTTAGCTATTTTTATGCCCAGTTTTGTCTGTAATGTTATTTTTATGCGCAATTGTGTCTGCAATATTTTTTTTATAATCGTCCTCATTGGCATTTTTTTAGGCGCACTAGTGATTTTTAGGTTTTTTTATGCGCAGTTGAGTCTTTAATATTGTTTTTTTGCGTAATCGTGTTCATTTACATTTTCTTTTGCGCAGTAGTGTTTTTAGGTTATTTTTATGCTCATTTTTGTCTGTAATATTGTTTTTATGCGTAATCGTCTTCATTGACAGTTTTTTATGCGCAGTAGTGTCTTTTTGGGTTTTGTTTTTTGCGCAGTTGTGTCCGTAATATTGTTTTTATGCACAATCGTCTTCATTGACTGTTTTTTATGCGCAGTAGTGTTTTTAAGGTTTTGTTTTTTGCGCAGTTGTGTCTGTAATATTGTTTTTTTACGCAATCGTGTTCATTTACAATTTCTTTTGCGCAGTAGTGTTTTTTAGGTTTTTTAATGCGCAGTTGTGTCTGTAATATTTTTTTTTATGCGCAATCGTGTTCATTTACAATTTCTTTTGCGCAGAAGAGTTTTTTTAGCTTTTTTATGCGCAGTTTTGTCTGTAATGTTATTATTTGCGCAATCGTGCTCATTTACAGTTTCTTTTGCGCAGTTTTTTTTAGGTTATTTTTATGCGTAGCTTTTTCTGTAACATGGTTTTTATGCGCAATCCTCCTCATTGACAGTTTATTATCCGCAGTAGTATTTTTTAGGTTTTTTTTTATGCGCTGTTGTATCTGTGAAATTGTTTTTATGCATAATCGTCCTCATTGACAGTTTTTTATGCGCAGTAGTGTTTTTCAGGTTTTGTTTTTTGCGCAGTTGGGTCTGTAATATTGTTTTTGTGCGCAATCGGCTTCATTTGCAGTTTCTTTTGCGCAGTAGTGTTTTTTTAGCTTTTTTTATGCGCAGTTTTGTCTGTAATGTTATTTTTTTGCGCAATCGTGTTCATTTACAGTTTCTTTTGCGCAGTAGTGTTTTTTTAGCTTTTTTTATGCGCAGTTGTGTCTGTAATATTGTTTTTATGCGCAATCGTCTTCATTGACCGTTTTTATGCGGAGTAATGTTTTTTTAGCTTTTTTTATGCGCAGTTTTGTCTGTAATGTTATTCTTATGCGCAATTGTGTTCACTTACAGATTCTCTTGCGCAGTAGTGTTTTTTTTTGGGTTTTTTTTTATGCGCTGTAGTGTCTGCAATATTTTTTTATAATCGTCCTCATTGGCATTTTTTAGACGCAGTAGTGATTTTTAGGTTTTTTTTATGTGCAGTTGAGTCTTTAATATTGTTTTTTTGTGCAATCGATTTCTTTTACATTTTCTTTTGCGCAGTAGTGTTTTTTAGGTTTTTTTTATGCGCAGTTGTGTCTGTAATATTGTTTTTATGCGCAATCGTGTTCATTTACAATTTCTTTTGCGCAGTAGTGTTTTTTAGGTTTTTTTTATGCGCAGTTGTGTCTGCAATATTGTTTTTATGCGCAATCGTGTTCATTTACAATTTCTTTTGCGCAGTAGTGTTTTTTAGGTTTTTTTATGCGCAGTTGTGTCTTTAATATTGTTTTTATGTGCAATCGTCTTCATTTACAATTTCTTTTGCGCAGTAGTGTTTTTTAGGTTTTTTTATGCGCAGTTGTGTCTCTAATATTGTTTTTATGCGCAATCGTCTTCATTGACCGTGTTTATGCGCAGTAGTGCTTTTTTAGCTTTTTTTATGCGCAGTTTTGTCTGTAATCTTATTCTTATGCACAATCGTCTTTATTGACTGTTTTTTATGCGCAGTAGTGTTTTTTTAGGTTTTTTTATGCGCAGTTGTGTCTGTAATATTGTTTTTATGCGCAATCGTGTTCATTTACAATTTCTTTTGCGCAGTAGTGTTTTTTAGGTTTTTTTTATGCGCAGTTGTGTCTGTAATATTGTTCTTATGCGCAATCGTCTTTATTGACAGCTTTTTTAAATTTTGTTTCTTTCCCAGTTTGTCTGTAATGTTGTTTTTATGCGATATCGTGTTCATTGACAGTTTTTTATGCGCAGTATTGTGTTTTTAGGTTTTTTTTATGCGCAGTTGTGTCTGTAATATTGTTTTTATGCGCAATCGTGTTCATTTACAATTTCTTTTGCGCAGTAGTGTTTTTTAGGTTTTTTTATGCGCAGTTGTGTCTTTAATATTGTTTTTATGCGCAATCGTCTTCATTTACAATTTCTTTTGCGCAGTAGTGTTTTTTATGTTTTTTTATGCGCAGTTGTGTCTGTAATATTGTTTTTATGCGCAATCGTCTTCATTGACCGTGTTTATGCGCAGTAGTGCTTTTTTAGCTTTTTTTATGCGCAGTTTTGTCTGTAATCTTATTCTTATGCACAATCGTCTTTATTGACTGTTTTTTATGCGCAGTAGTGTTTTTTTAGGTTTTTTTTATGCGCAGTTGTGTCTGTAATATTGTTTTTATGGGCAATCGTGTTCATTAACAATTTCTTTTGCGCAGTAGTGTTTTTTAGGTTTTTTTAATGCGCAGTTGTGTCTGTAATATTGTTTATGTGCGCAATCGTGTTCATTTACAATTTCTTTTGCGCAGTAGTGTTTTTTAGTTTTTTTATGTGCAGTTGTGTCTGTAATATTGTTCTTATGCGCAATCGTGTTCATTTACAATTTCTTTTGCGCAGTAGTTTTTTTAAATTTCTTTTCTTGCCCAGTTTTGTCTGTAATGTTGTTTTTATGCGATATCGTCTTCATTGACAGTTTTTTATGCGCAGTAGTGTTTCTTTAGGTTTTTTTTTTGCGCAATTGTGTCCGTAATATTGTTGTTATGCACAATCGTCTTTATTGACTGTTTTTTATGCGCAGGTGTTTTTAAGGTTTTGTTTTTTGCGCAGCGGTGTCTGTAATATTGTTTTTTTGCGCATTCGTGTTCATTTACAATTTCTTTTGCGCAGTAGTGTTTTTTTAGCTTTTTTATGCGCAGTTTTGTCTGTAATGTTATTCTTATGCGCAATTGTGTTCACTTACAGATTCTCTTGCGCAGTAGTGTTTTTTTTTTGATTTTTTTTTATGCGCTGTTGTGTCTGCAATATTTTTTTATAATCGTCCTCATTGGCGTTTTTTAGACGCAGTAGTGATTTTTAGGTTTTTTTTATGCCCAGTTGAGTCTTTAATATTGTTTTTTTGCGCAATCGTGTCCGTAATATCGTTTTTATGCGCAATCGTGTTCATTTACAATTTCTTTTGCGCAGTAGTGTTTTTTAGGTTTTTTTTATGCGCAGTTGTGTCTGCAATATTGTTTTTATGCGCAATCGTGTTCATTTACAATTTCTTTTGCGCAGTAGTGTTTTTTAGGTTTTTTTATGCGCAGTTGTGTCTTTAATATTGTTTTTATGCGCAATTGTCTTCATTTACAATTTCTTTTGCGCAGTAGTGTTTTTTAGGTTTTTTATGCGCATTTGTGTCTTTAATATTGTTTTTATGCGCAATCGTCTTCATTGACCGTGTTTATGCGCAGTAGTGCTTTTTTAGCTTTTTTTATGCGCAGTTTTGTCTCTAATCTTATTCTTATGCACAATCGTCTTTATTGACTGTTTTTTATGCGCAGTAGTGTTTTTTTAGGTTTTTTTATGCGCAGTTGTGTCTGTAATATTGTTTTTATGCGCAATCGTGTTCATTTACAATTTCTTTTGCGCAGTAGTGTTTTTTAGGTTTTTTTTATGCGCAGTTGTGTCTGTAATATTGTTCTTATGCGCAATCGTCTTTATTGACAGCTTTTTTAAATTTTCTTTCTTTCCCAGTTTTGTCTGTAATGTTTTTTTTATGCGATATCGTGTTCATTGACAGTTTTTTATGCGCAGTATTGTGTTTTTAGGTTTTTTTTATGCGCAGTTGTGTCTGTAATATTGTTTTTATGCGCAATCGTGTTCATTTACAATTTCTTTTGCGCAGTAGTGTTTTTTAGGTTTTTTTATGCGCAGTTGTGTCTTTAATATTGTTTTTATGCGCAATCGTCTTCATTTACAATTTCTTTTGCGCAGTAGTGTTTTTTAGGTTTTTTTATGCGCAGTTGTGTCTGTAAAATTGTTTTTATGCGCAATCGTCTTCATTGACCGTGTTTATGCGCAGTAGTGCTTTTTTAGCTTTTTTTATGCGCAGTTTTGTCTGTAATCTTATTCTTATGCACAATCGTCTTTATTGACTGTTTTTTATGCGCAGTAGTGTTTTTTTAGGTTTTTTTTATGCGCAGTTGTGTCTGTAATATTGTTTTTATGGGCAATCGTGTTCATTAACAATTTCTTTTGCGCAGTAGTGTTTTTTAGGTTTTTTTAATGCGCAGTTGTGTCTGTAATATTGTTTATGTGCGCAATCGTGTTCATTTACAATTTCTTTTGCGCAGTAGTGTTTTTTAGTTTTTTTATGCGCAGTTGTGTCTGTAATATTGTTCTTATGCGCAATCGTGTTCATTTACAATTTCTTTTGCGCAGTAGTTTTTTTAAATTTTTTTTCTTGCCCAGTTTTGTCTGTAATGTTGTTTTTATGCGATATCGTCTTTATTGACAGTTTTTTATGCGCAGTAGTGTCTCTTTGGGTTTTTTTTTTGCGCAATTGTGTCCGTAATATTGGTGTTATGCATAATCGTCTGTATTGACTGTTTTTTATGCGCAGTAGTGTTTTTAAGGTTTTGTTTTTTGCGCAGCGGTGTCTGTAATATTGTTTTTTTGCGCATTCGTGTTCATTTACAATTTCTTTTGCGCAGTAGTGTTTTTTTAGGTTTTTTTTATGCGCAGTTGTGTCTGTAATATTGTTTTTATGCGCAATCGTGTTCATTTACAATTTCTTTTGCGCAGTAGTGTTTTTTAGGTTTTTTTATGCGCAGTTGTGTCTGTAATATTGTTTTTATGCGCAGTCGTGTTCATTTACAATTTCTTTTGCGCAGCAGTGTTTTTTTAGGTTTTTTTTATGCGCAGTTGTGTCTGTAATATTGTTTTTATGCGCAATCGTGTTCATTGACAGTTTTTTATGCGCAGTAGCATCTATTAAAATACTTCTGTGCGCAGTACAGTCTATCAAATTTCTTTTACGCCAATGCTATGCGTTCAAAAAAAAACCCTATGTCCAGTACTTTCTATTAATAGTTTTTTATTCACACAACAAAACAAAATCTGCATTTTATCACAATTTAATTATCTTTTTATCGAAAAGAAACAAAAGCCACGACAAATTTTCACAAACAAACTTTACATTTCATTTTAAATCAATAGAGACTATTTTGCGTTATCAATCTAAATTCCGGGCTGTCCAACTTTGTTAGAGTAACTCGCGTAATCGCAGATTATTTATTGTCGGAGTGTCTCGTTCGGTATTTGGCGCTTCTGGCGCAAGTGAAACGGAGAATAAGAAAGAAGTCTGGCAAGAATGAAGGAGAGAAAAAGACAATGGTAGACAAGGTGAATTCTCCTCTGGTTTGGTACGCGTGGGTGTGTAGATGTAGACTGTAGATGCAACAAAGATTACTTAGCTCGAGACCGTGAGTCGCGTGGCCTCTTCCCTCTCACCCTCTCCTCTTTTCCGTCCTTTTCTTGCCCCCTTTAATCCCTTCCCGAGAGACTCTTGTTGCCTCGTCCTCTGCATATGTGCAACCTCGGATTGCACACGAAGCATAAAATAAAACCTGGAATTTTAATAAGCCCACTATTGTACAGATGTTGCTTTTTTTTCCCCAATTCAGACAACCAAGCAGTGCGCTTAGGTGTGAAATGCAAATTTTTTTACAAACACTGCAACCAAGTGCCATCAATCCCTGTGGACCCAAGCCATTAACCATCCTCTTATTATTAATTAATATTCTCGATTTTCTTTTTTTTTGCTAATTTATTGATCAAACAGTATCTGCCAAAAGAAATTTGGCAATTTTCTATTTCTTTCTATTCCTTTAATAATTTTTAAACATACAAATTCCTTAAATTAAACCTACCTAAATTGGTTAATTCTAATCAGCCCAGTGACACTAAACTGGTAGACGGGCAAATGATGAGCGGCGAATTTAGTTCCAAGTTGGAGCGCTGATTACCTTTCGGGCCGACTTTTTTCTTAACGTATGCTTTGCATTCAAAAGTTACATATTTTTATTGATATTTTGTATTGTTTTCTATAATGTTTAATTGTTTAAAGATATTTTAGTACTTTTGGTGATATTTATTGTTCGTTATACATAATAATTCAAATTACTCGGAGTTTAAATATTGGATAATAGCAATGGTGAAGTGTGTGTCAGTAGTTGATTTAAATCATCATTTTTTTAAAAATAAATCAAAAATTGATGTTTTTAAAGATAATTAGTACATTAAATTTTCAAGTGTTTATTCGTAAGTAGTTTAT
Organism: Ganaspis brasiliensis; assembly: GCA_037103525.1. Lineage (NCBI taxonomy): Eukaryota > Metazoa > Arthropoda > Insecta > Hymenoptera > Figitidae > Ganaspis > Ganaspis brasiliensis. Next base: position 1,661,067 of record JAZKLR010000194.1, read on the forward strand.
TTTTTAAACTTAGAACATTTAATAAAGAATAAAACATTTAATCAAGATCAAACAAATAGAATAAATGAGAAAATTTCAAAAAAATGTCTTCCAACTCATATGATCGCAAAATTAAGAAAATATTAGGTGTAAGCAACGAAAAAATAATAAATTATAAAAAAAACAAGAACGTAAAAAGATAAAAAAAAACAGTCCGTTAAAAAATGAGAAAATTCCTTTAATTAAAATATGTCATGAACATATTATTAAGTATATAAAGAAGAACTTTAAAAAAACTACACAAGAATGAAACAGTGACATAAAAATTGTTTTCAAAAAATTAAACTATTTATGAAGATTTATTTAAATTAAAAAAATAAGTAAGAAGATAATTAAAAAAACGTAAAATTATAATTATTACTAAAGAGAATAAATTTTTAGAATTAGAAAAAAATCTAGAAGAAAAAAAATTTTACGAAACAGAAGAACGATGTTAAAAAGAGAGTATTTAGTACAAGATTGAATTTACATAATATAAAATAAAAGAATAAGTCTTCAAAAAAGTAGAAAATTGAGAAATTTAGAAAATATAGATAAAAGCATAATGTTTTTTCAAAAATTCGTTATTACATGATAAAAACGGAAGAATTTAAAAGGAGGAAAAATGTTTCTAAGAAATAGAAAAATGATGACAAAAAATAAAGAATTAATTAAAATCCAAGAAAGGATTACAAAAAACGACAAGAAAATTAAATAAATAAGAAGAAATTGGAGAAATGTTTTTTTTTCTTTATCAAACAAAAAATGTAAAAATGTAAAAAAATGTAAAAAGTACAAAAAATGAAAAATAAAAATTTGGTAAGAATCTATACTAAAAATTAGAATTAATAAAATTGAAAAAAATATATATAATATATAAATATATAAAGATAAATTAATAAATCACAAAAGAAAATTAAAATTTCTTTAAAAATAAAAAAGTTTAGAAAAATTAAACCAAAAAAATTTTTATAATTTTACACTTTAACATTAAATTTAGAAAAATAGAAAACATCTAAAAATTTTATGAATAAATAAGTAGGTGTGCAAAAAATAGACAAGATATGAAAAAAATTGAATATATTTACAAAAAAAGAGCTTATTTATTTTTAGAAATATGGAAATAATTAAGAAAATCAATAAAGTGAAAAGTTTAGTGAATGTTATAAAATAAATAAATGGTGTAAAATAATATAAAATAATTTGCATAAGAAGAAAAGAATTAAAGAAAATTCTAAAATAAAAAAACAAATAAAAAAAATATCAAAAGTAACAGAAAAAAAAATCTTAAAATATTATAAAAATAAGAAATTATTATAAGATAAAAATTAAACTATTTCGAAAAAGTGAAATCTCTTAGAAATATTGTAATGATTAAATAAAGGATTATTGTGAATAAGGAAAATAATTAACATTATTTTATTATTATGCATTAATAAATATGCATTATTTAAATTCGAATTAATTCAAAAGTTCGAACAAATTAAAATATGAGTAGATTGACGTTTGGAATTTATTTAAATTATAATGACTTAATGATATAAAAATTTAATACTATTTTTTGCTATCTTCATACCAAAAATTTGTAGATCGTATAGGTATTTTGATCATATGTATTAGCACAATTTTTTAAATTTTATAAAGAACAAAATAATAAAATTGAAATTTTAAAGATTTATCCACAAACTTCTGGGCTTTTTAATGTTTGCGATTTTTTACATGCAGTATTAGACATCCGTGGAATTGTAAAGATTTCTGATTAATATCATGATTTTAATGCAAATTCCTCAATGATTTAAATCAATTACAGCCCTGCTGATTATAAACAAAAAAAAGTTCTAGTTAAATAAGTATGATTTTTTTATTTTTTTAAAGATGAAAAGCTAGTTAAAAAATGTCAAAAAGCAATTCTCAGAGAAAGGGACTATTATTATACATATAGTACAAGGTAGTTTTCAAATAGTAAAATAAATAAAGCTTTTATATTTAAATTTCTGAATTTGATACTTGTTCTATAATTGTAGTACGATTATTTGTTAAAATAATGACGGTATTGTTATTAAAAAATTCTTTGTCAAAAACCAGAAAAAAATTTCGTAAAAAATACTAACAAATCTCGTTTAAAATATTGTTATTTATCCGGTCTTTAAGTTAATTTAAAGACTTCTGGATATAAAAGTAGCTTAATAGTTTATTATTGACTATATTCAATCATCTTTATAACTATTTTTCTGAAATTTTCTTTAAAATTCCTTTATTTAAAATATATTATGCCTTTTTTTCAATTATTTTATTAAATTTTAATTATTTTCTTCAATTTTAAATTATTTATATTATTTCTTCATAATTTTCTAAATTTTAAATTATTTATCTTAATTTCAATCATTTTTTATTTAATTTTTAATTATTTTCTCAAATTTTTCATTACACTAATTTTTTTTTATTTTATTTCTAAGATTTTGAAGTATTTTTCTCAAATTTAAATTACTTTCTTTCATTTTAAAATTGTTCATGATTGTTATATTTTATAATAATTTTTACACTTCATTGACTTATAGTTAATTTGTAATAATAATTATTTTGTTGTTTATCCACTTTTAAAATTTTTTTTTTTTTATGAAATTGATTGTGTTTGAAAATAGTGGGGCTCATCCAAACATAGAAAATTCATGCTCGGTTATGTTCTCGAGAATGTAACCGGATTTTAAATTACCGAGAATTTTGCAACTCTAAACTTGTATAGATAACAGTCGGTAATAGTAGAAAGTTCATTTAACGACAGTCGATTAATTTTGGTGGCAATAATTATTTTTTTAAATTTATTACCTTTGTGCCTATTAAGAATAAGAATTTCGTTAACAAGATTTTAAATTTATTTATTATACGAGTTCAGGTAACCCAAAATTTCAGAATTTAAATTTTTTATTAAATTTAAAACTTCACCGTTATTTAAGAATTAATATTTTATAACAAAATGAGCAAAAGGGTAAAACTTAGGACTTAAGACATAAAATTTTCTTCAAAATAAAGTTAGGAAATGTTTTGAAATTTATAAAATTAATGAAGTTAGGTAGGTAATAAACTTAAAAATTCCAATTTTAACCGTTTTTGTCAATCAAATTAAATTAATTAAAATAATTATATAAATCAATATAACTGTTAATTTAAATTTTTAAAATTTGTAATAAATTACCAATAAAGACGGAAAATTTTTGATAAATAAGATTTTTAAGAAATTAAAATATCAGTAAAAATAAAAGTAGACAAACTAAATATAGAATCCATTATGAAATTTTTTTCAATTAAAGCTTAAATTTATAAAAAAATATAATTTATTAGAAGAATATGTTATTAACAAAAATTTAATTCCATAGAAAAATTTATAAATTAAAGTTTAAAACGCATGAATTTCAGATTTACTAAGAATAATTCAAAATTTTTATGAATTAAAAATAAAAAGAGTTAAAATACTTATAAATTAATATTTAGATAAAATAAAATGTTAATAAAAATTGAAAAATTTTAATTAAAATTAAATTAAAAAAAAATTAAATAAAATAAACTAAAGTTGTGATAAACTTTTATTTTTTTAACTTTGATAAATGAGATTTAAAATTGATCGAAATTTCGAACAATAAAGGTTTACATCAATCAACAAATAGAATTTATTGAAAATGAATTAAAATTTAAAGCTACAGCAAATTTGATAAATTGAGGCCTGAAAAAAATAAATTTAATAGTGATTAAAATAATTACAATTAAAATGTTTGATGAATTAAATATAAAAACAATTTAAATTTTACTAAAGTGATATATTAAAAAATTAGTAATTACATAAATTGAACAAAAAATCAAAATTTCAATAACTTTAGATTTAGATAAATTGAAATTTGAATGAGAATTAAATTTACAATTCATTTTAAATTCATCAATTAATGCTTTGATCAATAAAGAATTAGAATTTAATAAAATCTATAATTATTATTTAGTTTAGATTTTTAATTTAATTGTATATTTTAATCAATTTAAATTTGAATGAGAATTAAATCAACAATTCATTGACATTTTTATCAATTATAGCTTCAATCAATAAAGAATTCGAGTGAATTGAACTTTATATAATTATAGTTTCAAATTTTTATTCTTTTCGATTACAAATTAGATAGAATAATTATTAAATTTGACATTAATTCATAAAATTAAAATATTTGGCCATGTGTATTAATATAAATTTTAATTAATTGAATGCAAAGACAATCAAAATTTTTAAAAATTGAAATTAAAATGTAGGTATTAAAATTGATATTATCTTTGATAAATATAGAAAAAATATTGAATTTCTAACTCTTAACTAGAACTTTTTTATTATTTATTATTTTCGGATTAATTTTACAAATTTGTAATTACTACTAAACTATCCAGGAAAAATAAGCTTATTTACTTTTTTCTGAATCGGTCATAAGTTCAAGTGAGTCTGTTTTCTTAAAAGGAAATTTCCGATTAACTCCGATTCAAATCATTTTAATTTTTCAAGTGTTTTTTTATGTTTTAGAAATCTGTTCAATAAAAATTTAACATATTTGTTCATTTTTAAAAAGTATTATCAAATGTAACAGCTCTGCACATAATTTATTTAAGTAGCTCAATTAATTAAAAATTCTAAATTTCGTGTAAAATATAACAATCTAACCTCAAAATTTCAAAACCGATTCAATAAATTTTGTAATAATTAGAAATCATTTATTAAAAATAACTCCGATTTAAAACTATTCAGAATGTCAATCATTAATCTGCTTTCTTAAAAACTCCGATTCACTAGAGGATTTAATCAATATGTTTTTTTAGGGTAGTATCATGAGAAAATGGGATTTTTATAAAGAATTGAAATTTACCTAAACTCTACAAAACCCTTGTTCTTTTATAAATTTTTTTATTGTAAGTATAGAAATTTCAAAGAGTTAACTCGAACTTTTTTATTATTTATTGATTAATTTTACATACTTTCAATTAACTCTAAACTAGTTTTATTAAAAATTTCCTAATTTATCAGGAATATTTATATTTAAAATCAAAAAAATCTTTCCCTTGGGAAATTTTTAATTGTTAACTAAAACTTTGTTATTATATCTTTTTTAATAAGTATCCCTTAATTTAATTTTTATAATTGAAATTTATTAATAATAATAAAAAATATATATTAATCCAAAAATAAGTTTAAATGATAAGAAATATTTTTTCTTCATGTAATAGTAATTGCTGATGATAATAAGATAATTTTATTAATTATAGGAATTCAGTGTGGATTAAATTGTTAAATATTAATAGGAGGTCAAGTTCTGCCAATTTTAATATTTGGAGAAAGAGCTGAATAAACGAAAAGTTTAAAAATAAAGAGATAAACTAAGTCATAACTAAGAATATGTTTCATTAAAATTTTTCGATATTTTAAATTTGATTTATTTCGATTTTTATTTCGATTTAAATTTAGCTTAGATTCGATCTCGATGTCAATTTAGATTTAGTTCGCTTGAAGATAACCTCAAAATGTCATACGCTTTTGCTTGATTAATTGTTACAATTTTCATGATGTAATTCATTTGTTATTATTTTTGTCATGTAATTTTAAATTTAATTTGTTTTGATTCTGAATTGATTTCGATTTTAATTTAACTTAGATTCAACCTCGATTTTGATTTAGATCATCACTTGAAGTTAATCTCAAAATGTCATACGCTTTCGCTTTATTAATTGTTATACAATTTTCATGATGTAATTCATTTGTTATTATTTTCAACATGTAATTTTTTTGTTTACATAGATATCTCCTTTTAGTAGGTAAGAATTTTTTATGTATAAAATTTATATATAATTTCTCGTCGTGTAAAACCTGTTATCTAATTATTTAGCATAAACAAATTTCTCTTTGTCTTTAATCAAAAAACTAACCAAATTATTTGAGATGCAAAATTCGTTATAAGGCCTAGTAAAAAATCCCTAACAAATGAGAAAATGCGAATGGTGAAATTTAACTATAAAGAAATGTAATTTGATGAATATTCAGCGAAGTAATAACTTTCAGATCAAAACTTTATCCAGGTAATTTTGATTCTGTGAAAACTTCCAGTGACAAAGTTTTTTCATTATTTTTAAGGAAACTTTTCTGCAAATTTCACACTCCTATTCCTGTAAATAAACAATCTGTGAGACTAAATGTGGAACACAATTTTGTATCTCTATACCGAAGGCATTTTATTTATTTCTTTACTTACTCCACTTGTTATTTAATTTTCCACATTAATTATTTATTATTTAAAATTCCAATAAAGATAAAAAATTCAAAATTTCACGTGAAATGTGTCAGAGCCATTGTCATGAGTAGCGAGACAAAATAGACGATAGAATTGTGTCGAGTCCCTTTTCTTGTCTTATCAAACTCGGATACTGTTCTTCGTACTGAGAATTACTCTGCAAATTTAAGGGAGAGAATGAGAAATATCATGTTGGTGTAGAGAGTGCGTTACCCTCGGCATATTGTTGTCTCGGTTATCGCTGGTAGAGCGCTTATCAAGCGCCAGTCTGGCAAACTCCAACTACAGGTGAATGCGCGTGACTATAGCCATCCTCCAGATTACCTGCTTGATACAGTATTACCAACTGAAAGGGTTCCTTATTTATTCCTCCTAAATACATCTTCCGTGGCGAATTTCAGAATAAAGCCGCAACTGTTAAACTCGATGTCATCTTATCTCATTCACTGCCTATCCTACAGGAAAAAATATTTGCCAATTTAAAAGGTGCTCGGAAGTTCACATTAATACACCAACCAAACTTCTATCCCCTTTTTATTAATATTAAAAATGAGAATTAACTTATTTTCAAATTTGGCGCCATTTCGACAATCGCGCCGTTAGTTTTAACATTATAAGGTTGGTAGGTACTCTAGGTATATGTTCACATAACCTAAAAAAAGATTCCGATACGCAACAAAAGTAAATTCAAATTTTGTCACATCGTATTTTTCGCCCACATAAAATTAACCCTTTGACTAGAGTTGCAAAACTCTCGGTAATTTAAAATCCGGTTACATTCTCGAGAATATAACCGAGAATATTCTCCTTTCGGAGAATTTATGAGAATTTTCTATGTTTGAATGAGCCCCACTATTTTGAAACACAAACAATTTATTAAAAAAAAAAAAAGGATAAATAACAAAATAATTATCATTACAAATTAACTATAAGACAAATAAGTGTATAAATTATTATTAAATATAACAATTATGAACAATTTTAAAATGAAAAAAGTAATTTTTGAGAAAAATACTTCAAAATCTTAGAAATAAATTGAAAAAAATTAGGTTAATGAAAAATTGGAGAAAATAATTGAAAATTGAAAAAAATAATTTAAATTGAGATAAATAATTAAAATTATTGAAAATTAATTCAGAAAATGATTAAAATAATTTAAAATTTAAGAAAATTATAAAGAAATAATATAAATAATGTAAAGTGAAGAAAATTATTAAAATTTGAAAAAAATATTATAAAATCTAGGAAATTAATTGTAGAATAATGAAAATAATAAAAAATCCAAGACAATATTTATAATGTAATAAAAATAATTATAAATTGTGGAAAAAAATTTCAAATTGTGAAAAATAATTGAAAAAATTATAACATACATTTGTAATAAAAGAAAATAATTGCAGAATGATAAAAATAATAGTAAATTGAAGAAATAACTGGAATTTGAGATAAATAATCAAATATTTAGAAAATTAATTAAAAAATAATTAAAATTGACAAAAAGTAATTGAAAAATAATAGAAATAATTGAAAATTGAAGAAAATAATAAAAATTTGTAAAACATAATTAAAAATATAACAGAATTAATCAACAAATAATGAAAATAATATAAAATTTGTGAAAATCATTGCAAATTAAAAAAAAAATTAAAAATTGACGAATGTAATTGAATTGAGAAATCTGAGAAAAATAATTTAAGAATGATTAAAACATTGAAAAGCGGTTTAAATAACTTAGATTGAAAAAATAAATGGAAATTTAGGAAATTAATTGAAGAATAATGAAAAAAAAACATTTTGAAAATTATGAAAAAGAACGTAAGTAATTGAAAATAATAAACAAATAATATAAATAATTGAAAATGATTAAAAAATAAAGAAAATAATGGGAAATTTGAGAAAAATATTTTAAAATTTTAGAAAAAAATTTTAAAAAATTAGAATATTAAAACTTGTGGTAAATAATTAGAAAATGATTTTAAAATTTGAAACTTGGAGACAATAATTGAAATATAATAAAAATAATAATAAGTTGAAAAAAATTCTGTGATTTTTCTTTCAATTGTCAACTATTTTTTTAAAATTTCAATTTAAATCTTTAATCTTCAGTTTAATTCTTTAATCTTCTGTTTGTTTCTTTAATTTTGAATTATTTTCTTTAATTTTCAATCTACGTTTTTCAATTACTTTATTCAAAATTCAACAATTCTCGCATTTACTCAATTATCAAATATTTTCTTGAAATTTCAATACAATTCTTCAACTTCCAAATGATTTCTTTAATTTTTATTTATTTTTTACAATTTTTTCCATTATTTTCATCAGTATTCAAGTGACAATTTATTTTTCTATTTCAATTTTATGATAATTCATCATTTAAAACATTTTTTTTCGAATGTCGATTATTCTCACCATTTTACGAATTTTTTTCCTATGGTGAATTTTTTTTTTTAATAGTTAATTATTTTCGTCATATTGTAGTTTTTCTTTTAATTGTAAATTTTCTTGAAATTTCCAATCTATTTCTTCAATTTTTAATTATTTTCTTCAATTTTCAAATATTTTCTTTAATCTTCAATTTTTTATCGATTTTCAATTAATTTCTCAATATTCAATAATTCTCTTACTTTTTCAATTATTTCTTTTTCACTCATAAAAATTGTTTTAAAATTTCAATTCAATTATTCAATTCGAAAATTATTCTCTTTTATTCTCAGTTATTTTCTCCAAATTTTAATTTCACTTTAAAGTCTTCAATTATTTTCTTTAATATTAAAAAATTATCGCCTTTTTTATTATTTTTTTCGATTATCATTAAGTTTCTTTAATTTTAAATACAATTGTTCAATTATTTTTTTTAATTCTATTCTTCAATTATTATTTTCATTCTTCAGTTTTCAATTGTTTTTTTCTATATTCATTAATTCTCGGCTTTTTTAAATTAATTATTTTCAATTTCTAAGTATATTTCATAAATTTATTTAATTCTTTAATTTTGTATTGCTTTCTTCAATTTTTCAACTATTTCCTTTAATTATTAATTATTTTTTGCAATTTTCAATAATTTCCTACAATTTTTAAAATTATTTTGTTCGGTTGTGTATTAATCTAGACATATTTTGAATTTTGTTTTCAACTGTCAATTATTTTTGTTTTTTTTTTTTGTAATTTTTTTTCAATTATCAATTATTTTTTTAAAATTTGTATTTAATTCTTATAATTCTTAATTTTCATTATATTTCCACAATTTTTTACTATTTTCTTCAATTTCAATTATTTTTTCCAATTTTCAATTCAGTTGTTTAATTTACAATTATTTGCAACTGTTAACTATTCTGTTTAAATTTAATATATTTATCGTTTATTTTTTTAAACTATATATAATTCTTACTATTAACATTAAAATTCAAGTCATTATCAATAAGAATGACACTAGAGATTCTATTTTCGTACACTGATTGAGAAAATTTGACTTAATTTGATAAATAAATAAAAAACTTAAATTCTTATAAATTCTCGATTAGAATTTCGGTCGGTTATATTCTCGTTCTCATTACCGTTCTCCAGGTAATATTACTTCTTCGCAACTCTACCTTTGACCCAGTGGAATGTTGCCGAATTGAATAGCATATTTATCTCCCTACCGATCATCCCAAGATGATTTTCAAGCCAACATTGAATTCGTTAAACTCAGTGTGGGGGATAATGCTTTGAAAAGCAAATAGTGTCTTAAAATGTGCAAGTTTACGCCCCAAGTAAAATTTTGCCGCAAATCAAAAACATAAAAATATAAATTGTGTCACGCTGATAATTTATGACGTGTACAATCAGTGCTCGTGGTCATAAGCAGTTGCCAAAAAAGAAAAATATGACACGTTGGCTTTGTTATTATTGTATGAAATGAGGGTAGGGCCAATATAACGAAGGGATGAATATTTATAGCGTCTCTTGCACTGTCCTTACCTGATATTTGTATACATAAGAGAGAGAGAGAGAGAGAGAGAGAAAGAAAGAATGTGAATCAGCAGCACTTATGGTTCCATTAAAAAAAATATGTGTAACGAGTGAATGTTGACGAGCTTCCAACGCTCAAGCACGTTCTACAGAGGATATCAACATTGAGATTTACGAACATTTTACGGTCTTTGCGTGTAATTGAGTTACGTTTATTTTACGGTCTCAAGCACACATTAAAAGATCTTGTCCTTTCTTGTTCCACGAGATACCTATAGGTATTTCTTTTCCGATCAAAACGATATATTTCAAGCGATCAAGGCAAAAGTAATGGTTAAAATACGAAATTTTTTATGAATAAAATAAAAATAAATTGACTGGAAAAGAAACAATAACTATTCGATTATTATTTGTAAAATAATGTCTTAGAAACGAGGTGAAGATTTGTTTTCTGTCAATAGGAAAATCGAATTTTTAATCTAACCTACAGGGTGTCTACTCATCGGGAATTCCGGGAATTTGCCGGGATTTTAGTTCGACCGGGAAATTGCCGGGAAAAAAATTATATCCGGGAATTTCTAAAAATTTCAGCCAATTCATTTTCATAATTCTTCAAATTTGCTTGAAACTTATTACTCGTTTTCTAAGTCTCTGATTGTGAAAACTATATCGGATTTACCAATTTTTCAAAATTCAAAATGTCGGATCCAATATGGCAGACATTTTGCAAAATTGCTCAAATTCACTTCAAACTTGTTACTCAGTGCAGTGGTAATATGGTTACTAATCTGAAGTTAGATTTTCAAAATGGTAAAAGCGTAACACGTTTCAAGCGAATTTGAGCATTTTCAGGACTGCCAGTGACTTACTTTTCTCATTTTTATTCAATTTTGTTAAAATCACTCACTATTATTCACTTTAAAAAAAATTACTTTTCTCACTTTCTTAGTAAAATAATAATTATCTATTATTATTATGTACACTTATGTTCTTTAAATTTTAATAAGCTCTGACATTGTTTAATTAGTTTCCACTAATTTTAATTACTTTTTCAATTTTTTAATTAATGTCTACAAATTTTTATTTTTTAAACCAGTATTGTCAATAACTTTTGTCGTCTTTCAATTTTCCATCAAATTTAAGTTATTTTTTAATTATTTTCTGTATATTTCTATTAGTTTTAACATTTAAAAATTATTTATATCAAATTTAAATAATTATTTTTAATCTTCTTTTATGGTCATCAATTTCTCATTTTATTACACAGTTTTCAATTTTTTTCTTCAAATTTCAGCAATTTTCTTCAATAATAATTTTATTATTATGTATCAATAATTTTTAAATACTTTACACCAATTGACAATTATTTTTTTTTTCAAAATTCAATTTTTTTTTCAATTTTACTTTCTTTTAATTATTTACACCAGTTATCAATCATTCATGTCATTATTCAATTATTTATCTCAAATTTTTAACATTTTTGTTATTTTTCATGTATTATTTTCAAATTTAAATTTTTTGTAATTTCTCAATTTATTTTCTTAAAATTTCAATCATTTTTGTCATTTCTCGACTATTTTTTTCCTATTTTCAATTATTTTTGTCATTTTTTAATTGTTTTTCAAAAATGTTCAATTAATTTAGTAATTTCTAAATTATTGTCACTATTTTCGACGTTGTTTTATTACTTTCTCCAAATTTTGTATTTATTTTCTTATATCTTTAAATTATTGTCATGAATTTTTTAATTTCTTCAATTTTCATTTATTTTTGTCAATTCTCATTTTCTTTTCAAATTTTAATTATTTTTATCATTTTTCAAGTCTTTTCTTCAAATTTTTTATTTTTTACTTAAGTTTTAATTAGTTTTGTCACTTTTCAATTATTTGTCTCAAATTTTTATTATGTTTGTCATTTTTCTCATTTTACCTTCAAATTTAAATTTTTTGTGATTTCTCAATTCTTTTCTTCAAATTTCTGTTCTTTTTGTTATTTCTTGATTGTTTTTGTATAATGATTTTTCTCATTTTTTAATTGCTTTTAAAATTTTCAAATAATTTAGTAATTTCTCAAGTATTATCAATATTTTCGACATTTTTTTTTTACTTCCTCCAAATTTAACTTATTTTCTTATATCTTTAAATTATTGTTATGGATTCTTTAATTTCTTACTTTAAGGGCATGTGATGGAGTATGACGTCACTGGTATAGGCAAAATTTGTCCGTAACTTTTCTCTTAAAATATTTAATATTTTGTCATGAAAGTTAGTAGAATTACTTAAAATATCATTAGAAAAGTCTCTCTGACCCAAATTTGTTTAAATTTTTATTCATAATATTAATTTTGGGGAAATTTTCGAAAAACAGCAAATTTTTTAAAAATTAATTTTCAGCCAAAATTCTATCAAATTCGTGTCAGAGAGACCTTCCTTATGATATTTTAAGTAATTCTACTAAGTTTCGTGACAAAATATTGAATATTTTAAGAGAAAAGTTACGGACATATTTTGCCTATGCCAGTGACGTCATTCTCCATCACATGCCCTTAAATTACATTTCATTTTTTCATTTTTCAATTATTTTTGTCATTTGTCAATTGCTGTTTATTTTTAATTTTAATTATTTTTGTCATTTGTCAATTGCTTTTTATTTTTAATTTTAATTATTTTTTATCATTTTTCAAGTATTTTCTTCAAATTTCAAATTTTTTGAGATTTTGCAATTATTTTGTCATTATTTAATTATTTTCTTTAAACGTCAATTTTTATCTCCAATTTTTAAGTTATTGATTTCTAATTTTTATTTTGTTTCTCCATTTTTCAATTATTTATGTCATTTTTCACGTCTTTTTTTTCAAAACATAAATTTTTTACATAATTTTAAATTAGTTTTATCATCTTTCATTTTTTTTCAAGGTTCAATTATTTTTGTCATTTCTCGACTATTTGTTCAATTTTTTGATTATTTTTGTCATTTCTCAATTATTATTATTATTATTTTTTTTTTTTTATCATTTTTCAAGTATTTTTTTTCAAATTTCTATCAATTTTATGATTTTTTAATTATGTATTGACATAAAATTTTTTTTGGTTTCCATTTTTCAATTATTTTTGTCATTTTCCAAGTCTTTTCTTCAAATTTTTAATTATTTACCTAATTTTTAATTAGTTTTGTCATCTTTCATTTTGTTTCTTCAAATTTCTATTATTTTTGCCATTTTGGAATTATTTTCTTCAAAGGTCAATTTTACCTTATTCGAAAAAATGGCTACATAATTATGCAATTGAAAAGAACAGTTTAAAAAATTTAACAATAAATATTAAATTTAAACAAAATAGTTAAAAATAATTGTAAGAATAACTATTGCAAATAATTGCAATTTGAAAACTGGATTGAAAATCAAAAAAAATTGAAAAAAACAATTGATAACTGAAACAAAAATAACAAAATCACGAAAATATTAGACAGTTAAAAACAAAAATTTTAAAATGTCTAGATTAATACACAACCGAACAAAATAATTTAAAAAATCAAAAAATAATTATAAAATTTTAAGATAATATTTGACTATTGAAAAAATTGTAGGAAATAATTGAAAATTGCGGAAAATATTAATAATTGAAAGAAATAGTTGAAAAATTGAAGAAAATATGTGAAAAGTGACGAAACTAAGATTGAAAACAAAATTCGAGAAATGACAGGACCAATAAACAACTGAAAAAAATAATTAAAAAAATTAAATAAGAAATATTAAATTTAAAGAAAATAATTGCAAATTGAAAAATTATGAATATTATAGGAATACTATAGTTGTGAATAATTACACATTTAACAACTGGATTGAAAATCTAATAAAGTAATTAAAATTGGAAAAATGGAATTTTTTGTTTAATTTTATGAGTTTTTTTATATTTCCACTCGTTTTTTATTAATTTATTTAACATTGTTTCATAATTTGAAAAAAAAATTGTTTAAATTATTTTTCAATTATACTCTATTTTTAAGGTCTTAAAATTTGTTTCTGTTTAAAACTTTTTTTCATCTAATTTTTTTTTTCATTTTAAATAAGTTCTGAAACTTTTTTTTTAAAAGAAAAGTCACATTTATTTTATAGTTTCTTTACCTCACTTTATATTTAACTTCTTATATTTTCTTTTTTTATTATTACTGTTTTTAATATTTCAGTTTATTTTCATAATTTTTACATTTTTGCTGAGCATAAAACATTTTTTTGAATTTTTCGATGTTTGTCACATTTTTTTTAAAGGTACAATTTAACATTTTTTAAAATATTGCTGTATTATTTTTAATAAATGTTCTTAGTTTTTCTCATTCTTTCAAACTTTTTTGACGTATCAAAAGAAAATATACGTAAATTAATTTATAAACAAAAGCGAATCGAAAAATGAGTTCGGGCAAAAACGGAATATATTCGTATTTCGTTTTTGCGTCCACTGAAATCTTATCCCGTTTTTCTTCTGTTAAAATTTTAATTCATTTTTGCTCCCAGTGCTCAACTTATTTCGTTTTTCCACCAAAGGAATTATTTATTCCACTTTTGCTTCCACTGTTTTTTTATACCATTTTTGCTATTAGCCCCTCAATTGAGAACTGAAGAAAAAAAATAATAGAAAAAATGCGATAATTTTTTAATATTAGAAAAAGTAATTGAAAAGTAAAATTTAAATTTGAAGAAAATAAGTAAGAATGGAAGAGAATAGTTCCAGATTTTAATAATTAAATAGAAATTTTAAAACAATTTTTAAGAGTGAAAAAAATAATTGAAAAAATCCGATAATTATTGAATATTGTGGAATTAATTAAAAATTAAAGCAAATATTTGAGAATTGAAGAAAATAATTAAAAATTTAAGAAATAAATTGAAAATTAAAGAATTAAATGGAAACTTCAAGAACATAACATTGATAATTGAAAAGAAAATGTACATAATGACTAAAATAATAATTAAATATTGAAGAAAATAATTTACAATACAAAGAAAAATGTTTAATCGTCGAGAATAATCGACAACAGAACAAAATATTTAAAAAAAACTTTTAAATAATTATAAAATTTAAAGAGAATAATTGTATATTGAAAACAGTTGGAAAGTATAGCAACATAAACTCACGTCCCGGCGCTCGAAAAATATTGCATTGTTTCTGGTCATTTACAACTATAAAAACGTTAAATAAACGTGCTTTTAAATTTAAGAATTTTAATTTTTCATTAAATTTTAAACCTCGCCGATGTTCAAAAGTTAATATTTTATTAAAAATGAGCAAAATGTTAAAACTTACGACTTGGGACCATAAAATTTGTTTCACAATAAAATGAGTAAATGTTTTGAAACTTAAAATAATTTAAAGTTTGGTTAAGTAATAAACTTAAAAATTAAAGTTTAAAACGCATGAATCTGAGATTTACTAAGATTAGACTAATTTCGAATTTTTATGAACTAAAAATAAAAAGAATTATAATACTTATAAATTAATATTCAGATAATTGATTTATTAAATTAGATTATTTGACCATATTTATCAATTAAAATTTCGATAAATTGAGAATGTGTTAAATTGAAAACTAGAAAAATTGAATAAAATAAACCAAAGTTGAGATAAATTGAAAGTTTGATAAAAGAGATATAAAATTGATCGACACTTCGATCAATAAAGGTTTACACCAATGAACAAATAGAATTTATTTATTTTTATTTTTAAATATAAAAGCAATTTAAAATTTAATGAATTGATATTTAAATAAATTATAAATCACATAAGTTGTTAAAAAAATTTTAAATTTCAATAAATGTAGGTTTGGATAAATTGACATTTGAAAGAGAATTAAATTTAGAATTCATTATAAATTCATCAATTAAAGCTTCGATTAATAAAGAATTCGAGAATTATAAATTTGTAATTAGCACTAATCTAGTATCATGAAAAAATGGGATTTTATTTAAAGGTTTTAAATTTACCTGAACTCTATAATATATGAAAATAAAAAAAATGTTCCCCTTGGGAAATTTTAAACCGTTAACTAGAACTCTGTTATTATTCAATATTTTTGGATTATGTTTACAAATTTGTTTTTAACACTAAACTAGGATCAGGAAAAATGGGATTTTATAAAGATTTAAAATTTACTTAAACTCTGAAATATATCGAAAATCAAAAAACTCTTTTGAATGAGAAATCTCAAAATGTTGGGTCCGTATCATTTTGACACAAATTTTTTCGGGCAACTTGTTATATTGTACTCCTAATGATGAATGTTATATTCTACTCCTTCTGAAATCAAAGATTTTTAAGTCTTATTTATTAAATAATTGATTTTAATACATTAAATTAATATTCGAAGACTTAATTAATGCAATAAATTCAATTATTGAATAATTAAAACTTAAAAATCTTCGATTTTAGTAGGAGTAAAATATAACATTCATCTTCAGGAGTACAATATAACAAGTTGCCTGAAAAAATTTGTGTCAAAATGATACGGGCCCAAAATGTTAACTGAAACTTTGTTGTGATTCAATATTTTTAGATTAATATTACAAATTTTTAATTTTCACTGAACTAGTATTATAAAAAAATGGGATTTTATGAAATATTTTATTTTATTTGAACTCTATAATCTACGAAAATCGGAAAAATATTTCGCATGGGAAATTTCAAACTTCTTAGGAAAATAGTAAAGTACTTGGTAAGACCATAAATTGCTCTGTGTAATTTATCTTTATTTTTATTATTACAATAAACTTTATATATACTCATTTAAAGAGTAAACAATAAAATATGACAAACATTTCTAATTATTTATAACAATTTTTAAGTATAAGTAGACATACATACTTAAAAAACTAATTTAACATGTTGATGTTGTATTTAACTTATTAAACGCATGTTTAGAAAAGAAGTAGAATCAGAAGAAGTATAGAAGACGCTTACACATTACACAAATCAAATTTACAATAGTATGTTGACATTGATTCGTCATCATGGACTTGCTCAACCCATACGTTTGGAATTTTAAATTTTCTATTATAGGTACCGCATGACCGTTCTCTGTGTGTATTAGTTCCTGTGACTGGAAATTTTAATTTTGGGTTTAAAAGTATAAATTGTTATTTTCTTACAAAACTAAAATATATACTGTATCGACTACATTAGGTTAAAATGTCTAAATTTAAAACAAAATTAAATTACTTAAATAATTATTTATTTTTTATATGTAATTTAATCAAAATAATTTATGCAAAATGGCTTTAATGCAATAGTATTTGAAGCCGTAGGTTCAGATACAATTTTAAAGACATATGAAAAACGTAATTTTTTCAGTGTTCGTATTTTACAATTTGCTTCTTAGATAATAATAAAAGTTAACTCTCTGTAAAATAGATAAAATATAAAATGAAAATTACAAACTTTAAAGTAAATAACTATGGAATATAAAAGAAAATAGTTAATAAAATGATTGTAAAAAATTGTTTTAAAATTAGTTTTTAACAACACATTAATAAAATATTAACAGGAGACGTAAACAATCTTAGGAAGGTAATTTGAAATAAAAATTCAAATTTTTTATTTTTTGTCACAAAGAACAACGTTTCGTCGGCTGAGATTTGCCGACCTCATCAGACTAATTTATTTAAAAAAGGCACAAAATTAGTTACAAACACTTCGACACAAATAATAACAGAATTACATATGAACAAAAAACAAAATTATTTACCTAAAATTGGTTAACAACATAAACACGTAGTCAACAAGTCAACGGTATAAAATACATCGTATTAGTCAATTTTTTATA
Organism: Ganaspis brasiliensis; assembly: GCA_037103525.1. Lineage (NCBI taxonomy): Eukaryota > Metazoa > Arthropoda > Insecta > Hymenoptera > Figitidae > Ganaspis > Ganaspis brasiliensis. The sequence continues at coordinate 1,679,156 of JAZKLR010000194.1, forward strand.
AAAATAAAAATTTGATTTAAAATTACAAGTCAAAAAGAACGCTAACAGATTCGACATCGTAATCGATACTAAATAGAAATTTACAAATTTCAATAATAGAAAAGTCAATGAACTTAGAAAATTGACAACAATAACAAACAGGACTAAAAGTCATTAACCTATAATGATAAGTTCGGAAATTATCTCGATCATGCATTTATAATATTAATTACAGGAAAGAAATTTTTATTTAATAAAAAAATATCCTCTTTTTTATTAATAGTAGGATGATTCATTTTTACATGAATCATTTCGGAAGTAATTCTCTTTTTTTCATTAGGTTCACAGTCTAGAATTTCTATATTATTCCAATCAAATTGATGATCGAGACTTTCACCGTGTTTAAAAACTAAAGAATCCTGCTTCGTTTTATGTTCGTTTAGACTAGTTTTAAGAGTACGTTGAGTTTCGCCTATATATGTCGCTGTACAGTCTTTACATTTTAGTTTATAGACTGAATTAATTCTGTCCACTTTTTGAGTCTTATCTTTTCCCAATTTTACTACTGAACTAAATTTTTTGTTTACTATAGGAATTGATGAAATATTAAATTGTTTAAGAATGTTTGAAATTTTATAAAAAATATTATTAAAAGGTATTGAGACTTTGGGAATTTGTCTAAACATAACAGCACGATGTGAATTGACATTGCTGTTGGATTTGAAATGTTTAATTTTATTTAAACGAACTTTAATCTGTTTGTCAATAAATTCTATTGGATAGTCATTAGCAATTAAAATTTTTTTAACAATCATTAAATTTTCAAAATGGAAAGAATCATCAGACAGCGATATAGCTTTATCTACCAAATTAAAAACAATATTTTTCTTTTGTTGATCAGGATGAGCTGAAAAGTAATTAATTAATCTATTTGAAGAAGTAGTTTTTCTAAACCAGTTCGTAATTATGTTATCTCCCTTCTTTATTAAAGTAATATCTAAAAAATTTATTTTGTTGTCCTCTTCCAATTCATAGGTAAATTTCAAATGTTTGTTATAAGAATTAAAAACTTTTAAAAATAAATCAACTTGATCTTTTTTTATACAAAAAATAGTGTCGTCAACATATCTAAAATAAAAAAGGGGAACACAATTGTGTTTATTTTTTAATATCAATAAACACTCACTTTCCAGATCTTCCATCACAAGGTCAGCAAATAAAGGAGAAATTGGCGAACCCATAGGGGTGCCAAAAGTTTGTTTATAAATTTTTTTGTTGAAAGAAAAGAAAGTGTTATCAAATAAAAACTCAGTGCATTCACGTATTTTGTCAAAGGGAATTTTACAATTATTATTAATACGCTGATATCTACGATCTAAACTATCTAACACTAATTGACATGGAATATTTGTAAATAAAGAACTAACGTCAAGAGAAAGAAAAGTATAAGAATCGTCAATCTTAAAATCCTTCAATTTGTTTTTTAATTCAAAGCTATTTTTAATGTGAGATTTAGGAGTCAAAATGCTATTTTTTAATTGGTCACATAAAATTTTTGATAAAACATGAGTTGGACTGCTGACAAGTGAAATAATAGGACGTAAAGGTATATCCTGTTTATGAATTTTTGGAAGGCCGTAAGCTTTAGCTAAAACAGTGCTGGAGAGGGAAACTTCACGTTTGTGATATTTTCTCTCTAAAAATTCATTGTTATTTAAGTCTTTTAAAATATCTGAAGTCTTTTTTCGTAGTGTGCTTAAAGGGTTTCTTTTTATTGGCTTATAAACAGAAGTGTCAGAAAGTAAATTTAACATTTTTGAATTATAATCTTCAGTTTTCATACAAACGGTTTTATTTCCCTTGTCAGCAGTAGTAAAAATAATATCCGGATTTTTTTTTATAAAAGATTTTGTAGAATTGAATTTGCTTGTATTAATTAATTTGCTATATTTTATACCGTTGACTTGTTGACTACGTGTTTATGTTGTTAACCAATTTTAGGTAAATAATTTTGTTTTTTGTTCATATGTAATTCTGTTATTATTTGTGTCGAAGTGTTTGTAACTAATTTTGTGCCTTTTTTAAATAAATTAGCCTGATGAGGTCGGCAAATCTCAGCCGACGAAACGTTGTTCTTTGTGACAAAAAATAAGAATTTTGAATTTTTATTTCAAATTACCTTTCTAAGATTGTTGACGTCTCCTGTTAATTAATAAAAATCGGGCAAGTTCGAGTTACACTCGCACTAAAATCGAGGGTTCCGTACACAAAACAAAATAATTTTTAATATATTTGATACTATTAAATATATAAATATATTATACATATTATAGGAGAGTGGGCCCCAAGATGGACAGGGCCCCAAGATGGACATTTCGTACAAAATTTTTGTTTAAGGTGACAGCGCCTTATGCTTTCTGTCATTTTTTTTATTTGTATAGACGAACATTTTGATGCACATTTGAAGAAAAAAAACCAGTTGGTTTTTCTTCTACACATACCACGTAATTTTGTGTCTAAAAAAGTTTTGTAACAGTTTTTTCTCAAGTTGGTAAAGCTATTTATGGGGTTAGACCACTGTGAACCTTCCAAAAAACCAAAAAAAAATTTTTTAGTTAGAAAGGTGTCATAGGGTCTTAAAAATAAGAAACAATAAACAATATAGAAAGAAAACACTTTTAAAAGTTAAATTTTAAATCAGCGCGAAACGCTACTATGCGCAGTGCATTAGAAACGTCCATGTTCTTAAACTTTAAACGCGTTTTCCTCAAAACCACATTTTTCAAACTGGCCGGTAACTTTTCTCGCACAATTTTCGACCGATTTACTTCAAAATTGGTATGCAGCTACATGATAACATTCTTTATGGAAGTACGTAGGGGTTTTTCTATAGTAAAAAAAAATAATTTTTTATTAACAATTTTCTATCGATTTTTTATCAAAAAACTGGAAATTTTCATTTAAATGTGTGCCATTTTCACAAAAACCATTTTTTTCAAAATCCCCTACGTACTTCTCTAGCTTTTAAGTTGCAAATTCATAAAAATTTTGGGTTTTTGTTCTACATCCAAAATTGACAAATATTTTCTACCGGCCGTAGACCTCTACCTAAAAAACTGAATTTTTTAAATCGACAATCTAGGCCACCATTTTAACTTTTTCAACATAGCAAAATAATTTTTTTATACTTCAATAGATGCCTAATAAAAATAAATAAAACCTGGTTTTATCTAATTTTATCTTGCTCCCGTAAAAGTACCTTAAAATTAGGTCTAATTTTCGTGCTTTACAGTGGTCTAACCCCTTAAATTTATGATTTAGAATGAGTACTGAACGTTATAATATTCTTTATTTATCGTATAATAATATTTCAAAATGATTTTACTAATTCAGTATTCATATATATATTTTTACTGGGGATTAAAAAATGGTGTCATGTACCCTAAGATGGACAGGCCTAAAATCTCAATGTATTTTTTTTGCATATTTTCGATTTACAGCCTGCAACAAGGTTTTCTATAGTTTTTCTGTAATCTGCACGTCAAACTACATATGTGTACCAAATTTCAGCACTCTAAGTACAATAATTTGGCAGATAAAGGGCAGGAATGGTACAAATTGAATGCATTTTTTCAAAAAAATGACCGTATTCCCCTCTTATCTCCCAAAATATTTGACTTAGAGAGTTCAAATTTGGTACAAAAATGTAGTATCGTATTTAGATTACAGAAAAACTATAGAGATTGTTGTGGTGATAGTGCTGTCAAAGAAATGGCAAAAGTTATCAGCCAAAAAATAGGGTTCCGTGCGTACACTTGTGGTGTACGGAACCCTAAAAATGGAAGTGTGTACTTCTCACTTCTCAATTAATAAAATATAGTCACCTAGGTTATAATAAGTCATTCTTTCGCAATGTTGTATTCCTGTACAGTTTGTTATAATTCCAAGATTACTACAATTTGGTAAACTTCCATCTCTAATAAAATCTCCACACTGATAGCATCGTATAGATACTACTACTGTAACAATTTAACATTTTGCTTCATTTATTTTATGTTTATTATTAAAAAAAAGCGAAACTGATAGTTTTTAATTGAAAGGAAATTGAATATAGAAATTTGGATAATGAATTCAATGAAAAAATTTCAGCTTACAGGGACAATAAAAAAGTTTTGTGATAAGAACTATATACTTATACATAATTTGTTTAAACAAATTATATATAAACAATTAGAAATGACGAAAAAATAGGGGTAATTTTTTTTCCATTTGCCTATGTAATCCAATAATTGATTTGAGTTTAATATGACTAGTTTTAGCATGGTATTTAATGGGTTAAAACAATTTTGATGTTTTCGCTTTAATAAGGAGAACAAACATTTTTTTCTAATAAAATTCTGTACAATAATAAACATTTTTTAAGTATCGATTTTTCCTAAAATATTTGTTAAAATACTGCAAAGTTTAAAAAAAAAATCAGAAAAGTTTTTTTTTTGTTTAATAAAAATAAAGAATATTTTCAATAATAACATTGATACTATAATTTTTTTTTAAGTTCTATTTATTGTTTCTTTTTTTTTATTTATTTATTTAATATGCATTTTATCCTCCAAGAAATATAATCATTTAATTTTATTCAGTAAAAATGAAGTCATAGAAAAAGTAGCAATAAATACCTTTAGCAGAAATTGTTGCAGTTATAATAAAAAAAAGTAAGGTTCTCATTTTAAAACGTTGAATAATGATATCTTTAAAGTTAGTTTATTGCAAAAAATTACTTTAAAAAATAAAATAAAAAATTTAAAACACTTTAAAGAAACGAATAACTATTGAACTTTATGTTTGACTATTCTTCGTGAAAGACAATCGAACTCTGAAAGTTATATTTTACAGAAAATTTCAAGTCGAACCTAAAAATGAGTGCTTCAGTGGTGGGAGGGCTAGATCTGAATTTCGTTGAACCAATCATATTACAGTGATATTTTTTTATCTCCACCTGTTAAAATCGACCACGTATTAACAAATTTTTATTTAGTCATAACATTTTGAATTTAAAATAAAATTAAATTACTAAAATATTTCGTTTATATAAAAAATTTTGCTTAATATTAAAGTCCGTCTCTATATCCGAATTAATAAAAAAAGATCACTAATTAAAATTATTTATTATCATTGTACTAGTTTTATCAAAAAATGAAAATTTATAAATAATTGAAATTTTCCTAAACTCTACAAAACCCTTGTTCTTTTATAAATTTTTTAATTTAACTATGGAAATTTCAAAGAATTAACTCGAACTTTGTTATTATTTATTATTGTTTGATTAATTTTACATATTTTTAATTAACTCTAAACTAATTTTATTGAGAAATTCTTAATTTAAGGAATATTTATTATATTTATAAAGATAATAATTGGAACTTTTTCGACAATTTCGTTTATACGTTTTCCAAACTACTATTGCATAAAAATATTTTATTGAGAAAAATATTTAAAAATTTTAGACAATAATTTAAAAAAATAAGAATAATCAAAACTTGTGGAAAATAATTGAAAAACGATTTTAAAATTTGAAACTTGAAGACAATCATTGAAATATGATGAAAACAATGATAAGTTGAAAAAAATTTTGTTATTTTTCTTTCAATTATCAACTATTTTGTTAAAATTTCTATTTAAATCTTTAATCCTCAATTTAATGCTTTAATCTTCTATTTATTTCTTTAATTTTCAATTATTTTCTTCGATTTTCAATTGCATTCTGTGGTTTTCAATTACTTTTTTCAAAATTCAATAATTCTCGCATTTTCTCAATTATCAAATATTGTCTTGAAATTTCCTTACAATTCTTCAACTTCCAAATGATTTCTTTAATTTTCATTTATTTTTTACCATTCTTTTTATTATTTTCATCAGTTTTCAATTGACAATTTATTTTTCTCCTTCAATTTTATGATTATTCATCAATTTAAAAATTTTGTTTTCGAATGCCGATTATTTTCACCAATTGTCGAATTTTTTTTTAATTGTTAATTATTTTTTTTAAATATTTTTGTGAATATTTAATTATTTTCTTCATATTATAATTTTCCTTTTAATTATCAATTATTTTCTTGAAATTCACTTTCAATTCTTTAATTTCCAATTTATTTCTTCAATTTTTAATTATTTTTTTAAATTCTTAAAAATTTTCTTTAAATTTCAATATTTTGATTGCTTTTCAATTAATTCCTTAAGGGCATGTGCTACGGAGGTCAACTATTTCACGGCCTATTTTTTTTTTTTTTTTTTAATAAAATATATATATTTAGTAATAATAATTAATAATAATTAATTCTACAATGTTTATTTATCAAAAAATATAAATTATTTTTAAAAATTAAAGAAATCTGTAATGGATATATATCAACTAGTTCGTGCCAAGGCGGCCACTTACTTGTAGCGCCACTCCATGCATGCGGTTAATCTAGAAAATAATTTGAATTCCCAATATCGGTAAAACAGGAACATTTCGATCTTGAACGAAAAACGCGCGCCACATTTAAATTCCTAAACAAACGTGACCCCTTCACAAGATAAAAAGTTTATCAAATTTATTAAAAAAATAATATATTTTTGAAAGTATTTTGTTTTGTAATGACCCACACAAGACCGTTTTGAAAATTATGTAAATTCAAAATCCAAGATGGCGGCAAATTTTTCAAAAACTCGTCCAATCTCGCTGGAACGAACATTTAGGGATATTTTGGGTCGCAGATTACGAATTTCGAGTCAGTTTTCTAAATTTCCAAAATTCAAAATCCAAGATGGCGGAAAATTTCTCAAAAACTCGTCCAATCTCGCTGGAACAAACATTAAGGGATATTTTGGTCGCAGATTACGAATTTCGAGTCAATAGTTGAAAAATGACGAAAATAATTCTTACTTGAAAATAAAATTCTATAAATGAATAGATTAATAGAGAACTGAAAAAAGTAATTGTAAAAATTAAACAAGAAATAATTAAAAAAATTTTTTTTGACACGTAAGCCCCCTTTTCACTGTCCAGGTCACATATAAAGAATGTAATTGAAAATTGAAAAAATAATTAAAAATTCAATCAAGCAATTAAAAATTAAAAAATCGAATTGAAATTTATAAAATATACTTAAAAATTGGAAAAAAGTAATTGCAATAAGCCGAGAATTCATGAATACAGAATAAAACAAAATTAAAAGAAAAATTACATAGTGACCAAAGTAATTAAATATTGAAGAAAATAATTGACAATTGAAATAAAAATTCGAAAAGTGGCGAGAATAATTGACAACAGAACACAGGATTCGAAGCATAGTAAGAGACTAAAAAAAGTATGAAAAATTAGCCTTCTTATAAAAAAGAGTAGCCTTAAAATTGAATAATAGTATCAAAAAAGTATCGTTTTTTAAGTGAAGTAAAATTAGTTTTTAAGTTCAATTTTAAAGTTCAAATAATTTTTTTCTAATAAAATTGAAAGGAAAAATAAATAAAAATATTAACTCACAAATTTTACAATAGAGATTCAAACCCAATCGTTTATAAAATAAACTTTGCATATAATAAAAGGTAATTGTTAATAACGCTTATATTACAGATCTTCCATAAGAAGTTTTACTTTAACAACGCTTTTTTCTTTGCCTAAAGATAAATTCTGTAATTTATTGTTTTCTCCAATTTCTAATTATTTTCATTCTTTTGTCATAATTTTTAAAAATTTCAATTATTTATCTGAAATTTTAGTTGTTATCATCATATTTTTTAACTATTTCCTTTAATTTTTAAATATTCCAATTTTGTAAAATTAATTTTTAAAATTTTTAAGTATTTTCCTCAAATTTTAATTATTTTCTTAAATTTTTATTTATTTTATGTTTATTTTTGTTATCTAAATAAATAAATAAATAAATAAATTTTGATTTGTTTTTATAATTTCTAAAAATATTTATTAACTATCTTAATTTCAATTATTTTAAGTTTTCTTCAAATGTTTTCTTCAATTTTTGATTTTTTTAATTTTTTCAATTAATTTTCCAGATTTTCAAACATTTTTCTAAAATTTCAGTTATTTTCTTTAATTTTCTCAATAACTTTTGCAATTTAAATTATTCTCTCTTTGAAAATAAAACAATTCCATTATTTTTTTGCTAAATGTTATATTATTTATAGCAATTTTAAATTAATTTTCTTAATTTACCATTCTTAATTATTATACAATTTTTAATTATTATCTTCAATTTCTAATCATTTTCATTATTTCTGAATTAATATCCTAAACTTTTACTGACATATATCACAATATTTTCAATTATTTTGTTCTATATTCATTTCTTTTTATCCTTTTCCAATTATTTTCTCCATCTCTCTATTATTTTCATTATTTTTTAATAAATTTCCTAAATTTTCAGTTTTCATCTTAAATTCAGATTATTGTCATCAACTTCCAATTTTTTAATCAATTTATTTCTGAACTGTTCTCTTTTGTTTAAAAATAAATTCTGTAATTTTTTTATTTTCTCCATTTTCTAATTTTTTTCATTCTTTGTGCATAATATTTTCAACAATTGCAGTTATTTATCTGAAATTTTAATTATTTTCATCATATTTAAATAATATTTTTCAATTTTAAATTATTCTTATCATTTTTCAATTATTTCTTTAAATTCTTAGGCATAATTCTCATTTTGTAAAATTATTTTTAAAGGTTTTTAGAAATTTTTCTCAAATTTCAATTATTTTCTTAAATTTTCAATTACTTACGTTCTTTTTTATAGTTTCCAAAATTTTTAAAATTATTTTTCTGAAATTTTTTTTTTCTTTATTTGATCCAAAAATACAGCCCTTGATTTAAAAAAACCATTTATGGGCAATAAAAATACAAACATTTTAAAATTTATAAGTTGTAAAAGAGAAAAAAGTCTTCTAACATTATCTACTCATTCTGGTCGCACAAGGCTACCAGGTATTTAACCAGCTTTTTACAGAATAAGTTTTCGGAGTCGAAAAACACATCAAAGTTATAAATTTTATTGGCGAATATATTGTTTAATGCGTAAATAAAAAGAGCACTGGTGCAAGGAATCCAATAGGAGATTTTGGCATAGAAATTTTTATACTTAATTTTCAATTTTAAGTTATGTAATTTTTTTTTCATTTATTTCCTTTAATTTTTAAATATTTTCTTTTTACTTTTAGGTACAATGATTGAAGTCTGATTCAGGCCTGAACGCCTAGGGTGAGTTGTCAAGGCAAGAAAACAGTCTTGAATCCGTCGTTAACGTAGCTTCGTTCAAGATTGGATACCAACGTTCATTCCATGCTTGTTTCAAGATTGATTCAATCTTGGTGAACCCAGACTGGGTGGCCAAGCTTGTATCAATCTTGATCCAATACTGAACTTTAATAATCAAATATAATCATAATATTAATTCAATAATTCTTCATAATCCTTGATCGTTAATTATATTTTTATATTTTTTAATAAGTGGATTATTTATAAAATATGTTTACATTTTTCAATATTAAGAAATCATTTTTTAAATTATAAAAATTAAAAATACAATTTTAACATAAACAAGAATCCATTGTCCCCTCTCGCCTGGGTATTTTCCCAAATTTAAATTATTTTCTTCAATTTTAAATTATTTAATGTACTTTTTCATTATTTGCTTAAAATATTAATCATTAACATAATTTTTTAATTAATTTTCTAAACTTTTAATGATTTGTCTCAATTTCAATCATTTTTTTTCACTTTCTAAGATTTCGCACTTTTTTTCTCAAATTCAAATTATTTTCATTAGTTTTAAAACATTTCTATGATTTTTTAAATTACTTTTGACAATTTTAATCGTTTTCATTTTTTTTTTCAATTAATTTGTCAAATTTGCCATTATTTTTTTAAAAATATTAGTTACAATATTTACAATTGTTGATAACTTGGAGATAAGAAGTTACAATTTTTATAATTCATATAAAATGCTGTTCATAATTATCCGGAAGGAGAATATTCTTGGTTTACGTAACACTTGGCGGGCTTTTAAAAACTAAAAAATTGACTAAAAAACTGGAATTCTTGAATCCTGTTAATCTTCTTTACGTTATTCTTTAAAAAAAGTAGCATTTAGTAGCTGTAGCCCAAAATTAGTAGTAAAAAAGTAGCCTTGACCAAAAAAAGTATTGAAAAAGTAATAAAGTGTGTCACTGCGCAGCCTGAGAACAAAATAATTTAAAAAAAAAAAAATAATAATTATAAAATTTAAAGAAAATAATCGTATATTATAATCTGTTGAAAATTAAACAAAAAATTATAAATTTATTTATTACTGAAATTAAGATTGTTTGAACTGGTATCTCTTTTAGATTTTAATCAATTTAAATACATTTTTTAAAAATTATATGTGATTTAAAACAAAAAATACCTATGTACCAAATTTCAAGTGTGGACAGAATGAAAGAATTAAATGAATCTTGTGGATTATTACTGTAGACTAGCAAAATAAAACGCGCGCCAGGGCGCGATTAGTTTTTCATACATTTTAGAAATTATAAAATACAATAATAAATATAACAAATCTGTAAATAATATTTATCTAATAAGAAGAAATAAATATTTTAAATATAATATTTAAAAATCAATTAATATAAATAAAATAAATTTTTATTTAGGGCAAAATTTATAATATTTTAAAATTAAAAAGAATTGCAAAAAATAATTGAAATTTAACAAGATAATTCCAAATTTTGAAAATTAATTGAAAAAAATAATGAAATCAATTAAAAATTGGGAAAAGTAATTTAAACAATCATAAAAATGTTTTAAACATAAAGAAAATAATTAAAATTTGAGAAAATAATTAAACATATTGCATAAAATATTTTAAATAAAGGAAAGTTAAACAAAATTTGAGAAAAATACTTAAAACTTTCAGAAGTTCATTGAAATAAAAGAAAACAATTAAAAATTAGAGAAAATAAATGAAAAAAGATAAACATAATTTAAAATTGAACAGAACAATTCCTAATTATAGAGAAATAAGAAAAAACTTTTTGGCAATTATGAAAGAGAACGAGAAAAAGAACGAAAGTAATTGAAGAAAATAATTTAAAAAATAATATAAATAATGAAATAATTGAAAAGTCAGATAAATAGTTAACAATTTTTGAAATTATGAAACAAATGTAAAGAATTGAAAGTTGAAGGAAATAAATTTTGGAAAATAATTGAAAAATGTTTCTAAATTTTATAACTTGCGGAAAATAATTAAAATATTATACAAACAATGATAAGTTGTAAAAAGTAAATAACATTTAAGTGTGATAATTGAAAAAACTACAGAATTTTTTTTAAATAAAGAAAAAAATACATGAAGAACTTACAGGGTGTCTACTCACCGGGAATTCCGGGAAAACTGAGAATTTGCCGGGATTTTAGTTCCACTGGGAAAAATCCGGGAAATTGCCGGGAAAAAAAATTATATCTGGGAATTTCTAAAAATTTCAGCTAATTCGTTTTCATAATTCTTCAAATTCGCTTGAAACTTATTACTTGTTTTCGAAGTTTCTGATTCGGAAAACTATATCAGATTTACCAATTTTTCAAAATTTAACATGGCGGATCCAATATGGCAAACATATTTTGCAAAATTGCTCAAATTCACTTAAAACTTGTTGCTCGGTGGTAATCCATGTTCCTGGTTACTAATCTGAAGTTAGATTTTCAAAATAGTAAAAGTGTAACACGTTTCAAGCGAATTTGAGCATTTTCAGGGCCGCCAGTGACTTACTTTTCTCATTTTTTTTTAATTTTTGTAAAATCAATCACTATTACTCACTTCAAAAAAAAAATCACTATTCTCACTTTCTTAGTAAAATAATAATTATCTATTATTATTATATACAATTATGTTCTTCAAATTTCAATAAATTTTGACATTGTTTCATTAGTTTCCTCTAATTTTAATAACTTTTGTAATTTTTTAATTAATGTCCACAAATTTTTAATTTTTAAACCAGTATTGTCAAATACTTTCGTCGTCTTTCAATTTTTTCATCAAATTTCAATTATTTTTATCATTTTTTAATTATTTTCTGCATATTTCTATTAGTTTTAACATTTAAAAATTATTTTCATCAAATTTCAATAATTATTTTCAATTTTTTTTTATGGTCATCAATTTCTCAATTTATTACACAGTTTTCAATTTTTTTCTTCAAATTTCAGCAATTTTCTTCAATAATTTTATTATTATGTATCAATAATTTTTAAATACCAACTGACATACCACCAACTGACAATTATTTTTTTTCAAATTTCAATTTTTTTTTAATTTTATACTCTTTTAATTAGTTTTACTAGTTGTCAATCATTCACATCATTATTCAATTATTTATCTCAAATTTTTATCATTTTTGTTATTTTTCATGTATTATCTTCAAATTTAAATTTTTTGTCATTTCTCAATTTATTTTCTTCAAATTTTAATTATTTTTGTCATTTCTCGACTATTTTTTCTTATTTTTAATTATTTTTGTCATTTTTTAATTGTTTTTTAAAAATGTTGAAATAATTTAGTAATTTTTTAATTATTGTCAATATTTTCGACGTTGTTTTATTACTTTCTCCAAATTTTGTTATTAGTTTCTTGTATCTTTAAATTATTGTCATGAATTTTTTAATTTCTTACTTCAATTTTAATTTATTTTTGTCAATTCTTAATTTCTTTTCAAATTTTAATTGTTTTCATCATTTTTCAAGTCTTTCTTACAAATTTTTTATTTTTTACTTAATTTTTAATTAGTTTTGTCACTTTTCAATTATTTGTCTTAAATTTTTATTATGTTTGTTATTTTCCACATATTACCTTCAAATTTAAATTTTTTGTGATTTCTCAATTATTTTCTTCAATTTCTGTTCTTTTTGTTATTTCTTGATTATTTTTTCCTATTATAATTATGTTTCTCAATTTTTAATTGCTTTTAAAATTTTCAAATAATTTAGTCATTTCTCAAGTATTTTCAATATTTTAGACATTTTTTCATTACCTACTTTATGGGTGTGAAGTTGACCCCCCACTCAAAAAATTTACATACTTTTTTTAGAGTTCTGAATTCCTTTAGATGAGTTATAGAGTTCCTGATACTTTTTAGCAATAGTTCTGGCGATTTAAGGATTTTAAAATCGATTTTTCAAAATGGGGGGCTAACTTCACGCTGCCCCCCACTTTTTGAAAAATCAATTTTTTTTGTAGAGTTCTGAGTAGATTACCAACAGCTCTAGAGTTCCTGATACTTTAAAGCAATAGTTCTGTTCATTTTCATTAAAAAAAAAATTTTTTAAAAAAAATGCCAACCCACCACTTTTTCTAAAAAAAGTTTTTTATGGCATATTCTGATAAAGAAAAAAGAGTTCTAAAGTTCTCTATGCAATATACATCAAAAATAAAAAAATCAAAAAAGTTGAAAAAATTAAAAAAAAAAAACGAATATAAAAAAAAATTTTATACTTTACATATTCGAAATAGAGTTCTGTTTGCCCCCCGAAGTGCTCTACAAAAAACCCTAATAACATTTTTCTCTAAACTCAAAATCCAAAAACCTATTAACGTTCAAAGTGACCCAAAAAATTTGGAATTCCGAAAATTTTAGAGTTCCAAGAGTTCTGGTCAGAGGTGTATTTGCCCACCGGAGTGCTATACAAAAAACCGTATTAACATTTTTCTCTAAACTCAAAATCCAAAAACTTATTAACGTTCAAAGTGACCTAAAACATTTTGACTTTCAAAAATTTTAGAGTTCCAAGAGTTCTGGTTAAAGTTGTATTTGCCCCCCGGATTGCTCTACAAAAAACCCTAATAACATTTTTCTCTAAACTCAAAATCCAAAAACCTATTAACGTTCAAAGTGACCCAAAAAATTTTGACTTTCAAAAATTTTAGAGTTCCAAGAGTTCTGGACAGAGTCCTGTTTGTCCCCCGGAGTGTTCTACAAAAAACCCTAATATCATTTTTCTCTAAACTCAAAATCCAAAAACTTATTAACGTTCAAAGTGACCTAAAAAATTTTGACTTTCAAAAATTTTAGAGTTCCAAGAGTTCTGGACAGAGTTCTATTTGCCCCCCGGAGTGCTCTACAAAAAACCCTCATAACATTTTTCTCTAAACTCAAAATCCAAAAACTTATTAACGTTTAAAGTGACTCAAAAAATTTTGAATTCCGAAAATTTTAGAGTTCCAAGAGTTCTGGTCAGAGTTCTATTTGCCCCCCGGAGTGCTCTACAAAAAACTCTAATAAGATTTTTCTCTAAACTCAAAATCCAATAACTTATTAACGTTCAAAGTGACCCAAAAAATTTTGACTTTCAAAAATTTTAGAGTTTCAAAAGTTCTGGTCAGAGTTCTGTTTGCCCCCGGAGTGCTCTACAAAAAACCCTGATAACATTTTTCCCTAAATACAAAATCCAAAAACTTATTAACCTTCAAAGTGACCCAAAAAATTTTGACTTTCAAAAATTTTAAAGTTCCAAGAGTTCTGGTCAGCTTTCTGTTTGCCCCCCGAAGTGCTCTACAAAAAACCCTAATAACATTTTTCTCCAAACTCAAAATCCAAAAACTTTTTAACGTTCAAAGTGACTCAAAAAATTTTGAATTCCAAAAATTTTAGAGTTCCAAGAGTTCTGGTCAGAGTTCTGTTTGCCCCTTGGAGTGCTTTACAAAAAACCCTAATAACATTTTTCTCTAAACTCAAAATCCAAAAACTTATTAACGTTCAAAGTGACCCAAAAAATTGGAATTCCGAAAATTTTAGAGTTCCAAGAGTTCTGGTCAGAGTTCTGTTTGCCCCCCGGAGTGCTCTACAAAAAAACCTTTATAATATTTTTCTGTAAACTCAAAATCCAAAAACTTATAAACGTTCAAAGTGACCAAAAAAATTTTGACTTTCAAAATTTTCAGAGTTTCAACAGTTCTGGCCAGAGTTCTGTTTGCCCCCCGAAGTGCTCTACAAAAAACCCTAATAACATTTTTCTCTAAACTCAAAATCCAAAAACTTATTAACGTTCAAAGTGACCCAAAAAATTTGGAATTCCGAAAATTTTAGAGTTCCAAGAGTTCTGGTCAGAGTTCTATTTGCCCCCCGGAGTGCTCTACAAAAAACCCTCATAACATTTTTCTCTAAACTCAAAATCCAAAAACTTATTAACGTTTAAAGTGACTCAAAAAATTTTGAATTCCGAAAATTTTAGAGTTCCAAGAGTTCTGGTCAGAGTTCTATTTGCCCCCCGGAGTGCTCTACAAAAAACCCTAATAACATTTTTCTCTAAACTCAAAATCCAAAAACTTATTAACGTTCAAAGTGACCCAAAAAATTTTGACTTTCAAAAATTTTAGAGTTTCAAAAGTTCTGGTCAGAGTTCTGTTTGCCCCCGGAGTGCTTTACAAAAAACCCTGATAACATTTTTCCCTAAACTCAAAATCCAATAACTTATTAACCTTCAAAGTGACCCAAAAAATTTTGACTTTCAAAAATTTTAAAGTTCCAAGAGTTCTGGTCAGCTTTCTGTTTGCTCCCCGAAGTGCTCTACAAAAAACCCTAATAACATTTTTCTCCAAACTCAAAATCCAAAAACTTTTTAACGTTCAAAGTGACTCAAAAAATTTTGAATTCCAAAAATTTTAGAGTTCCAAGAGTTCTGGTCAGAGTTCTGTTTGCCCCCCGGAGTGCTCTACAAAAGACCCTTATAACATTTTTTTCCAAACTCAAAATCCAAAAACTTATTAACGTTCAAAGTGACCTAAAAAATTTTGACTTTCAAAAATTTTAGAGTTCCAAGAGTTCTGGGCAGCTTTCTGTTTGCCCCCCGAAGTGCTCTACAAAAAACCCTTATAACATTTTTCTCCAAACTCAAAATCCAAAAACTTTTTAACGTTCAAAGTGACTCAAAAAATTTTGAATTCCAAAAATTTTAGAGTTCCAAGAGTTCTGGTCAGAGTTCTGTTTGCCCCCTGGAGTGCTCTACAAAAAACCCTAATAACATTTTTCTCCAAACTCAAAATCCAAAAACTTTTTAACGTTCAAAGTAACTCAAAAAATTTTGACTTTCAAAAATTTTAGAGTTCCAAGAGTTTTGGCCAGCTTTCTGTTTGCCCCTGAAGTGCTCTACAAAAAACCATAATAACATTTTTCTCTAAACTCAAAATCCAAAAACCTATTAACGTTCAAAGTGACCCAAAAAATTTGGAATTCCGAAAATTTTAGAGTTCCAAGAGTTCTAGTCAGCTTTCTGTTTGCCCCCCGAAGTGCTCTACAAAAAACCCTAATAACATTTTTCTCTAAACTCAAAATCCAAAAACAAAATAACGTTCAAAGTGAGCCAAAAAAATTTGAATTCCGAAAATTTTAGAGTTTTAAGAGTTCTGGTCAAAGTTCTGTTTACACCCCGGAGTGCTCTACAAAAAACCCTAATAACATTTTTCTCTAAACTCAAAATCCAAAAACTTATTAACGTTCAAAGTGACCTAAAACATTTTGACTTTCAAAAATTTTAGAGTTCCAAGAGTTCTGGTCAGAGTTGTATTTGCCCACCGGAGTGCTCTACAAAAAACCCTAATAAAATTTTTCTCTAAACTCAAAATCCAAAAACCTATTAACGTTCAAAGTGACCCAAAAAATTTTGACTATCAAAAATTTTAGAGTTCCAAGAGTTCTGGTCAGAGTCCTGTTTGTCCCCCGGAGTGCTCTACAAAAAACCCTAATATCATTTTTCTCTAAACTCAAAATCCAAAAACTTATTACCGCTCAAAGTGACCTAAAAAATTTTGACTTTCAAAAATTTTAGAGTTCCAAGAGTTCTGGTCAGAGTTCTATTTGCCCCCCGGAGTGCTCTACAAAAAACCCTTAGAACATTTTTCTCTAAACTCAAAATCCAAAAACTTATTAACGTTTAAAGTGACTCAAAAAATTTTGAATTCCGAAAATTTTAGAGTTCCAAGAGTTCTGGTCAGAGTTCTATTTGCCCCCTGGTGTGCTCTACAAAAAACCATAATAACATTTTTCTCTAAACTCAAAATCCAAAAACTTATTAACGTTCAAAGTGACCCAAAAAGTTTTGACTTTCAAAAATATTAGAGTTTCAAAAGTTCTGGTCAGAGTTCTGTTTGCCCCCGGAGTGCTCTACAAAAAACCCTGATAACATTTTTCCCTAAACTCAAAATCCAATAACTTATTAACCTTCAAAGTGACCCAAAAAATTTTGACTTTCAAAAATTTTAAAGTTCCAAAAGTTCTGGTCAGCTTTCTGTTTGCCCCCCGAAGTCCTCTACAAAAAACCCTAATAACATTTTTCTCCAAACTCAAAATCCAAAAACTTTTTAACGTTCAAAGTGACTCAAAAAATTTTGAATTCCAAAAATTTTAGAGTTCTAAGAGTTCTGGTCAGAGTTCTGTTTGCCCCCCGGAGTGCTCTACAAAAAACCCCAATAATATTTTTCTCTAAACTCAAAATCCAAAATCTTATTAACGTTCAAAGTGACCCAAAAAATTTTGACTTTCAAAAATTTTAGAGTTCTAAGAGTTCTGGTCAGAGTTCTGTTTGTCCCCCGGAGTGCTCTACAAAAGACCCTTATAACATTTTTTTCCAAACTCAAAATCCAAAAACTTATTAACGTTCAAAGTGACCTAAAAAATTTTGACTTTCAAAAATTTTAGAGATTTAAGAGTTCTGGTCAGCTTTCTGTTTGCCTTCCGAAGTGCTCTACAAAAAACCCCAATAACATTTTTCTCCAAACTCAAAATCCAAAAACTTTTTAACGTTCAAAGTGACCCAAAAAATTTTGAATTCCGAAAATTTTAGAGTTCCAAGAGTTCTGGTCAGAGTTCTGTTTGCCCCCGGAGTGCTCTACAAAAAACCCTGATTACATTTTTCCCTAAACTCAAAATCCAAAAACTTTTTAACGTTCAAAGTGACTCAAAAAATTTTGAATTCCAAAAATTTTAGAGTTTTAAGAGTTCTGGTCAGAGTTTTATTTCCTCCCCGGAGTGCTCTACAAAAAACCCTAATAACATTTTTCTCTAAACTCAGAATCCAAAAACTTATTAACGTTCAAAGTGACCCAAAAAATTTTGACTTTCAAAAATTTTAGTTTTCCAAGAGTTCTGGTCAGAGTTCTATTTGCCCCCCAGAGTGCTCTACAAAAAACCCTTATAACATTTTTCTCTAAACTGAAAATCCAAAAACCTATTAACGTTCAAAGTGACTCAAAAAATTTTGAATTCCGAAAATTTTAGAGTTCCAAGAGTTCTGGTCAGAGTTCTATTTGCCCCCTGGTGTGCTCTACAAAAAACCATAATAACATTTTTCTCTAAACTCAAAATCCAAAAACCTATTACCGTTCAAAGTGACCTAAAAAATTTTGACTTTCAAAAATTTTAGAGTTCCAAGAGTTCTGGTCAGAGTTCTATTTGCCCCCCGGAGTGCTCTACAAAAAACCCTATTAACATTTTTCTTTAAACTCAAAATCCAAAAACTTATTATCGTTCAAAGTGACCCAAAAAATTTTGATTTCCGAAAATTTTAGAGTTCCACTTGTTCTATCTCCAGTGCTACAAGCTAGGTAGTCTGGGATTGGAGCGTGTGAAGAAAATTGTCGGCAATGTGAGGGGATATATGCCTTATGGAAGGGAAACTCTTCGTCTCTTATCTGGTTTAACAGGGTTGCCACAAATATTTTATAATAATTTTCCCTGACTTTTCCCTGATTTCCAGATCAATTTTTTTCTTTTTCCCTGACCTTTATTGAGTTTTTAAAACCAATTTTTCGTATATTTGCTATAAAAACTAGATTATACAAATTAGTTTCTAATGGTTGTGTTAGCGTCAATTATAAATATTTTTAATATAATATTTAAATATGAGTAAAACAAGTTTTATTTTTGAATAACTTTGTAGAATTGGAAAAAGAAATTGAAGATAATATAATTGAAATTTAAAAAATTGCATATTTAAAAATGTGTAGTTGGACTTCAAATACTGGTAAAAATTAAAATAATTACAAATTTTGCATATTCATTCAAAAATAATAAAAACAATTAAAAATTGAGGGAAATGATTTAAAAATCACAGAAATATTCTCAAATTAATGAAACTAATTGAAAGTTGAGAAAAATACTTGATAATATTATAAATTATTTGAAGAAATGAGAATAATTAAAAATTGGGGAAAATAATTGGAAATGTTAGAGTTTAATTAAAAAAAATGAAAATAATTTAAAGTTTGGGAAAATAATTGAAAAATATATTAATAATAGAAAATTAAATATCATAATGTAAATTTGACAAAAATAATTGAAAAAATTACAAAATATCTATGAAATAGAAGAAAATAATTGAGCTTTCAATAAAATCATTGAAAATCTCAGAAATTAATTAAAAAGACTTTCAGAACATATATTGAATAACAGAAATAAATTGAAATTTTGGACTACAATTTTAGAAATTATGATAAATAATGAAAAAAAATAAAAATTCGAAAATTCGGAGAAAATGTTTTTACTACCAATAAAATGGAAAAATAATTGGAACTGAATAGAATTAATTAAAAGTTGAAGAAAATAATATTGCATAAGAAGAAAATTAATGAAAAATCATTTAAAAGTAATTAAAGTTTAAAAGAAATAATTGAAAAAATTACAAAAATTATTTAAAAAACAAAAAATAATTGAAAAATGATATACATAATTCGAAAACGAAGAAAATAATTTTAATTTAAAAAACAATAATTGGAAAAAATACAAAATATACTTGAAGTGCAGTGGAAGAAAATAATTGCATTATGATGAAAATAATGGTAAATTGAAAAATTGAAATTTTTGTTAAGTAAAATTAAGACTTAACGAAGAAATTGAAAAATAATGAAAATAATTAAAAATTGGAGTTAATAATTGAAAAGTAATGAAAATGTTGAAAATTTTAGTTGGAATCATAATAGAAAAGAATGGTTAAAAATTGAAGAAATCGATAAATTGTGAAATATAATTATTTTTCAGATTGCAAACATTATTTATTTTTAGTATGTTTAAAATATGACTTCCAAAAATTTGTTTAGTCAATTTCTCTACTTAGTAAATTTCAGAAAAATATAATTTTTCATCTTTTTTAGAGATTCTTTGCATTTTTCCAGTATTTTTGATGAAAATCCCTGACTTTTCCCTGTCTTCCCTGACCCATTTCAGTTTCCCTGACTTTCCCTGATTTCCCTGAATTCCCTGACTTGTGGCAACCCTGTTTAAGTTTAAATATCAAAAACGAGTATTTATATAAATTGTTATAACAGAAAACCAATAATAACTATTGTGAAGTTCATTTCTCAATAAGTAATTAAAAAACACCATTCACGATAAATAGGCCTATGAGTCTTAATGCCACACACAATACTAAATGACACATGTTATTTAAATAAAATAAAAATACTCTAAATTTTTGTAAATCTTAACAGAGATTAAATTTGAATTTTCTAAACTACAAAAAAAAAGTATATAGAAAAATATTTAGAGGTCACTCAATGCGCTTAAAGTTTTCCATGTATTTTAAGTGGGGAAAAAACAGTTTTTAGTAAAATTTAAATCGGTAACTATATTTCTCTTTAGAACATTTCAAGGAGTATTGCCAAATTTTTTATTTCACTATTTTTATAATAAGTCCTCCAAAAGACGAATGTAACCAGTTACTAACAACAAACTAAACATAACAATTATAACAAGTTTATACAAATTATAATTAGTGTGGCCGTAAGTTTTATGAATGTAAATTCCCGGTAAGTTCCAGGTTTTCCCCAGTGATATTTTTGTATTTCCCGGTTATTATTATTATTGTGTCATTAGTAATTGTAAGGCACATTTGTATTCATGACATAAGTAACAATTAATTTTTTATATCAGAATGGCCGCAAATTTTCATTTTGAAACACACACTGAGAAAAAAGAATAATTAAATTTACCTGGAGAAGTGTCAAACGTGACAATATTTCAATGTCAGGTATAGGACAACATTCTATTGTCTGAAGGTTATTATCTTCAGAGTGTCAAATCTGTTTTACACTCCAAAAGGGTAAATTACAATGTTTCACATGATTAACTTATTTTTTTAAAAAAAGGATGCTGTTTTAAGGAAGCATTTATTTAAAATTTTCAAAATATTTAATTTAAGTGGGAAAAATAAATATTTACAACAAATTTTTATATTTTTAATTGATTAACTCATGATTGTCTTAATTTTTGTATTAACTTTTTGCAAATAATTAAAAAAGTTAAACAAAATTTATACTATTTTTGCAGCAAAGATTAAGTCCTCTTTGATTAGAAAAAATAATTCAAATATTCAAAAATACTGAATGTACGTGATGCAATGTTATTCAGTTTTAAAAACGATAGTTTAATAATTATTTGAATCAATTTTTAATACAATCGTTACCCTTATAGTTACTCTCTATAAAATTTGTGTGCTTATCTGTATTCCAGAACCTAAAATCAAATTTAAAATATCTAAAAACAAAATAATATAAAATTTTTAAAAAAAATAGAATTCTTTTAAATTACAGATTACAGAAAGCATATAAGTAATTAAAAACATCAGGATCTTTAAAATCAATGAGAATCCTGTTGATATAATTTCATTACTTAGGAGGTTAATAATAACCAAGTTATTGGTTTACTCATTAATAACCACATTAAGAAAAAATTCTAACCCATATCAAGCTGACAAATTGTATTTATCGTTATTCTTTTATTATTGAAAATTCGGTTACAATCGCATATTATACAAATGAACATCCAACTCGTCAGCTTGACTCTCCGGAGTGTAAGAGAAATTATGAACTATGAGTCATGTTTACAAAATAAAAAATATAGTAAAGTATAAGAGCCATTATATGCAATGTCTGATTAATAAAATAACTTTTTAACCATGAGAATTTAACACTCCAGTTTTCTCAGTGCACCTGACTTTCCCGGAACTTTTCCCTGATTTACAGTTTTTGCGGACACCCTGTATATGGATCTTAAAGAAATTTTTAGAACAACAAAAATTGGAACGAACGACTATGTTCTAAAACTCATTAATTAAAATGTCTTTGATTGAATCACGCTTTAGACGAATTTAAATTCTTAGAATTTCTTGTCAAATTAATTTAAAGAATTACAAATTTTTACTTAATAAAACTCTTGGAATAATGAATTAATTTTTAACATTATTTTTATCTTATAAAATAATTTTTTAAATTAAATTTTTATTTAAAAGAATTTTAATTTAATCAAATTTTAACTTAAAACAATTCTTATTTAACAGAACTCGTGTTAAGAACGTTCAACCGCTTGATCTAACCTCAAAATAAAAAATGGTTTGCAAACAGCAAATAAAATAAACAAATTCTCGAAATTGTAAAAGATTCACTTTTTCAAGTAAAAGAAAAAATTAGATTAGGCAAAAATTATTTTCAAATAATAATTATTAAACACTTTATGTTTTGTCTTTATTTTTCACTAAACCAATTGTAATTTTCATCTAATTTTGACAAATAATAGCTGATTTTACTCTTTGAAACATTCTTTACAGTTCTACTCATTTAATTTTGTTTATAATATGTGATGCGCTTTGAAGAAAGGGACCTTAGATAATGTTTGAATTGTCATAACTTGAAAAATAATTAATAAAAACATTTTCTGACTTCAAATAATGAAAAAGGAACTTTTATTGAAGTTAAATCAACCATAAACCGAAAATCGATTTTTACCCTCTAAGGTCCCTTTCTTCATAGCGCGACACATATTTTGTTCAAAAGTTATTAAAAAAATCAAATTTGTTTTTAAGAATTTTTTTAACAAAATATTTTTAACGAAATTCAAAGAGTAAAATTGTAGAGAATGTTTCAAAGAGTAAAATAAGTAATTAGGGGAGGTGGGGGCAAGACGGGGTACCTGCCTTAATTAAGAAACTAATTAACTAATCATGGTCATTTTTTGCATAACATAGCACCGTTACAATAGTTTTCGATTGGCCAAGTCACTGATTGATGAAACCGAGTTTTTTATTTGTTACATGAAAACAACTATTTTTGACTATTTTCTTGTCATTTTTGCATCTTATTTAGAACGTGTTTGTTATTTTAATAACAGCATTTTATATACTATATAATTTTATTCATGTTCAACAATGATTACACTTGAAGTTAAGCACTTGCTTATTTCCGTTTCGAAACTTAATTTTTAGAAATTAATTTTTTAATGAAATTCCGTATGTGGGGGCAAGACGGGGTATAGGAAGTTAGGGCAGGATATGGTACTAAAAACCAATCATTTTTTTATTTTATGAAAAAAAAAAAAATCTTTTTTTGGTGATTTTTCACACTATTTATAACGTTTTGTTATTAAAATAATACATTTAGAATACAAGAGCACGTAAGGGGACGTCCATAAACTACGTAGCAATTCAAGGGTGAGGGGAAGGGTCAAGCTATTGTCTACGATAAGAGGAAAAAATGGCGCTAATACATGTAACAGCGTCTACGCGGGGTAGGAGGGGGGGCAAAATTTCCAAAAAATAAGGCTACGTAGTTTATAGACGACTCCTAACCTCTTGTTTCTTTCTATTATAAAAGTTATTGTTTTTTGAGGTTAGCTTTGTAATTTAATATTACATGAGAGAACTAAAATTACGCATTAAACTTGTTTTTTAGTTTATTTTTCAAAATCAATAAACGTGTTTGCGAAATTTGTACGCAAAAATAGCTTTATTTTTATACTACCCTTTCTTGCCATCGGGGGGTACCCCCACTTACCACCACGTTTTGTAAAATAGAAAATTTGAATTTTTTTGCTTATTCTTAATTCTATATTTAATTAAGTAACAAATGTTCTAAATAAGACTCTTTCATGGAAGACTGATTGCCAAAGATTATTAATATAATAAATAAAATATTTTTAAATCGATAATATTAGTATAATTGAGCTTCAAACCTTAGGTACCCAGTCTTGCCCCCACCTCCCATAATTTTCATAATTGGGTGAAAATAATCACTTTGAACGTTAATAACATTCTGGATTTAGAATTTTGCAAAAAATGTTATTAGAGTTTTTTGTAGAGCACTCATGGGGGCAAACAGAACTCTGACCAGAACTGTTGAAACTCTGAAAATTTTGAAAGTCAAAATTTTTTGGGTCACTTTGAACGTTTATAAGTTTTTGGATTTTGAGTTTACAGAAAAATGTTATAAGGGTTTTTTTGTAGAGCACTTCGGGGGGCAAACAGAACTCTGACCAGAACTCTTGAAACTCTAAAATTTTCGGAATTCAAAATTTTTTGGGTCATTTTGAACGTTCATAAGTTTTTGGATTTTGAGTTTAGAGAAAAATGTTATTAGGGTTTTTTGTAGAACACTCCGGGGGGCAAACAGAACTCTGCCCAGAACTCTTGGAACTCTAACTTTTTCGGAATTCCAAATTTTTTGGGTCACTTTGAACGTTAATAAGTTTGTGGATTTTGAGTTTAAAGAAAAATGTTTTCAGGGTTCTTTGTAGAGCACTTCGGAGGAAAATCAGAACTATGACCAGAACTCTTGGAACTCTAAAATTTTTGAAAGTCAAAATTTTTTGGGTCACTTTG
Organism: Ganaspis brasiliensis; assembly: GCA_037103525.1. Taxonomy (NCBI): domain Eukaryota; kingdom Metazoa; phylum Arthropoda; class Insecta; order Hymenoptera; family Figitidae; genus Ganaspis; species Ganaspis brasiliensis. The sequence continues at coordinate 1,703,799 of JAZKLR010000194.1, forward strand.
AACGTTAATAAGTTTTTGGATTCTGAGTTTAGAGAAAAATGTTATAAGGGTTTTTTGTAGAGCACTCCGGGGAGCAAATAGAACTATGACCACAACTCTTGGAACTATAACTTTTAAAAGTCAAAATTTTTTGGGTAACTTGAACGTTATTAAGTTTTTGGAATTTGAGTTTAGAGAAAAATATTATTGGGGTTTTTTGTAGAGCACTTCGGGGGGCAAACAGAACTCTGGCCAGAACTGTTGAAACTCTGAAAATTTTGAAAGTCAAAATTTTTTTGGTCACTTTGAACGTTAATAAGTTTTTGGATTTTGAGTTTAGAGAAAAATGTTTTCAGGGTTCTTTGTAGAGCACTCCGGGGGACAAACAGAACTCTGACCAGAACTCTTGGAACTCTTAAATTTTTAAAAGTCAATATTTTTTGGGTCAATTTGAACGTTATTAAGTTTTTGGATTTTGAGTTTACAGAAAAATGTTATAAGAGTTTTTTGTCGAGCACTCCGGGAGGCAAACAGAACTCTAAACAGAACTCTTAGAACTCTAAAATTTTCGGAATTGAAAATTTTTTGGGTCACTTTGAACGTTAATAAGTTTTTGGATTTTCAGTTTTGAGAAAAATAATACTAGGGTTTTTTGTAGAGCACTTCGGGAGGCAAACAGAACTCTGGCTAGAACTCTTAGAACTCTAAAATTTTCGAAAGTCAAAATTTTTTGGGTCACTTTGAACGTTAATAAGATTTTTGATTTTGAGTTTAGAGAAAAATGTTATTAGGGTTTTTTGTCGAGCACTCCGGGAGGCAAACAGAACTATGACCAGAACTCTTGGAACTCTAAAATTTTTGAAAGTCAAAATTTTTTGGGTCACTTTGAACGTTAATAAGTTTTTGGATTCTGAGTTTAGAGAAAAATGTTATAAGGGTTTTTTGTAGAGCACTCCGGGGAGCAAATAGAACTATGACCACAACTCTTGGAACTATAACTTTTAAAAGTCAAAATTTTTTGGGTAACTTGAACGTTATTAAGTTTTTGGAATTTGAGTTTAGAGAAAAATATTATTGGGGTTTTTTGTAGAGCACTTCGGGGGGCAAACAGAACTCTGGCCAGAACTGTTGAAACTCTGAAAATTTTGAAAGTCAAAATTTTTTTGGTCACTTTGAACGTTAATAAATTTTTGGATTTTGAGTTTAGAGAAAAATGTTTTCAGGGTTCTTTGTAGAGCACTCCGGGGGACAAACAGAACTCTGACCAGAACTCTTGGAACTCTTAAATTTTTAAAAGTCAATATTTTTTGGGTCAATTTGAACGTTATTAAGTTTTTGGATTTTGAGTTTACAGAAAAATGTTATAAGAGTTTTTTGTCGAGCACTCCGGGAGGCAAACAGAACTCTAAACAGAACTCTTAGAACTCTAAAATTTTCGGAATTCAAAATTTTTTGGGTCACTTTGAACGTTAATAAGTTTTTGGATTTTGAGTTTTGAGAAAAATGTTACTAGGGTTTTTTGTAGAGCACTTCGGGAGGCAAACAGAACTCTGGCTAGAACTCTTAGAACTCTAAAATTTTCGAAAGTCAAAATTTTTTGGGTCACTTTGAACGTTAATAAGATTTTTGATTTTGAGTTTAGAGAAAAATGTTATTAGGGTTTTTTGTCGAGCACTTCGGGAGGCAAACAGAACTCTGACCAGAACTCTTGGAACTCTAAAATTTTCGAAAGTCAAAATTTTTTGGGTCACTTTGGACGTTAATAAGTTTTTGGATTTTGAGTTTAGAGAAAAATGTTATTAGGGTTTTTCGTAGAGCACTCCGGGGGGCAAACAGAACTCTGACCAGAACTCTTGAAACTCTAAAATTTTCGAGAGTCAAAATTTTTTGGGTCACTTTAAACGTTAATAAGTTTTTAGATTTTGAGTTTAAAGAAAAATGTTATTAGGGTTTTTTGTAGAACACTTGGGGGGTCAAACAGAACTCTGACCAGAACTCTTGGAACTCTAACTTTTTCGGAATTCCAAATTTTTTGGGTCACTTTGAACGTTAATAAGTTTTTGGATTTTGAGTTTAGAGAAAAATGTTACCGGGTTTTTTTGTAGACCACTTCGTGAAGCAAACAGAACTCTGGCCAGAACTTTTGGAACTCTAAAATTTTCGGAATTCCAAATTTTTTGGGTCACTTTGAACGTTAATAAGTTTTTGGAATTTGAGTTTAGAGAAAAACGTTATAAGGGTTTTATGTAGAGCACTCCGGGGGGCAAATAGAACTATGACCAGAACTCTTGGAACTATAAATTTTAAAAGTCAAAATTTTTTTGGTCACTTTGAACGTTAATAAGTTTTTGGATTTTGAGTTTTGAGAAAAATGTTACTGGGGTTTTTTGTAGAGCACTTTGGGAGGCAAACAGAACTCTGGCTAGAACTCTTAGAACTCTAAAATTTTCGAAAGTCAAAATTTTTTGGGTCACTTTGAACGTTAATAAGTTTTTTGATTTTGAATTTAGAGAAAAATGTTATTAGGGTTTTTTGTCGAGCACTCCTGGAGGCAAACAGAACTCTGACTAGAACTCTTAGAACTCTAAAATTTTCGAAAGTCAAAATTTTTTGGGTCACTTTGAACGTTAATAAGTTTTTGGATTTTGAGTTTACAGAAAAATGTTATTAGGGTTTTTTGTCCAGCACTCCGGGAGGCAAACAGAACTCTGACCAGAACTCTTAGAACTCTAAAATTTTCGGAATTTAAATTTTTATGGGTCACTTTGAACGTTAATAAGTTTTTGGATTTTGAGTTTAGAGAAAAATGTTACAAGAGTTTTTTGTAGCACACTTCGGGGGGCAAACAGAACTTTGGCCAGAACTTTTGGAACTCTAAAATTTTCGGAATTCCAAATTTTTTGGGTCACTTTGAACGTTTATAAGTTTTTGGATTTTGAGTTTACAGAAAAATGCTAGTAGGGTTTTTTTGTAGAGCACTTCGGGGGGCAAACAGAACTCTGGCCAGAACTTTTAGAACTCGAAAATTTTCGGAATTTAAATTTTTTTGGGTCATTTTGAACTTTCATAAGTTTTTGGATTTTAAGTTTAGAGAAAAATGTTATTAGGGTTTTTTGTAGAACACTTGGGGGGGCAAACAGAACTCTGACCAGAACTTTTGGAACTCTAAAATTTTCGGAATTTAAATTTTTATGGGTCACTTTGAACGTTAATAAGTTTTTGGATTTTGAGTTTAGAGAAAGATGTTACCGGGTTTTTTTGTAGACCACTTCGGGAAGCAAACAGAACTCTGGCCAGAACTGTTGAAACTCTGAAAAATTTGAAAGTCAAAATTTTTTGGGTCACTTTGAACGTTAATAAGTTTTTGGATTTTGAGTTTAGAGAAAAATGTTATTAGGGTTTTTCGTAGAGCACTCCGGGGGGCAAACAGAACTCTAACCAGAACTCTTAAAACTCTAAAATTTTCGAGAGTCAAAATTTTTTGGGTCACGTTGAACGTTAATAAGTTTTTGGATTTTGAGTTTTGAGAAAAATGGTACTGGGGTTTTTTGTAGAGCACTTCGGGGGGCAACAGAACTCTGGCCAGAACTCCTGGAACTCTAAAATTTTCGGAATTCCAAATTTTTTGGGTCACTTTGAACGTTTATAAGTTTTTGGATTTTGAGTTTATAGAAAAATGTTATGAGGGTTTTTTGTAGACCACTTCGGGAGGCAAACAGAACTCTGCCCATAACTCTTGGAACTCTAACTTTTTCGGAATTCCAAATTTTTTGGGTCACTTTGAACGTTAATAAGTTTTTGGATTTTGAGTTTAGAAAAAAATGTTTTCAGGGTTCTTTGTAGATCACTCCGGGGGGCAAACAGAACTCTGACCAGAACTGTCGAAACTCTGATAATTTTGAAAGTCAAAATTTTTTGGGTCACTTTGAACGTTTATAAGTTTTTGGATTTTGAGTTTACAGAAAAATATTATAAAGGTTTTTTTGTAGAGCACTTCGGGGGGCAAACATAACTCTGGCCAGAACTTTTGAAACTCTAAAATTTTCAGAATTCAAAATTTTTTGGGTCATTTTGAACGTTCATAAGTTTTTGGATTTTGAGTTTAGAGAAAAATGTTATTAGGGTTTTTTGTAGAACACTCCGGGGGGCAAACAGAACTCTGCCCAGAACTCTTGGAACTCTAATTTTTTCGGAATTCCAAATTTTTTGGGTCACTTTGAACGTTAATAAGTTTTTGGATTTTGAGTTTAGAGAAAAATGTTTTCAGGGTTTTTTGTAGAGCACTTCGGAGGAAAATCAGAACTATGACCAGAACACTTGGAACTCTAAAATTTTTGAAAGTCAAAATTTTTTGGGTCACTTTGAACGTTAATAAGTTTTTGGATTTTGAGTTTAGAGAAAAATGTTATGTGGGTTTTTTGTAGAGCACTTCAGGGGGCAAACAGAACTCTGGCCAGAACTGTTGAAACTCTGAAAAATTTGACAGTCAAAATTTTTTGGGTCACTTTGAACGTTAATAAGTTTTTGGATTTTGATTTTTGAGAAAAATGTTACTAGGGTTTTTTGTAGAGCACTTCGGGAGGCAAACAGAATTCTGGCTAGAACTCTTAGAACTCTTAAATTTTTAAAAGTCAATATTTTTTGGGTCACTTTGAACGTTAATAAGTTTTTTGATTTTGAGTTTAGAGAAAAATGTTATTAGGGTTTTTTGTCGAGCATTCCGGGAGGCAAACAGAACTCTGACTAGAACTCTTGGAACTATAAAATTTTCGAAAGTCAAAATTTTTTGGGTCACTTTGAACGTTCATAAGTTTTTTGATTTTGAGGTTAGAGAAAAATGTTATTAGGGTTTTTTTAGAGCACTCCGGGAGGCAAACAGAACTCTGAGCTGAACTCTTGGAACTCTAAAATTTTCGAAAGTCAAAATTTTTTGGGTCACTTTGGACGCTAATAAGTTTTTGGATTTTGAGTTTAGAGAAAAATGTTATAAGGGTTTTTCGTAGAGCACTCCGGGGGGCAAACAGAACTTTAACCAGAACTCTTGGAACTCTAAAATTTTCGAAAGTCAAAATTTTTTGGGTCACTTTGGACGATAATAAGTTTTTGGATTTTGAGTTTAGAGAAAACTGTTATTAGGGTTTTTTATAGAGCACTCCGGGGGGCATCAGAACTCTATTTCGAAAAGTTAAAGTATTAAATTTTTTTTTACATTGGTTTTTAATTTTTTTTTAAAGTATTGTAACTTTTTTTATTTTTAGGGTTCCGTACACAAAGTGTACAAACGGAACCCTTATGACGAGACTTGTGCGTCCGTAGACAAAAATCGTATGCCCCCCCACTAGACGCCAAACTATTTGACTTAGAATGCTCAAATTTGGCACACATATGTATTTTCACGTGTAGATTACAGGAAAATTATAGAGAACGTGATTGGAAGGATTGGTCATAGTGTTGTCAAGGAAATAACACGATTTTTGAGCGTTTTTAAAGTATACTTGTGCTGAAATCTCTTGCTATATCCTTGATACCGCTATGGCCACTACCTTCTCTATAATTTTCCTGTAATCTACACATAACAAGATATTTGTGTACCAAATTTGAGCCCTCTAAGTCAAATAGTTTGGAAGATTAGGGGGGGGGGGGGGGGAATTGTCCATTTTTTATAAAAAATGCAATAAAAACCTATGATTCTTCCACTCTATCTGACAAACTATTTTATTTAGAGTGCTGAAATTTGGTACACATATGTAGTTTGACGTGTAGGTTACAGAAAGACTAAAGAGAACTTTGTTACAGGCTGTTATCATAGTGGTTTTAGCAAAAAATCACGACTTTTTTTAAAAAATGATGAAAATGACCATAGCCTCACCCACTTAACTTCCAACCTATTTGTCTTAAAAAGTTCCAATTTGGTATACAAATGTGTTTTCACGTGTAGATTACAGAAAAATTATAGAGAACATGATTATAGGGCTTGGTCATAGCGTTGTCAAGGAAGTAAAAAGATTTTTGGGTATTTCTTATGCATATTGGCCTAAATCTATCGTTCTAACTTTAATAGCACTATGACCATCACCTTCTCTATAATTTTTATACAATCTGCACCTGAAAATACATGTGTATACCAAATTTTAGCTCTCTAAGTCAAATAGTTAGGTAGATAAGGGGGAAGATACGGTCATTTTTTAGTTAAAATGCATTTAAAATGACATTCCTTGGCGCTTATCAACAAAATTATTTGACATAGAGTGTTATCATTTGGTATAAACATGTAGTTTTATTTGTAGATTACAAAACAAAGGTTCATTACTTTGTTGCAGACTGTTATCATATTGTTTTCGAGCAAATAACCACGACTTAAAAAAATGGTTAAAAATGATCATATCTCCCACCCCCCTTATCTTTTAAAATATTAGAATTAGAGAATTTAAATTTGCAAAAATGCATGAATAAAATCGGGCAAGTACGAGTTACACCCGTACTAAAACCAAGGGTTCCCTACAATTATTGTTAAATATTGTTAAATATTGTTGAAAGAAAAAGTGTATAAAATTTTTTAAAACACTAATTGTAATTTTCAATTATTTCAAAAAGAATTTTTATAATTTTTACCATTCTGTGGAATAAAGTATGTATTTGTGTAGGTTGCACAAAAAATGTGTTACTAATATAAATAATAGTTCAAATATAATAAGTAAATATTCTTATTTACTTTTTATCCCACTTTCCAATTTTGATACAGAGTTTTTCTAATTTTGTTCAATAAGGTCGTTAAATTAATATTTAATAATTAAACAATTGTATTTTGATAAACTACGAACTAGTCAGATTAATTTATGTAATATTATATTCGGCAGCGTACACAAATACATATTTTTTTCCACAGAATGGTAAAAATTATTAAAATTCTTTTTGAAATAATTGAAAATTACAATTAGTGTTTTAAAAAATTTTATACACTTTTTCTTTTAACAATATTTAACAATATTTAACAATAATTGTACGGAACCCTTGGTTTTAGTACGGGTGTAACTCGTACTTGCCCGATTTTTTCATTTTTGATGTATATTGTGTAGAGAACTCCAGAACTCTTTTTTCTTGATCAGAATATGTTATAAAAAACTTTTTTTTAGAAAAAGTGGGGGGTTGGCATTTTTTTTAAAAAAAATTTTTTTTAATGAAAATGAACAGAACTATTGCTGAAAAGTATCAGGAACTCTAGAACTATTGGTAATCTACTTAGAACTCTAAAAAAAATTGATTTTTCAAAAAGTGGGGGGCAGCGTGAAGTTAGCCCCCCATTTTGAAAAATCGATTTTAAAATCCTTAAATCGCCAGAACTATTGCTAAAAAGTATCAGGAACTCTAGAACTCATCTAAAGGAACTCAGAACTCTAAAAAAAGTATGAAAATTTTTTGAGTGGGGGGTCAACTTCACACGCATATAATTATAATCTACAAATTTATCTTTAAATTCTCATTTTTGAATTTTGCGCTACTTTTCATAAAATAATTTTGCATGTCTGACGTTTGATAGTGGATTTAAGGTTAAGTTCGGACTTATGAATATTTGACATATTTGGGTATCTCGGTATGTCTGTATTTTGAAGTTAAATTATTGAGTTATACTCAAAAATAATAGAATAAATAATAAATTAATAAATTTTTTGTCCCGTCACCTCACTCATTTAGTTTTCGAAATGGGACAAATAAGAACCGTCGCTTATTCGTCCCACTAGTGGGACGAATAGCCACAGCGTTAAAAAAAATAATAATTTCAAAATTATTTAAAAAATTTTAATTAAAGAGAATAATTAGAAAATCACACAAATTACGAAAATTGATAGAAATAATTGCAATATCGGATAAATAATTGAAATTTTTAAAAGTAATGCTAAAATAATGAATAACTATAATTATAAATTGATGAAAATCAAGAAAAATTACAGAATTTATATTTAAGCAAAAGAAAATAATTAAAAAATCGTTATAGAATGGAAAATTGATGACAATAATCTAAATTTGAGATAATAACTTAAAATTTAGGAAATTAATTGCATGTGTATATATTTTAAACTTCTTCAAAAACCATAATAAATTTTTAAAGCATTTTTCGAAACTTTTTTTTACACAAATGACAATTAAAAACCAGCATAACACGACACTAACGAAACAGGTTACCTTATTCTTTCAATTCAAATTTTAAAATATTTTCTGATAAAGAGAGTCAAAATCAATAAAATAACAGAGACTTCAGTTTTTCACTTCAGTTTTTAAAACGTGCACAGAAAAAGATGAATAAATATTAATTCTAACTAACTTCACTTCAGACTTTAAATCGTGTCCAGAAAAAGATGAAAAAATATATAGATACTAACTAACTTTAGGAGTTAACGGAGATTATTATTATTTAATTAATAATTAATTGAAAAAAAGAATTAATACAAGTTTGGAAAATTTAAAAAACTTTTAAAAGAAAAAGAATCTATGAAATGAACGAACAATGTTAAGATATGAGAATAATAAATTAGAACAAGATTTAATTTACATTATGTAAAATAAAAGAATAAAAGTCTTCAAAAAAATGGAAAATTGATAAATTTAAAAAATGTAGATAAAAGCATTGAATAAATGTTATAAAAAATTCGTAGTTACAAGATAAAAAGTTTAGGAAAATTAAACCAAAAATCCAAAAATATATTTTTAATATTACACTTTTAAAACAAGTCCAACAACAAATTTAGAAAAATAAAGTAAATCAAGCAATTTTATAAAAAAAAGTAATTTGACAAAAAATGGAAAAGATGTGAAAACAAATTAAATAAATTTATATAAAATGTGCGTAGATTTATTTTCAAAAATATGGAAATAAATTAAGAAAATTAGCGAAATTAAAAATTTGGTAAATGTTATAAAAACAAAATTGTGTGAAATATGATTAATTAATATACATAAAAAGAAGGAAATTCTAAAATAAAATGACGAATACAAAGTTTTATAAAGATAAAACTACAAAGATCTTAAAACACACTTTCTTCTAATTCATTTACTTTAAAGTTTTAAGGTAAAGTAACATCTCTGCCGGATGCAGCAGGCCCATTGAAATGCAGTGATTTCGAAAATAAAAGACAAAATAGTCACAAATTCAAATATTATTTTTAAAAAATGTAAAAAACTAACATAACAATTCACGGGATTTTGCTATTACATCCTAAAATATATAAAATTTACAAAACTGTTTCAGACAAAAGGTGTAGTTCTTGTAAAAATACATATTCTATGTTGTATGCGTTTTTTGCAAAAAGTCAATATTTCTCAAGAAAAATGCAAGACACTGTGAATCACCATAAACATAATACAATAATATCTTTCCCTATCGAGTATTATTATTGTAGAAACATTATTCTTCAGAATTTAAAATTTTTAATGCAAATCAATCATACATATGAGTGAATTTTTCTTTCGGAAACAATCAATTATTTGCCAAATATTTCTGGCAAGGCAAAAATTGATTCATTTTTCAGTTTATAACAAGTTAAAACTAACGCGAGGTGGATTAATTTTTGTTCAATTTTGTTCTTTAAAAGATGAAAAAGTTTAAAATCAGATCTAGAATTATGCCAAATAATTGATATTTGACTAAAAATTTTCAAGTGAATTTTGCCAAATATTTCTGGCGAGGCAAAAAATTATTCAATTTTAAGATTTAACAAGTTAAAACTAACACGCAAATGATTAATTTTTGTTTAATTTTGTTCGTTAATACATGAAAAAGTTTGAAATCAGATCTAGATTTATGCCAAATAATTGATATTTGACTAAAAATTTTCAAGTGAATTTTGCCAAATATTTCTGGCGAGGCAAAAATTGATTGAATTTTTATTTTTTGACTAGTTAAAAGTATCGCGCAGGGAATTAATTTTTGTTTAATTTTGTTCGTTAATACATGAAAAAGTTTGAAATCAGATCTAGATTTATGCCAAATAATTGATATTTGACTAAAAATTTCCAAGTGAATTTTGCCAAATATTTCTGGCGAGGCAAAAATTGATTGAATTTTTATTTTTTGACTAAGTTAAAAGTATCGCGCAGGGAATTAATTTTTGTTCAATTTTGTTAGTTAATAGCTGCAAAAGTTTGAAATCAGATGTACAATTATGGCAAATAATTGATATTTGACTAAAAACTTTTAATTTAGTTTTGCCAAATATTTCTGGCGAAGCAAAAATTGATTGAATTTTCATTTTTTGAAAATAATGCCAAAGTAAATTTACAACGTTGGACGTTGGAAAAAAGTGACCACAGGTCCAAGCTTGTAAATAAACATAACCTGTGTGTTATTTTACAATCCGAAAGTAAAAATATCGAATCCCAATTAGTTTTACAATCGGAATGTAAATTAACACAAAGTAACGTAAATGTAATTTTATAGGTTATGTCATTGTACTTTTTATGAACGTGGCTATTGTTCTGCCAAGTCGGAACTTTAGCTTAAAAATTAAAAATCCGGCTATACTGTCAGCCGGAAGACTAATTCTATGGAATAAATAAGTCTGGGTTATTATTTTGTAGCAAAAATGTATAAAGCTGAGTGTGTTAAATTCTTCGGGATACAGAGTGGGGTTCTTTTAAGTTGTAAGGTGAAATAAGTTTATATCGTTTCAGCAAACACTATAGCCGGATATTTATCTTTACAAATTTTAATTAAAGATCCGACTAGTAGCGGACAGTACAGTCGGAATTTTAACCTGCTCTAAAGATCCGACATCCGACTAGTCGGAACTTTATTCACATTTAACACATTAGGTATTAAACATCCGACTGGCTGGAACTTTATCCACTATTAAAATTACAAACCAATTGTAAATTTATCTAGGTTATGTAAATTTACAAGATCTTGTAAATTTACGACGTCAGACCTGTGGTCACTTTTTTCCAACGTCCAACGTTGTAAATTTACAAGTTTGTTTAATTCGCCATGAATTACAATATCGTACCATGTAAAATTACATGAAGAGGGTTATGTTACCTTTTCGGACTTTGTAAATTTACTACATGCGACGCGTTTTCCAAAGTGTAAAACTTAAAGACGAATTTTTTTTTACTCTGGCATTATTTACAGTGAAGGCAAAAATTGATTGAAAGGAAAATCGAACGGTTACAAAGGGGGAAGATCTAAAAATAACACTTTATTTTTTGAAAACACTTTTGTTTTATTGAAAGGGATAAATTGCAATGAAATGATGGAACTTTTGTCAAGTTTTATTTTCAAAATATGTATCGCAAAAGTGTTTTAAAATTCTTGATATACAAGATATACAAGTTTACTGTTTTGACAGATAGTGAGGTTAATTTTTCTGTTTATTTGTTTTATCTGTCTCAGTATTTTAGGTTTACTTTTAATTAAATCTTTCTAATTGCCTGCTTATTTGCATATAATTATTTTTCAAATGTATCTAAGTATTGTTTATTTTTATTTATTTGCATTTCATTTTACACTCTTTTTCTAAAAAAAAATCTTTTATACACTTTGACGAAGAACATCATTATCGCATTTTCTAGGCATTTGTTGAAAAAATAATACATCCATAAGTTTAATATAAATCCGTACACATATTAAAAAAAGATGTAATTAATTACACAGCCCCACAAAAAAAAAAGTGTCATGTACTTTTGACCGGAATACCCTAGCCCTATGTATTTTGACGCGCTGAACACGAATCCAAAGTCCATTTTGCTCCATCACATCAGGATTTTTTTCTAACCTCAAAAAACATGTCGAATTTTGAGAGGTAGGCGATTTTTTAAAAAAAATTATGGATTTACTTCAAACTTGGTATCTGGGGGTTTTTTGGGTCGCTGATTACGAATCTGAAGTTAGATTTTCAAAATTCAAAAAGGCGGATCCAATATGGCGGACGAATTTTGAAAAAATTTGAAGATTTACTTCAAACTTGGTATCTGAGGGTTTTTTGGGTCGCTGATTGCGAATCTGACGTCATATTGTAATGTTTTTTTGAAAAATAGACGTTATTAATTTCTGATTTATTTTTATTTCTTTTATTCAAATTTATTGGAGGAAACTTCGAGCGGTGAAAGAATCACAAATCAGTTGGGAACCTCTGCATTCAAATTCTTCGGATCCAGTTGACACGAGTGTCGTCCACTCGTGTTTTTATTTTAATGGCGGAGTTAGTCCTTTTCTGTCCTTTTGGGATTGGTTAATTGCCGGAAGGTTGGAATTAATTTATTGGTAGCAATCAATTAATAGAGAACACAATTACTGGGTTTTAACCTTTCTATATATTCTGACAACCCCCGGTTTTCTTTTCCCTTTACAATAAGCTTTACAATATTTTAATTTCAAATTGTGAATAACAAACTTGCAATATTTTACTTACGACACCTATTTCTAATCCTTAAAAATTTTACCACCTCTGGATGGTCTTGGAGTGAACCTTTCTATCCTGGATGGGCAGATTAACATCCATACCAATGCAGGTGAATACCATTCCCACACCGCTAGTTGGGAAGGAACTCTTTATATTACTGGGATTGACATAAATTTTATAAATTTAGTCGTTTATATCCGTTGGTGACCACACCCAATTACAAGTGTCGCTGGACGGGCGAGAGCCCACACACGTCGTTTTAAGAATCGCGACGGTTGAATACTGCACTTATTTTATTGTGCGATTCCTTTTTATATTTTCTGGACATTATAGAAAGGTAGGGACTTAAGGTGTGGCAATCTTGGACGAGGGTTAGACGAGGTGAAGAGCAATTTTTAATTTAGCAACACTTCAGTTTTGCTGTTGCCAAACAGTCGCCGAATTTGCACAGGCCAGCACTTTGACAATTATTCGCAATATTTCTTTAGAATATTGCTTCATTGTGCCAATAAACCTTTTATATCAAGAAAATTTTATTTAACAAATTATTAGTCAAGTAAAGAATTCTTCCATTTATTTTTAATCTATTATTTTCTTGCGTGAAGTACGTTTTGTTTTGTTGTGCTAGGCCATGTGCTTGGGCTGTCAGAGAACACGTGGCCGTTTCTCTGTTGCTCTTAGGTATTTTAGAAAAGGAGGAGAGAGTAGGGAATGCATTATGGTTGTCGTTAAACAGAGGAGTCATGCATGAGAGTGTATGAGTGGCTAGCTATCGCGTGGCCACCGGCACCTGCATTGGTATGGATGTTCACCTTTATGAGCCCTTCCTACTGCGGTGTAAACAAACAATGAATTTTTTTTTATCATATAGGAATTTTTAATTTAGAGGCAGAAAAAATTTGATGTTCTTAATTCCAGGTTTCGGAAGGTTCACCCCATTGTAACACTGCAACTCCCCGAATGTAATTAATAATTAATAATTGATTAATTAACATAGTAATGGAGAAAGTTGACCCCGAAATTCCACTTCATTACAGTAACCCATTACCATAGTTCTAATTCCTGATTTTCTTTTCAAAAAAAGAAAAGAAAATCAGAAAACATTAATTATTTAGAAGGGAATTAAATTTTTAAGGTTATTATTGTTATGGCTTGACGTTACAATATTTTCGAAATTTTTATGAAATTTGGTATCTTCAGGTTTTTAAGTTGCTGAGTGTGATTTCGAAGCGAGTTTCTCACATTTTCAAATATGACTTCTATTACAATTTTATCATAAAATATTCCTTGGTAACAGATTGGATATGTTTGGTGCAGAAGCCAAATAAGAAAGTACATTGTTCCATTCTGCATCTTATTCCTGATGGACATATCATTGTCATTCTATGTCTAACGTTCTTATTGAGCTTTGGCACAATTTAAATCCTGCTGCTTCGATAAATGTAGTAGGCGATGACAACTGCCCCGAAAGGGGATGTGTAGAATGATTCGCTTCCTGTTTATCGAAGTAACGAAGCCAGCGTAGGCGCGCTGCCTTGCAGGTGGGCGTTAGGGTGTGAGGATGATACCGTAGTGTGTCCGACGACGAGTTGACATTGTCCTCGTCAAAGTCGGAAAGCTCTCATACTTAGGCCTGGGGAGGTATGAGAGTTATCACCCCTAGGACGGTGGACTCGCCTGCGATCGGACCAGGATCCCTAACGTGCGGGTTATTCAATAAATCATGGCTTTTCAAAATCAAAACAACACAAAAACTTCAAATGCTTCAAAAATTAATTTTAAAGCATTAAGATCAAAACAGCAATGCAGATGCATTTTGTTATATGTGTGGACAGTTCGATGTTCCAAAGAATTGTAAACCAATCAATGACAATATTAGACAAATTTACAAAGATTGCTTTGATTTAGAGATAGCCGATCAAAATGAAAATTGGGTTCCACACAAAATTTGCTTATCCTGTCACATAATGTTAACTCGTTGGAATAATACTAAGGAGGATAAGTACTTTAAATTTAAAAAACCAATGCTGTGGAAAAAACCATTGAAACAAGAAGATTGTTACTTTTGCATGACCAATGTAGAAGGTTATAATAACAAGAATAAAGGAAAAATATTGTACGCTGATGTGACAACTGTAACAAAACCAGAAATTTTTTGTGATACACCTTCTTCTTCAAAAAATTTTGAAATCGACTGTTCAAAAGTAGAAGATGTATTTAGTGATATAGATGACGACATGAGTATTGATGACAAAGATGACTATTACATTCCAACTGGTGAACAGGAAGAAGAAATACCTGAAAAGTTCACACAAGAAGAACTCAGCAATCTCATCAGAGATTTAAAACTACCAAAAGATGTTGCAGAATATCTTGCATCAGTTCTTAAGAAGAAAAAAAAGCTATCGAAAGGAACTACATCATCCTTTTATCGCGATAGGGAAAAGGAATTCAGAAAATATTTTACAGAAGACAAAAAGCAGTCATTGGTATATTGTTCTGACATTAATGGTTTAATGGATCAATTAAAACCTGGCGTATACAAAGATGAAGATTGGAGGTTATTCATAGACTCTTCTAAAAGAAGTTTAAAAGCAGTATTACTTCATAATACTAATATTTATGGTTCGATTCCTATGGCTCATTCTACAGAACTTAAAGAAAGCTATGAATCTGTAAAACTAGTTTTAGATAAAATAAAATATCAAGAACATAACTGGCAAATTTGTGAGGATTTTAAGATCTTAAGTATTATGCTTGGACAACAAGCAGGTTTCACAAAAACGCCCTGTTTTTTGTGTCTGTGGGATAGTAGAGATAGAAAGAATCATTACAAAAAAAAGGAATGGCCAAAAAGAAAATCTTTTAAACCAGGATCGAAAAATATCATTAAGGAGCCATTGATTCATCCCTCAAAGGTATTGATTCCACCATTGCACATTAAACTAGGAGCAGCAAAACAGTTTGTTAAGAGTTTAGATAAAAATGGAAAATGTTTTAAATACCTAGAACAAAAATTCCCTGAGGTCTCTAATGACAAACTAAATGAGGGAGTTTTTGATGGCCCACAAATTCGAAAATTATTAAAAGATGAGAAATTTGTCAGAAACATGAGTAAAACTGAGAAAAATGCATGGATTAGTTTTAAACTAATTGTTGAAAATTTTCTGGGGAATAACAAAACCGAGAATTGGGAAGAAATGGCAAATAATATAATAACAAACTTCGGAAAGCAAGGATGCTTGATGAGCTTGAAGCTACATTTCTTAGAATCACATCTAAAGTACTTCCCCGAAAATTTAGGAGACTACAGTGAGGAACAGGGAGAGCGATTTCATCAAGACCTTAAAGAAATGGAACGTCGTTGTCAAGGAAGGTGGGGCGTAAATATGATGGCCGGCTTTTGCTGGATGCTGAAAAGGGATGTTGTACCAGGTAGTGTGAACTTAAAGAGAAAACCGCTACACAGATCTTTCGAAAAAAAAGAGTGCGCTACCATAAAAAGGAATAAAGGAAAAATATATACTTCAGAACTGACATATTGAATTTTGACAATCTGTTTTCAGATTTGCAATCAGTCACCCCACAAACCACTAGATACCAAATTTTATGTAAATTTTAATATTTTAAAACAATTCATCAGCCATATTCTTGCCGCCAAGTAAATCTTAATATGTTTTTTAATTCGGCCGCCATATTGGATCCGCCATTTTAAATTTAGAAAATTTAACTTCGGATTCGTAATCAGCGACCCAAAAAACCCCCAGATACCAAGTTTGAAGTAAATCTTCGATTTTTTTCAAAATTCGTCCGCCATATTGGATCCGCCATTTTGAATTTTGAAAATCTAACTTCAGATTCGTAATCAGCGACTCAAAAAACCCCCAGATACCAAGTTTGAAGTAAATCTTCAAATTTTTTAAAAATTCGTCCGCCATATTGGATCCGCCATTTTGAATTTTGAAAATCTAACTTCAGATTCGTAATCAGCGACCCAAAAAACCCCCAGATACCAAGTTTGAAGTAAATTTTCAAATTTTTTAAAAATTCGTCCGCCATATTGGATCCGCCATTTTGAATTTTGAAAATCTAACTTTAGATTCGTAATCAGCGACCCAAAAAAACCCCCAGATACCAAGTTTGAAGTAAATCTTCAAATTTTTTCAAAATTCGTCCGCCATATTGGATCCGCCATTTTGAATTTTGAAAATCTAACTTCAGATTCATAATCAGCGACCCAAAAAACCCCCAGATACCAAGTTTGAAGTAAATCCATAAATTTTTTTAAAAAATCGCCTACCTCTCAAAATCCGACATGTTTTTTGAGGTTAGAAAAAAATCCTGACGTGATGGAGCAAAATGGACTTCGGATTCGTTTTCAGCGCGTCAAAATACATAGGGCTAAGGTATTCCGGTCAAAAGTACATGACACTTTTTTTTTTGTGGGGCTGTGTTATTATAACTTTTTTTCTATAATTTTAACAATTTTGTCACTAAGATGTGGAAACTAATCTACATTACCAAAAACTTTGGAATCAAGCCTGCAGGTGGCGCTGCGTATCATAGTCCTTTAGTCCTCATAAAAATTACCACTGTCAAAGATATTATTTGCTGTTCATAAATAAAAAAATTTTTTAGTTTTAAACTGAAGTGTTTAGGGTAGAGGGACGTACATTAGTATTCCTTCTATAATCCTCTAAAATATTATTGGAAAAATCAGTACCATTTGGGAAAAATCCCTTCGAGAAAAAATACATGTTGTGTGTGTCAACGGTTTATCATTTCATCATAGGGTCGGTAAATAAAAAATTTTTTTTTTTTTAAAAATGAAGTCTAATGTGCAGAGGGACGTAGATGAGTATGCTCTTTAACAACTCCTAAAATATTTTTATAAAATTCATTACAGTTTAGAAGAAATCCCTTCAAAAAAAATTTAAAAAAAAAATTTTTTGTTCAAAATAAATTCTAATGGGCAGAGGGACGTAGATTAATATGCCCTCTATTACCCCCTAAAATATTTTCAAGAAATTCCTAACCGTTTAAGAGAAATCCCTTCAACAAAATTTTTCAAAAAATTTTTTTTTTTTGAAAAATGAAGTCTAATGGGCAAAGGGACGTACATTAGTATGCCCTCTATCACTCCCCAAAATATTATTAAAAAATTCCTAACCGTTGAAGAGAAATCCCTTCAAGAAAAATTTTTATTTCTTATGTGAAAATATCAGTCTCTGTAGCACGGGCAATTGAGTGAAGGTATTCTAAGTTCTACCTTACCGACTAGGATTCCTACTATTGTCAAGATGGCTGCCGCTAGATGGCGCTATTTCAGGCAATTGAGTAAAGGTATTTTAAATTTCTACCTTACCGACTAGGATTCCTACTATTATCAAGATGGCTGCCTCTAGATGGCGCTATTTAATTGAACTAGAGGGGGTTCCCACAATTTTCAAGACGGCTGTCACTATTTTAAGCAATTGAGTGATAGTATTAATACCATCGACCGGTAATGCAGATTTCTATAGTTAAAATTCATTTTTCTCGATTAATGTAGCCTGCAGCGAATTACCAACACTTACCAATACCATCGGCCGGTAATGCAGATTCCTTTAGTGAAATTTGAATTTTCCTGCTAAATGGAGCCTGTAGCGAGTTTCCAACACTTACTAGTACCATCAGCCTGTAAAGTAGATTCGTTTAGTGAAATTTAAATTTTCCCGCCAGATGGCCCCAATTACGAGTTTTTCTCATATAGTAGTACCATCAGCTGGTCAAGTAGAATCATTTTATGAAGTGCAACTTTTTACTACCAGGTGGCGCTTTAGGTAAGTTTTTAGTGATAAATCTGCCTTACCGACACTTTAAGATAATTTTCTAACAATATTTAGTGATTAATCTACCTTACCGACACTTTAAGATAATTTTCTAACAATATTTAGTGATAAATCTACCTTACCGACCTCTTAGGATAATTTTTAACAATATTTGATTTTAAAATCTACCTAACCAATTATTTTAGATAATTTTCAAACAATATTTAGTGATAAATCTACCTTACCAACCATTTTAGATAATTTTCTAACAATATTTAGTGTTAAATCTACCTTACCAACCATTTTAGATAGTCACCGTAAGTTATTTTCAAGATGGCTACCTTTTATTTTGAATTTACAGTTTTAAACATTAAAATATTGGCGCCTATTCAAGATGGTCACCATCGAACTTGACCTTTATTTTTGAATTTAATATTTTTAACATTTAAATATTCGCGCTTTATATTATTTCAATATAGCTACCATTTTTTTCAAAATTAAATATTAGCGCCTTATTTTAAGATGGTTGCTGACTAACCTAAACTTACCATTTAAATTGATGTGTTGGCGCCAGATTTCATTTCTCAACATGGCCGACAATTTACCTAACCTCTATTTTCAATTAACCTAACCTTAAAATAAGCAATAAATTAATATTACTATATTATTACACTAATAACATACTAAAGCAAGGTAATTTAAATGATAACACAAAAATATGAGTTTCATTCATTTATTTATAGCATTATCATCATATACAATTAAAGTTTTTTTGTCTTCACAGATTTTTCTAAATTATGCAAGCTTTCAGGATCAGTAGTCAGCAGTGTTGCAAACCTTGCAGGTAGAAAGGTATTGTATTTGCCTCCAAGTTCCACCACAATCCTGACTCCATATTTAGTATCTACCCTGGAGATTTTTTGACACGTTGTACTTATGTCCAGGAGTCAAATCGGAAAGCGGCTTCGTAGGCAGGAAACCCTCTTGGCGACCAACTGCATTGATTTTGCTGAGATCCATAGCTGATGATGACTTTCTGGAACCTGTGAACAGAAACAAATGAAGAATCTAACTAGAGATTCTCTTTATATAGCCTCTAGTTCCCGCTTTTTTCTTTTGCGCATGCACAACCCCCACTTTTTTTAACGCATGCGCAGAACGCTCTTTTCCAACGCATGCGCAGAAAGCTTTTTTCAACGTATGCGCAGAACTCTATTTTTCTACGCAGAACGCTTTTTTCCATCGCAAAAAGCTTTTTTCAACGCAGAAAGCTTTTTTCAGCGCAGAACGCTTTTTTCAACGCATGCGCAGTGACATTTAAGCACAAAAGAATATTTTATACTTAAAACTAAAGAGGATTAGGGTAGTTGGTAACAAGAATAATTTAATTAAGTTTAAAAACATTTATTCTTTTAAAGAGTTTTCACAATCAATATAAAAATCTCTTAAATTATCAACTTCATCACGTGATACAATACATGGTTTAGGATATAGCATCCAGTTTCGAAGATTAAGTACATTTTTTACAGCGCAATTACTCAAATTATGTGAGTGATGTGTACATAAAGTAAGTTGATCAGATACAAGTGTATTCAATGGAGGGCAATCGAAATCATCTAGGTTATGTACATTTAGTGTAAATTTTTCTAACCATGACTTTTTCTCAGACCCTTTTACATAAACTGTAGGTGAACCTACAAGTATCTCTTTTAATATAGGTTGCAGCTCTTCATATGGAATTTCACCAGCACTCCAGTTGATGCCATGGTAGTTACACTCCAACCATCGATTCACACTTCTATACCTGGAAGGAAGTCTGCTCCAGGCGTATGACGGCTCAAAGAGGTATACTATAGGTTGAGAATCTGCCTGAAGAGGTTACGGTCGCCAATATGTGATGAACACACGAAAAACCGAAGGTGGGCGTCTCGGAAATAAATTAAACACTTATTTAATTAACTATTAATTTATTTCTCGTTCGTTCAAAATTTGCGGCTCACACAGAGCACTGTCGAAAGAATACTGACCTCTCTCACAAGAAGCAGAAAGTGATGCAAACCAAAAAATGGCGCTAATTAAATCATTTTCAAAATTCATTCTTTACATCCTCCCACCTTTTGAGTCGAATAGCTCAAAACAAACTTTTCCATAACATGAATTTACACATAACGCAGACTATCATCATTTGCGAATTGTATACATAAGCAATTTAAACTGTGACTTGCTAAACTATATTCATACATACAATTTCGATAAAATCTCAGATAAATCGCAAATAATATTAACTGTGACTTGCCAAACAAACATAGAGATTAAAATGTCAGAAAAAATCTCAAATAAATTATAATTAAAAATCAAATTGTGACTTGTCAGACAAACATCATCAATGATTAAATTAAAAGCATGTAAACATTACAAGACAATTATACCATTTGTAGTCGATTAGGAGCTTTTACCAATCGTCCGCTCCTCGTGAATGTGTTTTTTTCATCAACTTTGTCCTTGACAGCACCACTGCCACACTTCGGTCCCTTGATGCTTAAGTTATCACATTTGTTTCTTGTTTCACTCTTCACCTTCTCAGAATTTTTCTTCGCATTTACAATTTTTTCAACAGGGAGGGGGCCAGAGATTTCTAATGGGAACACTCGCTGTATCGGCCTTGTCAACTCACCATTGGCCCTTTTCACTTTAACAACCCGCACTTTACCATCCTTTCCTGGAAACACATTTATTATTTTTGCAATTGGCCAATTTAACCTTTTTTGGTTATCGCTACCAATAAGCACTATTTCACCCACTTGCACTTCCTGATGATTTGTCGTTTGTTGTGCTTTTCTCGAAAGTTGTCCCAGGTACTCTGCTCTAAAACAATGACGTAGGTCCTCCTTCACTTTTTGCCGGTATATAAATCTCTTACGAAGGTTCGTTCTTTCTACTTCATCAAGGTCCAAAACACCGATTTCCTCTACCTCCTGTAGGAACATTGCTGGGGTTAGAGCTGCCATATCTGACTCGTCATCCGACAGGTAAGTAATTGGACGCGAGTTTACCACTGCTTCGCAATCACAGAGGACGGTATTCATTTCCTCGTAAGTAAGACTGTCTTTCTTCAAAACTCTTCTCAAAGGGTCTTTTACCACTCGCACCAATCTCTCCCACCATCCTCCCCACCAGGCAGCGGAGGGAGGATTAAAATGCCACTCGATTTTTCTAATTACACCGAATTTTCTCACTTTACTCCAGTTTATCGCTTTTAACATGTTGTTGGTACCCTCAAAATTGGTACCATTGTCTGTATATACGATATTGGGTCTTCCTCTTCTAGCGATGAATCTTCGAAAAGCTTCGATGAATCCAGCAGTTGACAACAACGAGACAAGCTCCAGGTGGACAGCGCGATATATTGCACATGTAAATAAACTTATGTACGCCTTTTGTCCTCCGCTCAGGTAAACAGGGCCAGCATAATCAATGCCCACGATTTCAAACACGTTAGCATCTCTGACGCGATTTTCTGGCAACACTGCGGGAGCCGATTCCAGATGATTTGCTTTAAATCTTTTACAAACTATGCACTTGCGTATTATTTCACGAACGAATCGCCGACCTTTAAGGATCCAAAACTTCTCTCTTAAATTATTCAGGGTAGTTTGAGTTCCGATGTGTTGCAAAGATCGATGGTAATGATTAACCAAACTTCTTACAATCTCGTGACTCGGATCCAACACTACCGGATACCTGAAGTTTTTTGTATCATTTCGGTTAGAAATTAAAGTTTTCAATCTTATCAATCCATTTTTATCCACTAACGGATCCAAGTTTTTTAATCTTTCATCAGTCACGTCTTTAAATGTCTCACTTTGCACAAGCTTAAATACACTAAGTTCAGCTTCACAAAACTCTTTTCGCGACAATTCTCCTTGAATTCTTTGTTTTGATGGATTCTGACAGTTGAATATGAATCTTCTTATCCAACCTAACATTCGAATTGTTTTTATATAAGAAGAAAAATATTTCAGACGATCACTAAAAACTTCTTTTTTGCATCCTACCAGCTGATTCGAACACACAAGTGATACTTCCGTTTTTCTTGCTCGTGATTTTTCCTTGATTTTTTCAGGGCCGCAGCGACTTTTTCTTCGTTTGCCAAATAATCGCCAGAAGGACATTCTTCTTTTGATAGATACAACCAATCAGGGCCTTCCCACCACCTTGATTGCAACAATTCCGGTGCTGAGCATCCTCGAGACGGGAGATCCGCTGGATTGAGGTTTCCAGGAACATGCTTCCACCTTTCAGGAATTTCCTGAACCCTATTAGACACAAAAACTTCCCATGGACAATTCCTCTGAATCCAAGCCAGCACTGTGGTAGAGTCACTCCAAAAATGAATCTCAGAATCTTCGAGATCAAGTGCCCTGGACATCGAATCCATGAGGCGCGCTCCCATGGTCGCCGCCAAGAGTTCCAGTCTTGGTATTGTCAAACAGGGCTGAGATTTATTTTCCGTCGTAACGCTTTTTGTCGGGGCAACTCTTGATTTAGCTTGCGCCAAATTGACGGTCACTTTATCCAGTTCTTGAGAACGTACAAAAATCACTGCACCATACTCTGCTTGACTGGCGTCGACAAACACATGAAAACTCACTGTCCCATTAAACATTTTCCGAGGGATTGACACTTCTGACAATGCATTTAATTGTTTATACCACTGACTAAAAATTCTGCTCGACTCATCGTCCACTTCATCATCCCAGTCTAAATTTCTTAAGCACACTTTTTGCAACAAAAACTTAGGGGTCAGCAACACTGGACACACAATGCCAACAGGATCGAACACTTTATGACAGGCGGACAAAATGATCCGCTTTGTAATCTTAGGTGGTAAATGTTCGTCTATAAATTCTCTGCCGAGTTTCAGGGTATCTTCACATTTATTCCAAGTTAGTCCCAATACAGCAGTTCCCTGATTGGAGTCCTCTCCAGAGTACTCCCACCCTCTTAAGTCGAATCCCCTATCTTGCATGATTTCTGAAGCTACACTCTTGAACAAAAGTCTCTCTTCTTCGGTGTCGAAACTAACTAAACAATTGTACACGTAAAATGACTTTTGTAACTTTTTAATCACATTCTTACGTTGATCCGAATTTTCTGCTACCAGGGCATCTTCCAAATGCATCTCGATAGCTGCTCCCAAAAGAAACGGGCTGCTGGATAGTCCAAATACCACTCTAACATGTCTATAGATTTATACACTTGATGGATCTTCTTTTTTCCACCACAAAAATCTAAGAGAATCACGATCCTGTGGTTGTATTCCTATTTGTAAAAATGCTTTTTTAATATCTGCCACCACTGCCACTCTTTTTTCTCGAAATCTTAGTAACATCGTAGGAATCAATTCTATAAGATTTGGATCAGTTTCCAAACACTGGTTCAGCGAAGGCGTGTCCTTGGTCTTTGCCGATGCATCGAAAACCGGGCGTAAGCGAGTCGTACTGTTCTCTTTGATCACTGGTCGATGAGGGAGATAATGACCTCTACTAGACACGTCATCGTCAGGAACCTTTTCAATAATCCCCTCCCTTTCCCACTCCTGAAGTACTAATCCATAGTCGTTAAAGAGATTATTTTCTTTTAATTTGTGGGTAATATTAATTAATCTCTTTCGTGTTAACTCTTTATTTTCAGGTAAGGGAGGATGGTTTGACTTCCATGGTAGTCGTACTTGATACCGCCCCTCCTCATCGATAACAGTTGACTCACGAAATTGTTGCCGGATCTCCTCTTGATGTTCTGTCTTGCTCTTCGTCTCCGTCGGATCGGTGATCCCCAACACGTCAAGCTTCCATAGATCGGACATCTTCGACTCACGCACGAACATCGACGTAACGACCAGGGCCGTATCTGTCCTCACTTCTTTATTTTCCGTCAATTTTTGTCCCAAAAGAGTCCAGCCAAGCTTCGTTTCTATTGCGATAGGACCGCTTTTTAGTTCGAAGACATTCTTTGTCTGAAGCTTGCCCAAGAAATCTACACCAATCAATATTGAAATCGGCTCATTTTGATGACCGAAGTCAGACATTACAATTCCTTTCCGACTGAGTTCCTTAATCCAGGGACCATCATTAATACACGGTATGTCTTCAACAATCATATCACGTGAAAGTGCAACAAAGCTGCACTTAAACGTTTCGTCTAAATTGCAAACTTGTATGTCATAGCCTTCGTGAGACTGTGGCTCCGTCCTAGAACCTCCAAAAAGCAGATGAATCAACTGTTGGTTACCAAGCGATTTGTAACGCATCCTCTTGGCAACCGACGTCAAAACATATGAATGATGACAACACGAATCCAGAACTGCTCTAACAACATACTGATTCTCACCATTGCATATCTTGACTCTCAGAGTCTGTAGAAAAACTTCAGGATTCTTTAACACTGTTGAACAACTAGTCCTTTGTAATCCCGAGTCCTTTTCCACCACTTCCGATTTTCCACTATTCACCTGATTGTTTTTTAGTTCTCGGCACATAATCAACACATGTCTTCTTTGACACCATGGACACCTTTGATTGTATCGACACTTCTTAAAATGATGTCCTGTCTTTAAACAATTAAAACAGCCATTCTTGGATTTTACAAGTTTTTGTCGCACTCGAGAGTCATATTTTTGGCAGTTTCACATTGAGAGCTCTCGTGATCTTGTTCACAGAAGATGCAGCAAACCTTTTCATTAATCGACACAAGTCCAGCAGCTATAGGTGTTTCCTCGCGACCAGACTTGATTTTTCGTTGCACAGCTTTTTCTTCCAGAACACTTTTTCCACTTGATACTCTCTGAAAACCTTGCACAGCCAATAAAATTCTCTCCTCATTCTCCACTTCTCCTCGCAGAAACGTCATCAAGCGGGTCAGGCGGTCCTCTTCGACCTCCTCTGTGGTGGGGATGGTTGGCAAATGTCGCTGCCAAACGCGAAGCAATTCTTCCGGGAGAGAAGACTCGACAAGGGGGTATAGAATTGTAGCACACTTATCCGTGGTGACTCCCAGAGACTCGAGTGCACGTAACTGCGATTCCAATTTATCATAAATTTTTGAGAGTGACATCTTTTCGTCTGTTCCTGTCGCGTTAGTAAGCACGAGCTCTAAGAGGGCTCGAACATAAACTTCGACCAACAGCTCCTCTCTTCCAAATCGCGATTTTAAAGCTGAAATAGCCTTTTCATAATTCTCTTTAGTGGTCGGATAACTTCCCACTAATTCTCCAGCTCTCGAGTCCTTCACCATAGCTTGTGTGAGGTACTGAAACTTATCTTCCTTTCCTATTGATTCGTCTTCGTGAATCTTCTCGAACTGATTCCAAAATGGCAACCACTCACGAATTTCACCATTAAATTTCCGCAGTTCAATTTTCGGAAGACGAAAGGATCGCCCCCCTTCCTGATTATTGCAACAAGAGGGGGTTGATGTGCGTCTCTCATTGTCGCGACTCTGCTCCGAACCCGAAGTCTGTCGAGGCTCCCGATTAGTCGATAGCTTATCAACTTCCGATCTTGCCCGAAGACATCTCATTCTATATTCATCGGAGCTATCAATTTCTGCCGTTATATCATCTTCCGCCATTTTTGCTTTGACCATCGTTTCGAAGATGAACTTGTTGAATACCTCTAACTCACGATGCTTTTCATCTAAAAGAATTAGAGATACCTTCATTTCTTCCACAGGAGGAGTTTCTGCTTTACCGTGTTGAGCTAACTGCGTTATAATTCTCGTAAATGCCCGACGTACTGCGGCACGTGCTGTTTTAGCTTCTTCCATTTTTCTTTTTGAACGAGCGTCCGAAACCGTTTCACGAACTTTTCACCTCGGCACTAATCACCACGTCCTGTTACGGTCGCCAATATGTGATGAACACACGAAAAACCGAAGGTGGGCGTCTCGGAAATAAATTAAACACTTATTTAATTAACTATTAATTTATTTCTCGTTCGTTCAAAATTTGCGGCTCACACAGAGCACTGTCGAAAGAATACTGACCTCTCTCACAAGAAGCAGGAAGTGATGCAAACCAAAAAATGGCGCTAATTAAATCATTTTCAAAATTCATTCTTTACAACAGTCAACGGTGCATAATCCTTGAATATAGTCTTCTTTAATAGAGGTTCAGGATCTCTTCCATAAAATGATGATTGAAAATTACAATACCTCTCATACAAAATAGAAAATTGATTTTGTTCGAAATTCAAATTTAAATTACCGTATGGATAATATTGAGAATTTAGGAAGAGTTTTACATTTGTTAGATTACAGTGATCAAAGAAGCTAGCATATTTCGTTCGAGTATCTTTACGATCAGTTTGAAAACCAAGTATAATGTACCGAGGTTTCTCAATTTGTGATGATGTTTTTACAGTCCATACGTGTTTTTGTGTAGCTGGAAGCATAGGATATTCATACATTTCCCATGATCTGAAACACATACTTATAAGTGGATCTTTTTCAATAAATTTTAGCAATTCAATTTTATGGCGATCACTAGGAAATAAGTAAGGAACAACCCATTCAATCTTATTGATTATAATTTTCGTTTCCTCACGATCTTCTCCTGCTGCAATTACAACTATAGCATTAAGATCGTTGCGTGATCTTGTCAATATTAACTCATGTTTTGCATTCGCAATAATTTTTTGATAATCTTCAGCAAATCCTAGAATTAAGCTTAGTGGTATGTTTACATCAAAATAGCCAGCAGCATTTGTGATTCTAGCATTTGCATCTAAATCGAGACAACCAGTATTTTCTGTATAAATGATTTGATTAGGTGTTTGAGAAATGTAAGTTTTCATAGCAGTAGTGAGACCAACGTTTTTACAACGATCAATCTCAATTCCATTCAACTCATAGCGAATCTCATCAAACAAGAAAAACACACCATTACCAATAATTTTAGTATTTGTCACAGCAGCTCCATCATTTTTCACTAATTGTCCATGAATATGTAAGGAACTTTTACTGGGAAGAATATGTAAGTCTTGATGTTGTACTGTAATTCGAATTTCATCACTGTTACTCATAGTGTGCTATAGAGTTATCATACTTTACTGGTGTTGAGATATTTAGTATTTCTTCCATTTTTATAACAACAGCAACAAATGAAAAATATATAAATTAGGGATTTTTCTTTCTTTTTTCTTGATAAACTTGAAGTCCGAGTTGTTTCAGGAATAATATGTTCTGAGGTGTTAGCCTCTTGCGAACTGATTGAAGACTGAATGCTTTCTGACATGGTTGCTCTCTTATATAACTTCCACCAGTTTTTCTATGAAACACAATTCCCATTATGTTGATTTTAAATGTAATCGAATTGTTATCATTTCTCCTCGGAAATTCACCAACTGTCCGTCTTGATCAACTATTTTAAGCTGAATATTGTGTATTGTCTTTACGGCGACTGGAAGATAAATGATATGTGATGGTACTTCCACAATCTTATATCCTGCTGGAACAATTGGAAAAAATTCATGAATTGTGTGAACTTTTTTATTGTTTATATAGGCTCCAGTTGTGATACTACACTCAACGCGAATAGCATTCACCTTAAGAATTGCTACCGGTAAATCTGAGGTATGTGTTTTATTGGCAGATAGGATATTTGTAGTGAAACCTAGCAATTCTCCAATTGAATCTTTATGTTTAAAATTAATTTTGAGAATACTAGTAATTTCACTACGTAATGTAATATTATTAGGTTTTATACTAATAGTTTTAACTCCATCCGCTATAGAATTTTGAATATATTTTTCAATATCTTCAATTTCATAACTCCCTGGAGGTATAGTAATAACCTGATTACCAATATAAAATTTATTTTTCCCCACATCAACCTTAGGAATAGAATTAAATGTTAAAAGTTCTACAAGACCAAGAACATAATTTTTATTGGGTAACAGTTCTATTGGAGGAAAATACTCAGCCTCTAGAACAGATGAGCTACCTGATATCGTTAGAGTAAACGATTCATCCATTGTGAAGTCTACTTATGAACTGATTCTATAGATACACTTACTTCCATTTATATAGCTTACCACATAAAAATTCAAGACAGAGATGACCGCAATTGAAAGTATTATAATCTTGATAATTGTCATGATTATAATTTATTATTGAATTATCACCAAAATAAGTAAATAACTCAAATGGAGGTTGAAGATTACCAAAACTATCGAAATATATCATTTTGTTATTATTTTTCTTATAAGCAACCCAATGAGTGCCAGGTCCATCTTTATCATCAAGGTTAACAATAGCTGATTCGTTTTTTCGTGGACCTCTTGTTGATAATTCATTTCTCATGAAAACTCCTCAAAAGTATGGAATTTTTACTTTCTTAGCATATTTGAGGAAATCAAGGTTAGTTAATGCTCGTTGTGGTAATTTTACGTCGAACTTTTTTTTTTCTTCATTCCTTGACCTTTTTTAGGATTTAAGTGAAGCCCCTTACCATGTTGATAAGGTTTCAAGTGAAGTCCCATACCTTGTCGATATGGTTTTAAGTGGAGACCTTTTCCAAGAGAAACATCTTCCATTGCTTTATTATGACGATGAGCTTCTTTTAATTGTTCTTTAGCTGCACTTGCATCATTTACAGCTTTTGCGACACCTGCAGCTCCTCCAGCAAGTGCTCCAAGAGCACTGAGACCAGCAAAAATGGAATTAGTGGTAAGAGACCACCAACTTTTGAAGGTACTGGTAGAATGCGAGGTGTTAAAATTTTACTTCTACCACCTGCTCTCCTAACAGCTTTTCGAGCACTGGTAACTGCAGATTTGATTGTTGATTTTACATCATTTCCTGGAATTCTAGATTGTCTAGCTGCATCAACAATTTTCCTAAGCTTCACTTGTTTCTTCTTACCCCCTCTACCCTTCTTTGACCTAGATTTCTTTGCACCTATACCGAGCTTGGATTTAACCTTCATGATGTTAGTTATAGCTAGTGCAGCTGCTTTTTCACCAATACTAGCGTTGTTGGAAACTACTCGTTGTCACGCTTTGTCAGCAAGAATATTATCAGCAAAGTTTCTTTGCTGAACGTTTTCTCGATTTTTCGAGTATGTAATATCGTGCTCTTTACAAGCCTCGTCTAAAAGATTTATACCTGGATCACCTCGTTCTAGACGTTTTGCTAATTTTGTACCTGGACCACAATATTGATAGCCAGGTATATGTAACTCAAATGGTAACTTGTTGATTAATTTATTAATTAAACCTTTACCAGATGATTTTTTGTTAGAATGTATAATCATGCCTTACTCTACGACTGCTGAGATAAGACTGACGCGAAGCCTATAAAAGCGCTGTATTTATACTCTCCGCGTCAGTTAACGCCAGAATGCGATTCGATGAACAACTACAAAAGCTTCAAATCGTTAACCTGGACTCAGTTGTTGAATCTCAACAAGAGAATAAGGTGAGGCGACATGGAAGCTTATTATCAGGTAGCATTCGTGCAATTTTCTGCGGTCCATCAAATTGTGGTAAAACAAATGTACTACTTTCATTGATTTTACATCCAAATGGTTTAAGGTTTGATAATATCTATCTTTATTCAAAGTCACTACAGCAACCCAAGTATAAATTTTTGGAACAAATTATTGGTCAGGTTGATGGAGTCGAGTATTTACCATTTAGTGAACATGGTGAAGTAGTTTCTCCAAAGGATGCAGAACCAAATTCAATCTTTATTTTTGATGATATTGCTTGTGAGAAACAAGATAATGTTAGAGCTTTCTTTTGCATGGGCAGACATGTCACTGTTGATAGCTTTTATTTATGTCAAACCTATGCGCGTATTCCAAAACATCTTGTTAGAGATAATGTCAACTTGTTAGTGCTTTTCAAGCAAGATGAAATGAATCTTAAACATATTTATGATGATCATGTGAATACTGATATGACTTATTCGAAATTTCACGACTTATGTATAGCTTGCTGGAATTCTGATAAGTATGGATTTGTAGTTATAGATAAGGATAGCAATCTAAACGAGGGTCGATATAGAAAAGGTTTCGATAACTTCATAACATTATAAATATGAGAATTTTAACGAAAGAGTTTTAGTTTAAATTGAGACTTTGAAACGTCAATATGTTTAACAAAGAAAAAGAGTATCTCCGTCAAGGTGCTAAAGCTAGTGAAGCAATTAGACGGAAACATCGACTTTTCAAATTAGGGAAAGAGGCTGCAGAAAGTGTTTTAAAAGAAACTTTAAATCCTATAGTTAAACCTTTAGAAAAAATAATAAGCATATCTAATATAAAACAAGAAGATAATGTTAAAATTGAAAAAGATGAAGAAGATTATTCAACTGCTGATGAGGATGAAGAGGATAAATACATGTTTTTATTAGATCATAATAGAAAACAGTGTTTGGATACAGTGTATGGAATACGCAAGTTGAGTGATGGATCCCTCATGATTGGTGATACACCTGTCAATTATGAAAACAAGACAATTAGAATTGGTGACGAGGAATATGTTAAAAGTGCTGGTCTACTGGAACTTTTGTTTAAAAAAAAGCCTGATATGTCTTTGGTAAATAGTGACGATGAAACTAAATATACAGAAATCATCATTTCTACCAATGCACATAAAAATAAATACAAGTCATCTGAATCTATTAATAAAAATCGCAGTCACAAGTACTTGAATATTATTTAAAAACTTCTTCCCAGCAAAGAATTATCTAAAAAAGGAAGCTCACTGCCTCACTTTATGATTTCTCGAAAAACTTTTCAACCCGACTATATCTACTGGGATGATCCAAATGAGCTGGTTGATCGTCTTCGCCTGCTAATAGCATCTCAAGCAGCTGGTAATCCGAGTCACAATAATGAAATAATTTCAATTATTGAAGAGTTACGTGAAGCTCGAATCATATATTAGGAGGTGTTTCATCAAATTTTCTTCATTTCCAATATGAGCATTGATGTGTTCGGACATCCTCTCAACCTCAGAGCAACTCTAGCAGCGCAGAGAGGACCACCTGGACCTTCTGGAGTTGGATTCAACGTTGATTCAGAAGGAAATTACGATATTGATGGTAAAAAAATTTGCAACGTTGCAGAAGCTGAAGAAGAAAACGATATTGTCAACTTAAAAATTGTACGACGTATTGTTGAAAGTGAGCTAAAGTTAGTGTATCAAATTACGTCTACTATACGATCAGAAATTGATAATAATAAAATACTGTTAAAAATCCTTAGTGACTCTGTAGATTCAAAATTAAAAAATTTAGAATCACTTATAAATCA
This sequence comes from Ganaspis brasiliensis, assembly GCA_037103525.1. NCBI lineage: Eukaryota > Metazoa > Arthropoda > Insecta > Hymenoptera > Figitidae > Ganaspis > Ganaspis brasiliensis. The sequence continues at coordinate 1,735,298 of JAZKLR010000194.1, forward strand.
AGATTTAGCTTATCGAAACGCAGAAATTATTAATCAATTGGATACTCGATTGACTGCTCTCGAAAATCAACGACAAAAAGCTAACAGTAGTCACAGAACTTCATAAACAAGCTAGAAGAAATTATCATCATCGCCGAGTTGAAATGCGTGATATAGATGCAACTTGGCAAGCTGATTTAGTAGAAATGATACCTTATTCCAAAGTGAATAAAGGCTACAAATATTTGCTAACAGTTATAGATATATTTTCAAAATATGCTTGGGCTGTACCTGTAAAAAGCAAGAATGGAAAAGATGTTACTGACGCAATGAAATCTATACTTGTTGAGGGACGAATTCCAAAGAACTTGCATACTGATAAAGGTAAAGAATTTTTTAATTCTCAATTTGAAACTTCAATGAAAAGTTATAAAATTAATTTATATTCAACTTTTAGTAATCTGAAAGCATCTATTGTTGAGCGATTTAATCGTACTTTGAAAAACAAAATGTGGATGCAATTCAGTTTACGAGGAAATTATAAATGGAATGATATATTACCAATCCTTGTATCCAAATACAATGACACAAAACACCGAACAATTGCAATGAAACCTAAAGATGTTACTACTCTTGATGTTGAAAGATTGAAGCAACGTTTTCCAAAACAACGGAAAATACCATTCAAACGTTCAAAGTTCAAGATTGGAGATAGAGTTCGAGTCAGCAAGCATAAAAACATGTTCGAGAAAGGATATACACCAAATTGGTCAACAGAAATATTCACAGTAGATCAGGTTATATCAACAGAACCTACAACTTACAAACTCAAGGATTATCAAGATCAACCAATCTCTGGAGGCTTTTACGAAGAGGAACTTCTCAAAGTGAAATATTCAGATATTGATTTAGTAGAAAAAGTGTTAAAAACAAGTGGAAATAAAATTTATGTTAAATGGCTTGGTTTTGATAACTCTCATAATAGCTGAATAAATAAGTCATATGTGTAAAAAGTTTTTGTAAAAGAATTGGAGGCGTGGATAAGCGTCAATCATCAAGCTTTAGGGGTTGAGGGTTCGATTCTTAAATTATTTAAATATTTTCTCAAGTTATTTATTTGAGATTTGTCAAATGTGTCAATAGACACATTCTCATGCTTTACATACCCAAAGTGTATTCCCGATTCAAGCAAGCATTCAACAAACCCAGACTGAGGATTCGAACCCTCAACCATAATATAGCTTGACGATAGACGTTTATCCACGCCTCCAATTCTTTTATGTAAACTTTTATTATTAAATTATTGTTAAACTATTGTATATTTGAAGGTTTTTTTAAATAAAGAACACAAGAAATTAATTTAATTGTATCATTTATTATAACATTTATTATACATTTTTCGATATTCAAAATTATTTACATTTAACATAACTCATCGAAGCAAACATTATTTACATTTGACATTAGTCATCGAAACAAACATTATTTACATTTGGCATTAGTCATCGAAACAAACATTATTTACATTTGACATTAGTCATCAACTTTTTCGATTGCATAATGCCCCCACGGTAAGGTGTCAGTGCTTTCGGGGATTAAATACCTCTTATCATCTTGAGGACTAAGCGCGATTTTAGTTTGCCTTACCGTTTCGACATTATGCAATCGTGACCTTATATTACATTGCGTTCTGGTCTGAGTTGTAAAATCACGCAAACACTCTACATAATCATCGAACTTGATTGTCTTTTTGACAACACCTGATTTTACACTCTTGGCTTTCTTAATAAAGTCTTCGCCTTCAACGCGGACGCTGTACATCTTACTCCGCAAGCCAACAAATTCAGTCATAACTCCACCGTTACATTCGTCTTTCATAAGACCTAAGACCTTTTTGTTGGCTTGCGGAATACCGTACACGTTGCCAACCGGGTAATCAGATGTGTCGAAGCTGTTAATATCATCTTTAATATCTCTATATAAATCACTACATTTAATTTCGTAGATCAGACTGTCAGTGTCTGTGTACATGAGCTTACATGAACTGTAGTATTTCGCAAGCATATATTTGTAGTGGAATTCATACATCAAGGTTTTTGATATGTCCAGCACACTTAACCCAACATAAATGGGTTTGTTTAACAGGACCTCTACTTTTCGCAATTCTATGGCGACTAGATCTTCATCAAATATTGACCTGCTGTGAAAGTTGGGTCGGGAAATAAGAGCTTCGGCACCGTATCTACCAAACCATTTGATAACTAGCTTAACATCGACATGCTTGCGAACATTTTCCATAGTCTTTCCATACACCGCGTTGTTCATGAGCTTGAACAAATTCTTCTCAAACTCATTCTTCGCCGCGGTTCTCATCGCCGTGTTGTAGTCGATGTTCGGCTTCAACCATGTAGCTTGGTTGAATTGTAGAACTCGATGAATCTTGGTGAGTTTCAACCCATTAGCGAGAGCTTGCTTGAGAGTACCATAGTGGATGACGTACTTTGTTTTGCTCTCGAGGGTAGTCAGCAACTTCTTCTGTTTGCTCGTTGGAGGTTTAGTGTTCTCCGGGCAGAATGGAAAGTCCTTGTGGACATCGTGGATGGCTTCCGGGTACTCCAAGTCTATTTCAAGGATGTATCCAATTGGCGAATCATCCGGCACATTAATGTCGAAATTTTTGACATTGGAGACCCATTGGAAGCCACCGCATGGTAGAGATTGGGTCATCGCCCAACCGTACAAATTATTTGCGTCGAGGTAAATCAGGTACTTAAAATCTTCATATTCTTTAAATTCAGATATGTATACATTGTTCCCTAAAGTTCTCGAAAACATCGGCGAGCAACAAAACATCAGTTTTCATGTACAGTTGAACAAAGTCATGCAGACTCTGACAGTTAAACTCAGACCAGACTTTTTGCGCATGCGCGTACTCTTCGTCAGAGATGCCTGCGTCGTAAAGAGTGCTGTAGAATTTCTCTCTCGCAGGCAGCTCTGACTCATTGACTTTACATTTATTATCGAGGTATTCGTAGAGAAAGACACCTTTTCGTGTCAGCAATTCAATTTTTTCGTCATCCTGACTGGCAAATACCGATTTAACAGTCGGATAATCTTGCAGGTATGACGCAAGCTTCACTAACGATGAAGCCATGAATCTAAGCGAATCGATAAATCGAAATTGAATTTCACTCCCCTTCATATATTTTGTAAAGGAGATGTATTTCTCCTTATTCAAGGGGATGATTGAAATTCAACCTTCAAAATGAGTTGAGATCGCGTGAATAATAAAATGTGCGTCATACCCGCTAAGATTGTGGAAGACAATTGGAATCATTTGACTGTCCTGGTAATTCAAATTACAACCCTCATGGGCAGGACCTCGGTATTTACCAGTCAGGTGACAATGGTCTCGCACTTTCTTTTCGGTCGGAGCTATCGCAAATTTACAAATGTGGCAAATCGTTGCGCGTTTGAAATTAGTGATTTGCTGAGGAGTTAGGGCGATCATTGGGATTGGATGTTTGAATACCGAATCAAACTTTTCACCCAATTGTCGTAACTCCTCAGCAAACCACTTCGCAGGATCGTCCTCATGTTTCGGACACGCTACATACTTTGAGAGAGTGTCATCGTAACTACATTTCAGATAGTAGCCTAAACTTAACAATTTATGTCTTTGAAAGACTTCAGTTTTGCTTAAATTATCAGGATCTTCTTCTTCGGGAAGAAGCAAACTTTCACAATCCGCGTAAGTTACAAATGGCACTCTCTCTTTGTTTTTAAAGTTCTTAAACTCTGTTACATTATTGTCAGGTTCTGGTAATCTAATTTTACATTCATTCACCCGTTTACAATTTTCGATGTGCTCAATCAGCTTTTCTTCAGCCTAGAAGTAGTGTAAGCAGCGATCACAAATAAATTTCTTATGCTTATTGATAGATAATTGATTACATACAAGCGCAGACAGATTTTTTATCCATACATAGTGGAAGTTTGTGAAATCAATATCATCGTTCAAATCAAATACATTTTCATCTTCGCTTTCATCGACATAATCATCTACAAGGTATAGCAAGTTTACGTGCCTTGCTCTTTTCTCATTGGAGAGCTGAAGAGGATGCGCCGTGAACTTGCCATACCTTTTTACAAGACCGTAGACATTAACAGAAATATCATTCAACTTTTCAAATTTCGGTATACATTTTAGTTTCATCGGAAAGTGGAGACCATCAAACTTTAATTCGTTCTTAAAATCTTTGTAGCAAGCAACACGCTTAGGCGTATGTACATCTGGATGCAGCGCTGACAAAATCGCCCATTTAAAACATTCATTATCATTCTTATTCTTAACATTTATACACGCTCTTTTACTTTTTATTTCAACAGGCAAATCGATATATGAACTCGCACGCATAGGATTAAATTTATTGACATTGATAGCAAGCTTAATAATAGAATGAAGAGTCCAGCCGGATCCCTTCTCGTGGAACTCCTCCACTTTCCGCAGGATGATCTCCAGGATGTTGGTCTGGTACCACTTTGCAACCGCCGTCGTTTACCTTTGGTCGCAAAGTTGATTGCCTTAACCTCCTCCTCTCCGTTGACCATCCTTTTGAAGTTGGCGATGAGGACGGCGTTGATAATCATTGGACCCTTCTTCTTCAAGGCATCCTCAATGTACGGCTGGAATAAGGTCGCTGCGTCTCCTAAAAACTCACTTATATCTACATGATTAAGATTTATAACTACATTAGTGTACATTCGACACTGGAATGCACTCTCACACTCTGCCCAACGGACACGAGCACTTGCACTTCCAGTGCCGACTTTTACCTGAGATTCAAACAGGACCTGGAATCGCATCAGGGTCTAAATCAGCTCCTGACAGCGTTGTTTCTGAGGAGTCCAGTACATGGACTTCAGAATCCGTGTCAGAACAACCTCCAAGAACCTGTGAACAGAAACGAATGAAGAATCTGGCTGGAGATCCTCCTTATATAGCCAGAAAATCCCGCGTTTTTTTCTACGCATGCGCAACCCCTACTTTTTTCTGCGCATGCGTACAAGACTCATACAATTATCTTTGTGAGCAGAAAACTTATTCATTAGTGCGCATGCGCAGAAAAAAATTGGGATGCTCGGGGCAGGAGTTGTAGCTCTCTCCTCCCGCGGTGGTGTTTACGGAAAGCATTAAAATAAACAAATTAATTTTTAATTATTTATTTAACTAAATTATTTGTTTAACTAAATTATTTATTTAACTTAATTATTTAAATAACTTACCCTGTAGAAGGTCTTCCAGAAGATCTGGCACCCGCCGTTCTGCATTGCTGCTGCGTCCGCCACCATCCCAGAACCTGAAAAGAATGATCTCAGCTCGGACGCACTGCCATTAATATCTATTCCCCACCACTGCACTGTTTCACTGTGATCGGTGCGCGCAACTGCTTACTTGTCTACTCCACGATCGGCGGGTCCGCCAGTTCTCCAGTAGAACTCACCCGAGGCGGTTGATCATGGAAACGCGTCTGGCAGCCATCTTAGACTGGACGCGTGAATATGGTAAGTTCAAAATAGAGGTTAGGTAAATTGTCGGCCATGTTGAAAAATGAAATATGGCGTCAACACACCAATTCAAACGGTAAGTTTAGGTTAGTCAGCAACCATCTTAAAATAAGGCGCTAATATTTAATTTTGAAAAATGGTAGCCATATTGAAATAATACAAAGCGCGAATATTTAAATGTTAAAAATAATAAATTCAAAATAAAAGGTAGCCATCTTGAAAATAACTTAGGGTAACTATCTAAGATGGTTGGTAAGGTAGATTTATCACTAAATATTGTTAGAAAATTATTCTAAGAGGTCGGTAAGGTAGATTTATCACTAAATAATGTTATAAAATTATCTTAAAGTGTTAGTAAGGTAGATTTAACACTAAATATTGTTAGAAAATTATCTAAAATGGTTGGTAAGGTAGATTTATCACTAAATATTGTTTGAAAATTATCTAAAACAATTGGTTAGGTAGATTTTAAAATCAAATATTGTTAAAAATTATCCTATGAGGTCGGTAAGGTAGATTTATCACTAAATAATGTTAGAAAATTATCTTAAAGTGTCGGTAAGGTAGATTAATCACTAAATATTGTTAGAAAATTATCTTAAAGTGTCGGTAAGGCAGATTTATCACTAAAAACTTACTTAAAGCGCCACCTCGTGGTAAAAATATGCACTTCATAAAATGATTCTACTTGACCAGCTGATGGTACTACTATATGAGAAAAACTCGTAAGTGGCGCCATCTGGCGGGAAAATTTAAATTTCACTAAACGAATCTACTTTACCGGCTGATGGTACTAGTAAGTGTTGGAAACTCGCTACAGGCTCCATTTGGCAGGAAAATTCAAATTTCACTAAAGGAATCTGCATTACCGGCCGATGGTATTAGTAAGTGTTGGTAATTCGCTACAGGCTACATTAGTCGAAAAAATTAAAATTTCTCTAAAGGAATCTGCATTACCGGCCGATGGTACTGGTAAGTGTTGGTAACTCGCTGCAGGCTACATTAATCGAGAAAAATGAATTTTAACTATAGAAATCTGCATTACCGGTCGATGGTATTAATACTATCACTCAATTGATTAAAATAGTGACAGCCGTCTTGAAAATTGTGGGAACCCCCTCTAGTTCAATTAAATAGCGCCATCTAGAGGCAGCCATCTTGATAATAGTAGGAATCCTAGTCGGTAAGGTAGAACTTTAAATACCTTCACTCAATTACCTGAAATAGCGCCATCTAGCGGCAGCCATCTTGAAAATTTGGGGATTTCCCTTTAGGTCGGTAAGGTAGAACTTAAAATACCCCCACTCAGTTGCCTGAAATAGCACTATCTAGCGGCAGCCATCTTGAAAATCTGGGGATTCCCCCTCTCGGTCGGTAAGGTAGAATTCAAATTATCCTAGCTCAATTGCGTCATCTAGCGACACCCCTTTAAAACACCCTTGCACAATTGTCTGAAATAGCAATACCCCCTGTTGAAGCAACCGGGGAATCCCAACTCGGTCGGTAAGGTAGAACTTCAAAATACCGGCTGAATAAAAACCCCCACCAAAAACCTGCATTACCACTGCTGATAAAGTAGAAATCTGCTTTACCGACTTAGCCGAGATCAGAACCCTGCCCTGAAAGTGACATAGCTAGACTACTTATGTAGATGATACAATTATATTAATTCCTAAAAATAAATTACAAGCAGTTTTAGAGGCGTTTAACTCTTTTCACCCTAGATTAAAATTCACACATGAAACTGAAGTAGATAATACGATTTCTTTTCTAGATTTAAAGATAATCCGTAATAACGATGCATCTAAAAAAACTAATTGGTATCGAAAAAAACACTTTCTCTGGCATAAGTATTAATTTTCTTTCAAATCATCCAAAAAATCAAAAAATTGCTATTATAAAGAATTTAGTTGATTCTGCAATTTTTTTATCAAATAAAGAATTTCATTTTGAAATTTTGAATATCATTAGAGAAAATTTAATTTTGAATAATTATCCACTAGATTTTATTAATAAACATATAAAAAACAGAGTATTTCATATTAAGAGTGGTTTAAAAAAACAAATAGATCAACAAAATGAAATTACAAAAAATATTATTTCTATTCCTTTTCACAATAATCTTTCTTATAAATTTAAACGCATTTTACAATAATATAATATAACAACTGTTTTTAGAAATGACTCATCCTTTGAAAATTTGTTTATAAAATTAGGCAAAGACACTCTTGAAAAATTAGAAAATACTGATGTTGTTTACAGACTTGAGTGTTTGGATTGTGAAAAAACATATGTTGGACAGACTAGTAGACGTTTATTGACCAGACGAAATGAACACGAATCTAACATAAATTGAAATAAAAACTATCATAATGTTATTACTAAACACAGAACTTCGAATCTTAATGACGATGGAACAGAACATAATTTTGACTGGTCAAATATTAAAATTTTACACAGAGAAGATAATGACTATAAAAGACTAGTGGCTGAAATGTTTTTTATTAAAAATGAAGGTAAAAAAAGTATAAACAAAATTACGGATATTTCGAATTTTGATGATTCCTATAAGAATATTATTACAAGTTTAATTTAGAAGCCTTTTGCATTGTTTGTTTCTATATCCTTATTTATTAAGTTTATATTGTAATTTTCGAAATGTTATTGATTGTGTTCACTTAGACATTAAATTGTGTGTTTACTTTTATCACAGTTATCTTGACTTTCAATGAAGTAAGTTGAAAATTTCATTGAATAGAATTTAATTTTTTCATTATTGTCAGTAAAAATGTAAAAATGTTTAAAAAGTGTTCAGTTTTTTTCCTGAGGTGAATATTTTTATTAATTAACAAAAAAATTTTTTTAAATTATAATTTTTATATGCTCAAGTGTTAAATTTTAAAATTAATTTGCAGTAATATGATTTCTGGTGATGAAAGTACATACACAAGTTCGACGAATTTTGAATAAAATGAGCTGATGTGAGTAATTTTGTATTGTAAAAAGAATTTTATGTAACAAAAAAATATTTATGACTTTTATACTAAAATTTGTTCTGCTATGTATATAAGAAATAAGTAATATGAGAAAATTATTATAATTTGATTATAGATGGTTTAAATAAATCTCTGAAGAGGAGACTGAATCAGTCTCGAAACGTAAGAAAAAAGAAAAAAATTGTTTCTTCTTCTTTTTACCAATATTTGTTGTCCTTGTTGGTCATCACCGTTTTTTGAAATTAATATTTGGAGGACGTTAAAGAATTTATTATTGAATTATTTTTACTAGATATAAATGCTTTTATAGTCATTTTGCTTACTTTACTAATTGCCTATTTTCTCATTGAATTGTACCATGGCTATTAGTGGAAGCTTATGACATGCCTGAAGAGTATAAGGCAGTAAATACTATAGACTAGCAGGAGCCAGTACAGAGGCTTTAGAAAGGTGTAAAACGAGCGAATGCATATATCATACCGGCGTAAAGCAATATCGAAAAGGCCCCATATGGCCCAAGGGCTCTGACAGTGTGATGCGTCCTTATATGTCCGTGTAAGTATAAGTAATGTCTGTTATTTGCTGGGTATTAGTTTTTGCAGTAGCTTAACTTATCCTTCTCGTAAACTGGTTCACAATTACCTGTCCCAGCTACTCATGAGAACTTTAGTAATATACACGCATCATCTAATTCTCTTTCGCTTTATGTGCTCTGGCTGCCTCATTCGTTTCGGTAGCTTCTCCCATTAATGTTACTTTTTCTTTTAATTTAAATTAACAGATACCTATGGGTATTTTTTTTAGAAATTAAGCAATTTGAAAAATGAGAAGAATTTGGCAAAAATGAGCCTCTTTACACTGACGGCGAATTTTTTGCGCCACGCTTGAAATAAGAGTCGGTGTAAACAGACCCAACGGCAGGATCAGGGGCGCACAGTGGTTTAAAATGAAAATTTACTGTTCAAAATTCTCCACAGCCCGCAATTCTTAACTAATTTTGAATTATTCTTTTTTGAATTTCTCAGTATAAAATTATCTAGAAAACTGTCATTTTAGATTTTTCATTTATTTGTTTATTTAATTTATAATTAAACAAAAATACAGACAAAATTGTCTTTTTGAGGTATAATAATTTTTATCTTTAAAAAAATAATAAAATTCAACTGAGTATCCTAAGAAAGTATTGTAATAACACTCATAGAAAGAAAATAATTTAATAAACTTATGATTTAATAATTATAAACAATAATTATAAACAAATTATTACCCGTGCTTTTTAATCCTAAAAAAATGAAATTTTTTTTTGGTAAATGTTGTATAATTTATTATAATTATTACGTACTTGGTTTATTATTTACATTATTATTATACGATTATTAATAAAAAACTATTATTGTATAAGAATATTTCATTTTATAAACTTTTTGTGTTGAATTTTTTTTTTTTTTTTTTAATAACATATGAGAAATTATTTATTATAATTGTTATTAATAATCGAAATTTTTTAAAATACAATATGTTTTCAAACAACAATATCTTTTAGAAAAAAACAACTCATTGCGGTAAAAAAAACATTACGCTCTGTGATAAAATATAAAAATTCAGAATTTTTTATATACATGTTAATAAAAATAGTCATTATTTATTGAAAATAGCGTTTTAAAATTGTTTATAGCTTTGTCTACAACTTTCAACAATTGTACTACCAAAAAAAAAAAATCATTTTTGTTAGGATTAAGAAGCACAGGTAAGAATTTGTTTATATTCATTGTTTATAATTATTAAATCATAAGTTTATTGAATTATTTTTTTTTCAATGAGTGTTATTACAATACTTTCTTAGGATACTGAGTTGAATTTTTTTTTTTTTTTAAGATAAAAATTATTATAGCTCAAATAGACAATTTTGTCTGTATTTTTGTTTATTTATAAATTAAATAAACAAATAAATCAAAAATCAAAAATTACAGTTTTATAGATAATTTTATACTGAGAAATTCAAAAAAAAAAAAAAATTTTTAATTGGTTAAGAATTGAGGGCTTTAAATTAAAGAGTTTCTTAATTAGCGTAATTATTGTAACGCAAAAGTTGACAATTTATTTGATTTTGAGTAAATTTTCGGAATTAATAAACAAACTAGCAAAATAAAACGCGCGCGATTAGTTTTTCATGCATTTTAGAAATTATAAAATACAATAATAAATATAACAAATCGGTAAATAAAATTTATCTAATAAGAAGAAATAAATATTTTAAATATAATTTAAATATAATATTTAAAAATCAATTAATATAAATAAAATAAATATTTATTTAGGACCAAACTTATAATATTTTAGAATTAAAAAGAATTGCAAACTAGGTGAGAATTATGTCCATTTCATAGACATTTCGCTTCCAAGAAAGCAAAATAATTTGCTTCCTCATAGAGGAAGCAAGAAATTAATAATATATGTATAAGTTAATTGAGGAAGTTATTTAAAAATGAAGAATTTTAAATGCAAAAAATGTAAAAATATGAATTATTTTACGAATTCTTGATCAATTATAAAAGTTATATAGGTCAATTGATTCATTTTGAGATAAGAAATATGATTTTTGTATTCATTAAGTTGTATTTTCAGCATAAAAAAATTTTTGTCAAAAAACGATTTTTTTCGATGAAAAAAGGTGCTCAAAAAAATTTGGTTGGGTATTTTCAAAAATCCTTGTGTCCAAATTAAGATATTCATGAGCTTAATAAGTCATCCAAATTTTATTGGAATCCGTTTAAGCGTTAAGATATCTAGTACACAAAAAACGCTATACACACACACACATACACATACATCTGGACATTTGCTTAGGAATGAAAATTTTCGCTTTTTAGATGAAAATGAGTCGATTTAGACTATTTTTGGAAAATTGAAAATTTTAACGATCACAAAGTTTCCTATATGAGGAAGCAAAAATAATTGAAATTAAACAAAATAATTGCAAATTATGCAAATTAATTGAAAAAAAAATGAAATCAATTAAAAATTGGGGAATGTAATTTAAACAATCATAAAGATTCTTTAAACATAAATAAAATAATTTAAATTTGAGAAAAATACTTGAGAATCTTAAAAGTAAATTAAAACAAAATTGAATAATAAAAAATTAGAGAAAATAATTGAAAATTGAAAAAACATGGTTAAAAATTGAGACAAATAAATTAAAATTAAAGAAAATAATTAAAATTTGAGAAAATAATTAAATAAATTACATAAAATATTTTAAATAAAGGAAAGTTAAACAAAATTTGAGAAAAATTCTTAAAACTTTCAGAAGTTCATTGAAATAAAAGAAAATAATTAAAAATTAGAGAAAATAAATAAAAAACGATAAACATAATTTAAAATTGAACAGAACAAGTTTTAATTAAAGAGAAATAAGTAAAAACTTTTTGGCAATTATGAAAAAGAACGAAAGTAATTAAAAATTGAAGAAGATAATATAAAAAATGATATAAATAAGGAAATAATTGAAAAGTCAGATAAATAGTTAAAAAAGATTTGAAATTATGAAACAAATGTAAAGAATTGAAAATTGAAGGAAATAAATTTTGAAAAATAATTGAAAAATGTTTTAAATTTTAAAACTTGACGAAAATAATTAAAATATGATACAAACAATGATAAGTTCTAAGAAAATAAATGACATTTAATTGTGATAATTGAAAAAACTACAGAATTTTTTTTAAATAAAGAAAAAATAATTGAAATTTAAAAAAAATACATGAAGATCTTAGAAATCAATTTAAAAAAAAATAATAACTAAAAATTGGAGAAAAGAACTGAAGAAATAAGCTAAAAGTAATTGAAATTTAAGATAATTAATAAACAAATTTTGAAATAATGAAAACAAATGAAAATAATTAAAAATTTAAGAAAACAATTAAAAATTTTAGAAAAATTCTTAAAAATTTTAGAAAATAATTTTAGAAAATGAGAATTACTAAAAATTGGAGAAAAGACTGGAAGAATGATAGAAATAATTGAAATTTACGATAATTAATAAAAAAAAATTTTAAATTTTGGTAACAAATGAAAATAATTAAAAATTGAGGAAAAAAAATGAATTTTCAGAAAAATACTTAAAAATCTTAGAAAATAATTTTAGAAAATGAGAATAATAATGAACAATCGAGAAAAATAATTGAAAAATGATAAAATTAGTTCAAAATTTAATTTATTTTAATTTTAATTTTTTTTTTTTTTTAATTTATTTAAGATTGAGAAAGAAAACTAAATTATGATGAAAATAATTTAAATATGATAAATTGAAAACATTCAATAAAAGTTGAGAGAAATAACTGAAAAAATCATAGAGTATATGTTTAAAAAAAATAATAATAACAAAATTACTTAAAAAATTTTAATTAAAGAGAAAAATTAAAAAATCTCAGAAATAACGAAAATTGATGAAAATAATTGCAATATTGAATAAATAATTGAAATTTTTAAAAGTAATGACAAAATAATGAATATAATTATAAATTGATGAAAATCAAGTAAAATTGCAGCATTTACTTTTAAGCAAAAGAAAATAATTAAAAAATCGTTATATAATGGAAAATTGATGATAATAATCTAAATTTGAGATAATAACTGGAAACTTAGGAAATTAATTGCATGTTTATATGTTTTAAACTTGTTCAAAAACAGTAATAAATTTTTAAAGCATTTTTCGAAACTTTTTTTTACACAAATGACAATTAAAAACCAGCAGAACAAAATAAAATAACAGGGACTAACTTCATTTTAGTTTTTAAAACGTGAACAGAAAAAGATGAATAAATATTAATACTTACTAACTTCACTTCAGACTTTAAAACGTGGACAGAAAAAGATGAATAAATATAAATAGATACTAATTAACTTCAGCAGTTTACAGAGATTATTATTATTTTAAATAATGACAAATACTAATTAAAAAATTATAGAAATAATTAAAAATTAAAGAATTTAATAAAAACTTGCAAAAAATAATTGTAAAAATTACAGAATATATTTGAGATAAACAATTTAATTAACAAATTTAATGAGTTATGTCCTTCCATTATTTAACATTACAAATTGACATAATTAATTTGATATGGAAAAAATTAATTGTCATTTGAAGAAAAAAATTACAATTTAAAAATCAGAAATCATATTTTGTAAAATTAATTGAAAAATGACGAAAGAAATTGAAATTTAATTAACAAATAACGAAATTAACTTGATATTAAAGGAAATAATTGAAACTGAAAAAGTTTTAGTTGAACAAATTAAAGAAAATAATTGGAATTTGCGGAAATTTTGAATTTAAAATAGTTGAAATTTGTAGATATTAATTGCAGTTTTAGAAACATAATTTCAAAAAATACGGGGTATTTGTAAAGTCAAAGAAAGTACCTTATTACAAAATGATTTCAAAAATTTAAAATTCAGGAAAAAAATTACAACATTAAAGAAATAATCGAAAATTTAATGTAGAAAATAATGGAAATTTGAAATAAATAATTGAAATTTTTGAAATCAATCAACAACTATTCAAAATAATATAAAAATTGTGAATATCACTGCAAATACAATATTAACAAATATTCTATATTAGCAAATATTCGAAATAATTAAAAAATTGTGAAAATCATTGAAAATGAAAAAAACAATTAAAAATTGACGAAGTAATTGAGATTTGAGAAAAATAATTGAAGAATTATTAAAACATTAAAAAGTGGATGTAATAACTTAGATTTGAGATAATAAATGAAAATTTAGGAAATTAATTGAATAATAAAAAGGTGGAGAAAATAATTGCAAAAGTTTTAAGAAAATGAAAATTGAAAGAAAGTAATTGTAATATGAGATAAATAATTGCAAATTTAGGGATTTAATTGTGGAATAGAAAAAATAATTAAAAACTGAAGAAATTGATTGCAAATGATAACAATAATAATTGAAAACTGAAGTAAATTATTAAAATTTGAGAAAAATATTTTAGAATCTAGGAAATTAATTGCAGAATAATGAAAATAATAAAAAATTCGAGAAAATATTTGCATTGTAATAAAATAATTAAAAATTGAAGGAAATAATTGAGAAAATTAGAACATAAATTTGTAGTAAAAGAGAATTATTGCAGAATGATAAAAATAAATTTGAATTGATAAATAAAAGTTAAAGATAAATAATAAAAAAAACAATAGAAAATGAATTAAAAAATAATTGAAAATTGAAGAAAGTAATGGAAATTTGAGATAAATAATTGAACTTTTTGGAATTAATCAACAAATATTCAAAATAGTATAAAACTTATGACAATCGTTACAAATAAAAAAAAATAATTAAAAATTGACGAAAGTATTTAAAATTTTAAAACAATTTCTAACAATTTACTAACAACAAACTAAAAATAAAAATTTTACAAAATTTTTTAAATAAATTTTTATTGTTTAATTTCAACTTGTTATCAAATTAAGCTACAAAGTTTCAATTTTTTCTCTATTTTGTAACGCTTTTAGTTAACTGATATAAATTATCAACTGCAAACTAAAAATTTCTACGAATTATTAAAACAAATTTTTATTTTGCAACTTTTTTAAGAATACTAATAACAAACTAAATTAAAAAATTTACCAATTGTTTAAATAAATGAATACTATTGAAATTGAAGAAACAGTAGAAATGTCAAAATTTTAATTTCTACCACTATAGTAAAATTAATGACCTGTATAGAATATTTTGATAATAATTAAATTATTAAAAGTTTTTATCGATGACATCTTACAGTCAAATTGCAACTCTGTAGTTAAATTTGTTGAAAAGTTAAAATAAAAAATAGTGTTTGTTTATACAATCGATTGAATTGTTATTTTTGATTTGTGGTTAGTAATATTGGTTACATTCGTCTTCAAAACTTCCAAAATTGAAAAAAAGTAGTTTAATTTAAATAAAAAGTTAAAATTAAACAATAATAATTTGTTTTAACAAATGATAGAATATTGATTTTTAGTTTGTTGTTAGCGATTGGTATCATTCATTTTGAATAATTGCAAAATTGAGAAAAGTTTGCAACTTTGTAGCTTAGTTTGATAAAAAGTTAAAATTAAACAATTATAATTTATTTAAACAATTGGTAGAATTGTTCTTTTTAGTTTTAAGTTAGAAATTGATTAAATTTGTCTTCAAAAGTTGCAAAATTAAGAAAAAGTAGCTACTCTATTGTTTAATTTGATAAAAATTTTAAATTAAACAAAAAAAAATTTGTTTAAACAATTCGTAGAATTTTTAGTTTTTTGTTGATTCTTGATAATTGGTATAATATATCTAAAAAAAAGTTTTAAAATTGAGAAAAAATTTCAATTTTATAGCTTTATTTGATAAAAAGTTGAAGTTCAACAATTATAATTTGTTTAAACAATTACAGGATGTCTTCTAACCGGGAAAACCGGGAAAAACCGGGAATTAACCGGGAATTTTTCGGCAAACCGGGAATTTTTTTTCTTGGCTTATAAATTTGACTACTATTCAATTTTTTTTATAAATAATGATGGTAACTTTATGCATTTTGAACCAATCTTATTATGTGTATAAATTTTGTGTAACTATGCGGCAATTATGCAATTAAAAAATAAAAAATATACATTAAACATGAAAAAGTCAAATTATTATGAAAAAATGTAGATAGAACTTCAGTTTTTTTATTAGACCGTACATTGCATAATAGTTTATATAATTATGAGCAATTCCATTGTGTGCTTGCAATTATCAATTATTATTTTCATCATATTTCGATTATTTTCTTCGATATTCAATAATTCTCGGCTTTTTTCAATATTTTTATTTCAATTATCGATTACGTTCTTGAAACTTCAATTCAATTCTTCAATTATTCAACAATTTTCAGAAATTCACAATTAATTTCTTCAATTGCCAATTATTCTTTTCAATTTTCAATTAATTTCTTCAAATTTAAATTATTTTCATTAATTTCAAGTTATTTCTTCATTTCTCAATTATTTTCTTAGCTTTCTACTATTTTCTTTAACTGACAATAATTTTCTTCAATTTTCAATTATTTTTATCAATTTCATATTAATTTTTACAATTCTGAAATATTTTCTATTGTTTTCAAGTATTTTAATGAATGTTTAATTATTTTCTTCAACTCTCAATTTGTGTTTTAATACATTTGTATCTCTTAGATGGGTTTTTGTTAACCTGTATCAGCCCGTATATACGTATTAAATAAACACTAAATTATTTTTTTCAATTGCCAATTATTTGATTCAATTTTCAATTATTTTCTTCAACTTTCAATTATTTTCATCAATTTTTAATTATTTTCTTTAGATCTCAATTATTTCCTTCAATTTTCAATTTTTTCATTCAATATTCAATAAATCTCCACTTTTTTCAACTATTTTTTTCAATTCTCAATTAAGTTTTTAAAACCTCAATTCAATTCATCAATTATTATTCAACAATTTTTATAAAATCATAATTATTTCCTTCAATTTCAAATTATTTTCTACAATTTTTAATTAATTTCTTCAAATTACAATTGCCTTCTTCATTTTTTATTGTTTTCTTTAAATTCTATAATTCCTGGGTTGTTCAATTTCTCTTTTTTTTCAATTATCACTTATTTTCTTCTACTTTCAATCCCAGTGTTCAATTTTTGAATTATTTTCTTTAATTCTCAATTATAATTTTGGACATTCAATTCTATTCTTCAATTTTCAATTGTTTTTTTTTTGTTTATTCAATAACTCTAGGCTTTTTACAATCATTTTTTTTATTCTCAACTATTTTCTTCAATTTCCAATTTTTTTCTTAAATTCCAATTATTTTCTTCAATTTCCAATTATTTTTTCATATTTCTTTCAATTTTCAAATTTTTCTCAATTTTCTTCAATATTAAACAATTCTCAGCTTTTTTAAATTATGTTTTTCTTTAAATTTTAATTTAAATTGATAATTTTTAAACTATTTTCATCAATTCGCAATTATTTCTGTCGATTTCTTAATCTTTCTGCTGTTTTCAAATATTGTCTTCAATTTTTAAGTACTTTCTTCAATTATCAATTATTTTCTTTAACTTTTAATTATTTTGTTCAATTTTCAATTGTTTGTTTCAATATTCAGTATCTCGACTTTTTTCAATTATTAGTTATTTATTTCATGTTTCAAAACCTCCTTCAATTTTCAATAATTTTTTTCTATTTTCAATTTTATTGTTCAATTATTCAATTATTTTTTTTAATTCTCATTTTATTTCTTTAAATAACAATTCTATTCTTCAATTTTTAATGTTTTCTTCAATATCCTAGCATTTTCCTTTTTTTTTAAATTATAAATTATTTTCTTCTTTTTTCAATCTAATTGTTCAGTAATTTTCTTTAATTCTCAATTATTGTATTCTAATTCCAACATTATTTCTCAATTTTCAATTGTTTTTTTTTTTAATATTCAATAATTCTGTGTTTTTCCGATTTCAATTTCATTATTTTATTTTCAATGTATTTCTTCAATTTTGAATTATTTTTTTATTTTCTATCTAGTTGACCAATTTTTAATTATATTCTTTGAATTTAATAACCATTGTTCAATTTTTTCAATTATTGTTCAATTGTCGATTAATATTTTCTTTTTTTGAATTTTGTTTCTAATTGTCAAATAACTTCGTCATTGTTCCATTATTTCTTTCCATTATTAATTTTTTTATTAATTGTTTCTTTTAATTCTTAATTATTATTTTTTGTAAAGTTTAACATTTAATTCTTCATTTCTTAATTATTTTCTTTGAATTTCAATTATTTTTTTCAATTATCAACTGTTGTTTTCAATTTTTGTAGAATTGGGGAATTTTATATGACGAAATTAGTAGACACCCTACAATTAGTAGAATTTTTATTTTTTAGTTTGTTGTTGATAATTAGTATCACTTGGCTAAAAAAAATTGCACATCTATAGCTTAATTTGATAAAAAGTTGAAATTAAACAAATTTAATTCGTTTAAACAATTAGTAGAGTTGTTAGTTTCAGATCATTGTTACATTGATAAAAAATATGTAATATTAAAAAACGATTGAATAAACAATTTGGCATTATTTTTTGTCCATGCATTTTTTGACATTCCTATTGTGCATATAGAGTGGGTCTGCTAATAATCGGTTTTTGATATTTTTGTTACTTTAGATCAAGTAAATTTTGCAGAATCGGTTTACGAAGAATTAAAAATCGTGTCGTATACCAGACTCAACGAGTGAAAATTTCGTCGTAAATTTAGTAAAATGGCGTTAATTAGATAAAAAGGTACAGATGATGTTTAGGTTTCGTCGTAAAATTTTTAAACGGTTTCTAGTAATTATCACTCTTGTTACCCATCTTCGAAGAAACTGGTCGGTGTCTTTGTTTGTTGGTCTAAGAGTGTGGTAGTTATTTTAGGGTAGACAATATTTCCGGCCATGAAGAGACCTTCGTTACGGATAATGGCCCGATAAGAAAGATTACCCACAGAGTATCTTGGCTCGATTCAGTTTAGTCCAATTAAGACGATTCACAAGTCTCTAAAAGTCGATGCTCCGGGAATCTTAAACGTTTTCAGAATAGTTCCGATTGAAAACGAGTTATCAGCCCGAATGCTACCAGAATTCGGTTATTTTATTTTAACGACACTCCTCGATTACAAGAGAGAGAGAAAATTCGACAGTGTTCTTTAAAATCAATTAAATTCAATGTTAATTAAATTAAATGAAAATTCAATTGCAGGCGTCTCAGATTAAATTGGAAATAGAATCATCAAATAAATCTGGGATAAGTAAAAATAAAACTAAAGTTGATTAAATCTAAAATAAATTAAATCTGTAATCTATAATAATAATCCACAAGATTTATTCAATCATTCATTCTTTTATTCTGTCCACAGCTGAAGTTTGGGATTTAGATATTTTTATGTTTTAAATTAGTTGCGTTTGAAAGAATGTTTATTTTTTAAATTAATTCGAAACCGAGATTTTATTTTATGTATCCAATTATTAATTGCCTTTTATTATAAAAGTAGTATAGCAATATAATAATAGATAAGGAAATATCGTCAATTATTGTACCATTGAAAAGAAAACAAGCACCGTTTTTTTATACCTTATAAGTGTCTTAAACAACTTTCTAAAATAATTTTTTCATTTCTTAAGAATTAAAAATTTTGTTGTTTCAAGACTTATTAAAACTTAACGTTTCAACGTTATTAATTATCAAAAAAAATAATAATAAAATAAATAAATTTCTTTAAATGAATGTTGTATTTTAGATCTTAAAATGCATGAGCAAATTATTATTAAACTTATTTAATTCCTAGTTAACAATTAAATAGAAGAGATCAATTTAAAATTACACTGTTAAAAATTTGGGGAGTTAACGGTTGCTGGAGTTGGGAGTTGAGATTTTAGAGTTAAAAATTGACTCCCCAAGGTGAGTGAGTCTCATAGGCTCCATGTTTAAGAAGAGTGGGGACTGAAGGATTAAGCGTTAACTCTCTTTACTTCAACTCTTCAAGGAGTGCGACTTTTATAGAGTCCCGTAGGGAGTTAAATTTCAACTCCTTTTTTTAACAGTGTACTGTCTATTTTGATGAGAATCAATTTAACTGCGTTTACAGAAAATAAGATTAGTAAAAAATATATTTTACTCTAAAATATTGAACTGATATTTCGATACACTAAAATTTTAGTGAATTAAAATTTAATTCTATCAACAACACAAAAATTTATTAAAATCTAAATTAATAGTTAAGCATCGAAATATATAAGTTTTAATTTCAATTTCAATTGATATAAATAAAAGTTTTAATTTAAACTTATTTTAATCGAACGAATCTATTTTATCATGGTATCAATAAATTACTGTTTCCTCTAATCAAAATTTTCTTTGATGTAAATAACAAATCATTCAAATTTTTATTAGTTTCGGCTTTAATTATCTAAATTTTAATCAATCCTTATGTTTTTATAATCCTGAATATTATAACTAAACATTTCAACTGTTTACAATTAAATTTTCTTTTAAGTATAATTTTAACTTAATTTTAAATTCCACTAGTCACAATTTTCATTGATTCAAATTATAGTCAAAATTATTATTTTCAAAATTTGGACTGATTGAAGCTTTAATATAGGTACACAAAAATTTAATTGAATTTAATTTTTTTATAAGGGTGATTCTACGTCAGAAAAATCACAATCTGCAAGTGGTTCACAGAATTTAATGATACTTGGTGAAATTGTAGTATAATATGAGAGAAATTAGTCAGCAAAAGGAATTTTTAAAATATCATAAATTGTAGGAGTTATACTATTTTGAATTTTGATGCAACATTTTCTTAATTATTTTATATCTCGGTCAATTTTTAACGGATTTTGATGAGTCACACACCAATTTTTTCATAAAATTGTGTATTTTTAGAAAATAATAAAGCAAAAAACGAAATTTATTATTTAGATAGTAAAAAAGTGAAAATAAAACTTTATTTATATTTGTTTTCAATTTTGACCCAAGTCTTTAATTTTTAAATTTTTTAATAATATTCCCCTTTATTTCATCTTTATTTTAAAATAAAGATCATCCTGGAGACTTTATTAGATCTTGTGATATCGTCCTTTTAGTATCATCATCTCAAAGAAAAATACTACGTGAATTTATGTTTTTACCTTCATTTGTTTTTCGACATTTTTTTACAATTAGAAACTATTTACTGTGAAGATTTCATTTCAATTTCTTTATTAAATAAAGTGAAAATCCAATAAAATTGTTATTCTATTAAGAGGTTTGGAGATAATTATTAATTTTAAGTAAAAATAAAAACATTTAATTAAATTATGAAAATTAAACAATTCAATACAGAAAATATTTTGCTGCTAAAGAAACCTTCAAATTTTAAGTCCAAGTATCATAAAAACAAAAGCGATAGATTTTAGGACAATTATGTGAATTTGTATACTATTAAATCAGTTATACTTGTTTTGTTACAAATTTTTTAATTTTTAAATTTTTTATTAAGGCAAAATTGCTTACTAAATAAATCATTGTATAAATATTTATTATATTATATTATAATTATATTGTTATTAAATAAATAATGATTTAACTACCTAAATTTATTCAATTATATTAAAATTAATTTTTAATTAAATTTTTTTTATTTTTACTTAAAATTAATCATTATTTACAAATCTATTAATAGAATAACAATTTTATTTGATTTTCACTGTATTTAATAGAGAAATTAACAAAAATCTTCACAGTAAATAGTTTCTAATTGTAAAAAAATGTCGAAAAACAAATGAAGGTAAAAACATAAATTCACGTATAGTATTTTTCTTTGAGATGATGATACTAAAAGGACGATATCACAAGATCTAATAAAGTCTCCAGGATGATCTTTATTTTAAAATAAAGATGAAATAAAGGGGAATATTATTAAAAAATTTAAAAATTAAAGACTTGGGTCAAAATTGAAAAAAAATATAAATAAAGTTTTATTTTCACTTTTTTACTATCTAAATAATAAATTTTGTTTTTCGCTCTATAATTTTCTGAAAATACACAATTTTATGAAGAAATTGGTGGGTGACTCGTCAAAATCGGTTAAAAATTGACCGAGATATAAAATAATTAAGAAAATGTTGCATCAAAATTCAAAATAGTATAACTCCTACAATTTATGATATTTTAAAAATTTCTTTTGCTGACTAATTTCTCTCATATTATACTACAATTTCACCAAGTATCATTAAATTCTGTGAATCACTTGCAGATTGTGATTTTTCTGACGTAGAATCACCCTAATAATTAAAAGTTTCAATAGAATGGTTAATGTTCAAAATAATTCCAATGTGCATTGTTAGATTTCTACAGAATTAAAAGTTTAAAATAATTGAATTTTATTACAGCCTACTATTAAAATATGAATAACTTGTAGTTTCTATACTAATTAAAGTTTAAAAGAATTTAAAATCGAAGGTGTAATTAAAATCAAGTTTAATTTTTTAATTTGTGAATGTATAGAATTAAAATAATTATGTTTTTTAAAACAATTATTTAAATTACTTAAAGTTAAAATCAATTTGAGTCAAAATTTCTTTGCAAGTATTTTAAGTTTGGAAAAATTAAAATTTCTATCGTTAGAAATTTTTAAGAATAAAAATTCTAATTAAGTAAAGTTCGTAATAATTGAAAATTGTATTAAATAAGAAATTATGAATAAAAAATTTTCCTCCTTAGAATTTTGGGTAAAAATTATAGAAGTTTAAATGCATTTTGTCCAAAAAAATATTTTTTCCTTTTTTTAATATAAAATTGTAAAATTCGTGCTTTTTAAAAACACTTTTTATTTACTCTTACTTATTTCTCTAAATCTTAAAATCTTCAGCAATTTTACTTTGCATACAATAAAAGTTATATTTCTCTAAAAGTCTAAATCATTAATTTTATTATAATTAAATAACAAATTTTATTAATTTATTATTTTTATTTGAATTTGAAAAAATTGCTAATTGTAAATGACTAAAAACAATATTGCTAGTTTACAAAAAATTGAATCTAAAGTAAATTAAATCTAGAATAAATGTAATTAGAATCAAATTATTTTCGGAAGTGTCAAAAAAAGTAAAAGGCAGTAAATTTCGTGAAAAAGCGGAACGAAAGTAGAAGAAGGAAAATTGAGAAAGGAAGAAAGTACACCTGCTTTTTATTTTGAGAGTTTAACGAATCCGTGAAGGTCATTTGGTGAAATCTTGTCCTAGAATATTTCCAATTGCGAGTGCAGAATGGACCGGAGGGTCGACATAAATTCACAGCAATTTCCTGACAATTAAAATAGAAGACCAGCGTGACGTAATTGTGCATACTATGCGCTATTGTCGCCTCATTGTAAAAAGATTTTCTCTCTCGTCGCCGACCATTTTCCGCCTCGGAACTCCGGAAGTTCATGGACCACTTGGGTCGAATGAGTGTAGCAAAAATTTGTTTCTCTCCCAAGGTCCTCTTTCTTTGGGGAAAGTCCGCCCTCACCGCAAAAATTGTTCACATTGCTGTGACTAAAACTATTTCATTCACAAGTTTAAAAATGTTATTGTCAAGCTTAAAAATATTGTACTCTTTCTTCACGATTGTTAAGACTTCTCACTACGTGGACTTTTTTAAAGTTAAAAAACTCTTGTAATGCTAGAAACGTATTTCCGTGAAAAAACAAATTGGACGGAAATCTTTAGAATTGGAGAAGGAAAATGTGTATTTTGGAATTTTAGTTGGGTATAAAATTGAGAAAATAATAATTATCAAAATAAATCTGGAAATTGAGGTTATGAGAGGTTACAGTCTAGTGAAGATTTTCTGATTTTTAGGTTGGTAGTAAATGCAGTTTTAAAGAAGGTTCTCTCCATTGTCATAACCTCAAACTAAACAATGGCTTTTCACATCAAATAATAATATTATTAAAATTAATTTCACTAAATTTTAAAATATCCTGAGGCTTAATTATGTAAAGTTGAATTCGAACTCGCCGAGGGGCTACTCACTCTCGAATCAGTCCGAATCAGTTGAACACTAACAGATGATTTCAACTGATTCCTGCTGATTGCATTCACTATTTAAGTTAAACTAACCTCTCACTATTCCCACTATCCGCTCACTAAATACAGTATTTGCAGTATTTACACTATTCGCTCCTTATTTTCGTTATTCGTGCTTTATTTCTTTTGTCTCTGCTGTCTCATTAAATATCAATTACACAAAATTTTTGTAAAAATACTTTTTGTAGAGAATAATAGAATCTACAATTTTTATTAAAAACTTTTTTTTCTAACTAAAATAATAAAAAAGTTATAAACAAAAAACTGATAAAAGTGAAGAAAGTGAAGAAAGTGAAGAAAGGAAAATCTTTGATATTAATTAACTCACTTATTATTAACTTTAGGACTAAAATAGTTTAAATATATTTTAAATTGTACTCTTTAACAAATTGTTTAAATGGCAAAACTTAACAAATTTTAATTATCTTTATTTAATAATTTATTTAATTACTTTTACATAACATAAAAATGAATTCCACTAATAATTAATTATTTTCAAGTAAATGATTAAAAAAATCTTATTATTGAATCAAACTGACTTTTTGTTACATAGTTAGTTATTTTTAATTAATATATATATATATGGGGCAAAATTTCTCAACTGTACCAATCGAAAAAATAAAAAGGGCTAATATTTGCACAAAATGTAGTATTGTAGGTCAGTACTTTAAGCACCGATTATTATAAAATTCTAATAAAAATTGTAGAAGGGGGAAGGGGTTGAAGATTCTGGTCCAGTGTGAAAAGGCTATTTTTTGAAAAATCGTAACCATTATGCAAAAAGGTGAACAAAAATTTGGCCTACACTCTAAAAACAAGTGTCTTATTTTGTCCTCACTTTTAAGACATTTTAGAGTGTCTTAATTTTAAACCATTGAGAAAGTGTCTTAAAAATACCTGTAAGACGCTTTCTAAACGTCTTATGTCTTAAAATAAGACACTTGTAAGACACCTTTTTTTACAGTGTATATGTTTTCGAAAGTCTTTATCTTCCTCTTTTGAATGGTAAAAATTTTTTTTTTAAATTTTAACCTATTTTTTTAAAGAAGAAACATTTTTTTATACATTTTTTAATAAAAATTTGTAAAAAATAAAATATGTTACAAACAAATAAACTTTTGGTAATTTTAAGCTTACTAACGTAAAGTTTATTAAATTCCGGACCCAACAAGCATAGTGATGCATGTCGAGCAAACGATCTGATCGATTTTGATATCGATCGTCAGTTGTTTGCTTGGATCGTCTCGATTTTATTTTATATAATTAATTAATTTTATAATTAATTATACAGGCTTAAATAAAACTTTTCTTTAAAAAAGAATGTTAATATATGTGTATTCTAAAGATTTGTTTGTAGTAATTTATTTTATATAAAGCATAATTATAATAAGTAAAATCGATTTAAGATTGATCTAGAAATTGACGATTTTTTGTCATATTGAACAGCATATTTTTTTATTATGAGGACTCAAAATTAGTATATTTCTTTTGCTTATCCAGACACAATTGCTTAAGAACAGTAATTTAATTATTACAAAACTGAATTTCATAATTCTATATTTAAACAAGTGACATATTTAAACACATCATATCTTTTTTATGAAAGCTTGTAATAAGTTCAAACTTTACGCACATTTAAATTTGTACAAACAGTTTTTATCAAAATTTTACTAAGATATTTTGCTTAATTTCTTAAATATTTGAGTAGGAAATATATTACAAATTTAGAAGTCCTTCAAAATTGGTTGGTTTGGCAAAAAATTACTTGAATCGATTTTATTTAAATTAAATATCGTAATTAATATTCATTTAAAAGGTGTAATAGATTTTATTTAAAGGTGTAACATTTATTTTCTTATAATTACTTGCAAATTAATGTTATTTATGATAATTATTATTTCTGGATAAACAAAGTAAATGTACAAACTAATTTTAAATTAAATTAAATTTTCGTAAGTATCCAACTTTCTTATTAAATAGTTTTAAAAAAATATGCTGTCAAATATGCCAAAAATTGTCTATTTTTAAATCAATCTTCAATTCATTTTACTTACTATAATTGTGCTTTATATACAAAATAAATTACTACAAACAAATCTTTAGAATATATTTATTAACATTCTTTTTTAAAGAAAAGTTTTATTTAAGTCTATATTTATTAATTAAAAAAATTACTCATATGACAGTTCAGTATAAATTGCGTACTGAATAAAATATGCCAACAAAAAGAAAAAAACCTAATATTTAAAGATATTTTCAAAAATGATGATAATTATTCAAAGTTAACTAAAAAGTAAAGTTATAAGTATAATTTGATGATATATACTTATAATTAATTATAATATTCATTAATTATAAATTAGAATCGAGACGATCCAAGCAAACAACTGACGATCGATTTCAAAATCGATCAGATCGTTTGCTCGACATGCATCACTAAACAAGCATAATTTGAAGGAATTTTGATAAAGGAATGATAATTTTTCATCATTTTTCGTTAACAGCAATGAGGCAAATTGTAACTATAATGTAATTGTGTATTTTATCTTGTAGGAACTGAGTACAGCATCCCACTGTATTATAAAACATTTTACAATCTTTTAACTTTTCAGTCAATGCTAATATATCATAAAATGGAAACTGTCAAAATAATGATTTTTATTTTCTTATGAATTGTTAATTATTTGAAACTATTTCTTATCTATTTGTGGAAAATTGACTCTCTAAATCTGAATTAGTGGTTTTCTACTAATGAATTAGCGAAAAGTGAGCTACTATTAAAATAGTAAGAATTTTACTAATTCTTAGTAGAAAACTACTAATTTTGTAGTAGAAAACTACTAATTAAATTAGTAAAAAAATCTACTTTTTTGTAATTAAGAATTAGTAGTTTTTTACTAAGAATTAGTAGTTTTTTACTAAGAATTAGTAGTTTTCTACTAAGAATTAGTAGTTTTCTACTAAGAATTAGTAGTTTTCTACTAAGAATTAGTAGTTTTCTACTATATGAATTAGAGAAAAATGAGCCATGAATTTGACTAATTCATAGTAGAAAACTACTAATTCAGATTTAGAGAGGATGAATTAAAATCTTCAAATAACATTTATTTTATCGTTTAACATTGCAAGGAATAATTGTATGACAAAAAAATACCAATAACAAATGTTATAGCTATATTTTTTCAACTTATGTTTGACAGATAGAAAAAGCTGCAAAAAAATGTATTGAAATGAATTTCACTTTTTATTTCTTACGTCGATTTTATAAAATTCATCGTCAGGAAATTACAATTAAAGAGATATAATTTAAAATATGAAATACATATTATTCCAACGTTAAACAAAATGTTTAAAATGACAGGATTATAATTATAGAAATTAATTTTAAAGCTAATAGAATCAAACTTTATTTCGTTAATATTAACCGATTTTTATCAATTTTTTTTTATTTTTCTTCATTTTTCATAACCTACTTAATTGACTTACAAATTTTTTAAATAAATTATTTATTATTAGTTTCTATTTTTCGTTTACGAAATTTAAACATAACAATAAAAAAGATCTTCCAGGTCAACTTTTTTTATTGCATTCCTGGGTCAGGTCAGCAAGAATCGCTGCACTAGCCTCGTCACTATTTACACTATTTACACTATTTCGACACTATTCGTACGTTATTTTCACTGTTCGTTCACTAACTACTGATTCGTACCTTATTAAACACTGCCAATACTGTAAATACTGTAAATACCTTAAATACTGAGTTTAACTTAGTGACACTAAATCGAGAACTAAATTACTGTAAATACGTAAACTATTCGTTATTTGAACGTTAAAATTGACTGATTCGAGAGTGAGTAGCCCCTCGGAACTCGCTATCGCGTTCAATTGTTATCAATAAAAATTTTTCTTAAAAATATTAATCGTTCTAGCCAGTTTCAGTGTTTACATATTTTGTAATATCGTATTTTTAATATGTACGGTAATTCTGTTTAAATTGCAATAAATGTAACAAAGTGTAAAAAATAAAAAAAAAGTTTGCGAAATTGTGATGATTATTTGAAGAATACATTTTTAATTACATAAAGGTTAGTATCATGTTTGTAAAATAATTATTTAATCTATAACTAAAACAGTTAATAATTATTTGAAATGTATGAATTCTAAAATTTTTAACCAAAAATAATAAAAAACAGATGTTTTAATTTTGATATTTGTTAAAGTAGTAAATTAAAACTGTAAATTTTGTAAATTCGCAGATGCAAATTAAATAAATTAATTATTTAAATAAAGTATTTTTAAAAAATGTGTATTTTCTAATTTTTAAATGGGAATAATTCGTTAATTTTAGTCAAATATATACTTAATTTAAATTGACTAGTTTGATTTGAAGCAATAAAAAATTAAGGAAGAATTGGACACCTAACTCGTGAAGAGGTTATGTTTAAAGTAATTATTTTTCTTTGCAAAATAGAAAAATTAACTTTTAATCTAATTTAATTTAGACAAAATGTGTCAAAATTAATTTAAAACAAAATAAACCATTAAAAAATGATAATTGGATGAAAATCGAAGATTTTTGACATTCAGAAACAAATTTATAGTTTCTACCATTTCTCTAAAACGTTTCTGAATGTCAAAAATCTGTAATATTTATCCAATTGTGAATTCTAATGGTTTATTCTGTTTTAAATTAAGTTTGCCACATTTTGTCTAAATAAAATTAGATTAAAAGTTATTTTTTCTATTTCATTTAGCAAAATAATTAATCAAAAAATAAGCTCTTCTTAAATAGGTCTTCAATTCCTCCTTAAATTAAAAGGTTATTTAAATCAAGTATTAAGTAACAAAACCAAATTTCAATTTTTAAAATATTCAACAGTTAATTATTAATAAATTAATTTTTATTCTAAAAAATGTCTCAAACAATTATTTTTTGTCAAATAATAATAATTATTTAACATTTTATGTTTTTTCTTGAAATCTATTTATAATCTGTAATTTTCATCAAATTTTGACAAATAATAGCTCATTTTTATTCTTGAAACATTTCTACAATTTTATTTGTTGATTTCTGATAACCAAAATTTTTTTTCTTAAAAGTTATTAAACACATAAAATTTGTCCTTTACGCATTTTTTAAACAGAATATCATGGAATAAAATTTAACAAATAAAATTTTAGAAAATGCTTTAAGAGCATGTGATGATAATGCTAAATTTGTCCGTAAACTTTCTCCTAAAAGACTGAATATTTTCAAACCAAATTTTGTAGAATTACTTCAAATACCATTAGAATGGTCTCTCTGACCCAATTTTGTTTCATTGTTGTCTTGAAACTAAATTATTTTAAAATATCCTGATTTTTCAAAATTTTCAAAAATTCTTAAAATCGAAAAAAAATTAGTTTAATCACAAAAATGAAACAAAATTGGGTCAGAGAGACCATTCTTATGGTATTTCAAGTAATTCTACAAAGTTTGGTCTCAAAATATTTAGTATTTTAGGAGAAAGTTTACGGACAAGTTTAGCATTATCATCACATGCCCTTAACGAGAAAAATGATTTATTATTTTTCAGAATTGGATGAAAATTGCAGTTGTTCACGAAATTTAAGGAAAAGCCATAAAGTGTTAAATAATTATTATTTAACAAAAAATTTTAGCTCTACCTAACTTTTTTTGAAAAATATACAACTGAATCCTTCATTTGGTAAAATTAAATAGAATAATATTTTTATTTAGGCTAAAAAATGACTTTCTAGTTTGAGGTTATATAAATGTAAAAGAACCTCCTTTAAGAATTTATAACCCACTTGACATAACCTTAATTTAAAAATTTGTTTTTAATAGCAAATGAAATTCCAATTAAAACATTTTCACCAAATTTTGAAAGATCCAGTTGCTAAATTTACGAAAAATAGAGTTTTAAACAAGAATATTACAAAATATTATATTAAAAATTATTATTTAAAATTTTGTCAAACCCACCTTTTATTTTAACCTCTTTAAATTTTAATAATCACAGAAACTTATATATTACTTTTTTAAAAATTATTTAGGCTATTTAGGTCTCTAAAATACAGATTTATAATACAGATTTATAAATTATAATACAGAGTTATCAAATATAGAAAATCATAACTTTTTACCAATTTAGGATTTGTAATTAATAAAAATAAAACTTCTTTCAGAAATTTTGCTGCTTTAAAGTAACATTTTTTTTTCTTCTTTTAAACTTTTCAACATTTGCTGGAAAACCATAATTTTAAAAGTTTGGAAAAAAAATTATGCACTAATGAAAAATTGACCCCCCCCCCCCCCCCCGCCGTCCCTATGGAGAGAATAAAATTTCATTTATTTTCCATCGCAAATTTAATTAATTTATTTTTAATTAATCTTTAAAATCTACAAAGCGTTTGACTTTTATAAATCTAATTTTTTCCAAAGAATCCAAAATGGTCAAAAGTTAAGAAATACTAAAGTAAAAAAAAATTTAAAAAAGAAATGTTTCCTAGAATCTTAATTTTCATATTTTTTTCTAATCATATATGAACTTTTTGTTACACGTTTTTTATTTCTAAAAAATTTGTCTTTTCTTCTAATTAATAAATTTTTTGTACAATTTTATACTTTCCCAAAAAAGTTATTTACTCTTTTCTTACACTTTCTCATAACTTTTTAAACTTTCTCAAGTTTCAAATATTGAGTCTTTTTCTTTTTCATCTTTTGCTATTTTTACTTAAAAATTTAACGCAATTTTGTGTTTATAATGTTTAGTCCAATTTTCACGATTTTTATTGATCTTTTAATTAATTTTCACAATTTTTTAAAAATTATTCCGCAAGTTTTTTAATTTGTCAATTTATACGTTTTTCATTCTTCTCGCTTGTTTCTTCTTATTTTTTTTAATAATTGCGTAAACGTAATTTTCTTCCAAACTTTAACATTTTTTCGTAAATTATCGCATGGATTCTTAAATTTAAATTTTTTTTCGGTTTTTTTAAAAAAATACCCTAATATTTAAAAATGTTCCTTCTTCAACATTTTATCCCATTGTTCCTTAAATTTTATTTTTAACTTCAAGTTAAAATTTTTATCTCTCCTTCAAAATTACGAATCATATATTTTTTAATTCCTCATGTTTTAAATAAATTCCTCAACTTTTATTATTTAATTATTTTTTAATATCTTAAATATATCTTTTACTTTTCTTTTTATCTTTTAGTTTTTTTTATTTTTACATTCATTTAGAATTCACTGAAAACTTTTATGTATTAAAATAATCTGCAGCGCAATTGTTTTAAGCCAATTTCAGATTATTTATATTCAATTTGGTATAAAAAAAGAGCGTTGCAGATTAATTTAATCCAAAACAATTTTCTGTTTAAGATTTTAAATTATTTACCTATTTTTCTCATTTTTTCAATTTTTTAGACTGTATTTAAATATATTTTTATTTATAAACTTTTATTTTCTAATTTTTTTCATTTTTTGGCACTTTTGTGTATTTATTTAATGTGAGATTGAGTTAAACTCAATTAAAACTATAAAGTTAGAAATTAGAAAACATGATAAGTACTCTTGAAGCAATTCAACCATAAAATCACCGTGAAAACAAATTAAAGTAGAAGAAATAACACCTTTGAAAAATGATCAATAAAAAAAAGGTGCAAAAGAATGACCTACCGGTCTTTCCTTGTAAAGGCGACTTTTTTCAGACAGGAAGATACCTGAGAACCTGTTGAACCTCGATAAGCAAACTCGAGATAAGATACGCTAATTGAGAGATCTTAATTAGAGATCGGGACCTCCCATATACCAATTTTTACATTACTACTCGCTGGGCACAAGTATCCAAATTAAAGATCTACTTTTTCGGTCATTCCCTCATGCCTTCACGTTCATCGATTTTACTCGTTTTTTTTCTTCTCTTAAATACATTCAACCCCTTGACATAACCTCAAAATGATCTTTAGCATTAAAAAAAAAACTGATATAAAAGTTTAAAACACGCACAATTTTTAGATAAAAATGTTTTGGGTGAAAATTATTTTTTTTTAGGTTATGTTAAGGGCTCCAACATCCTTTATTGAAAAATACTTATTTTTAGTATATTTCTCAAATAAATGTATTAATTAATTTATTATCAATAAATAAATTTCCACGAATTATTTCTTCAAAACATACATTTTTCCATAAACTCACTTCTTCTGTCTCCGCAAATTTTACTCCATTTTCAAAACCCATTTTCCCGCCAATTTCCGGAATCGCCTTTAAAAAAACCCCATTTCCCAAATAAATTCATTCCTCAATGCAATCTTTGTCCTATATAATTTATTAAAAGTTCAACCCCCCCCAAGAAAAATGCAAATCATAACTCAAAAAACGAGAATCAAGATAAGACGGTATTTCCGCTTCTCAAACGATTTATTAAGGACGAAGTGGAAAGTGGAAGCTCATAAAAAACAAAAGCTATATGATGCCCAAGTAAGAATCAAGATTTTTGCGAGATAGGACTATTATATATTTTCGTGGCATGCCAGTGTGAATGAAATTGCACGAGGGTTGTTGTATACAAGATATATGCGGAATAAAGGAGGGAGTTAAATTTAATAGCTTTCTCTGGTCGAGACACATGATTTCTAGATCAAACACTTGAACGTGTTAAAGAAGGAAGCGGTAAGGGTTGGCTTAGGGGATCGAGGAAAGGATTTTTTATATGTTATTTGAGGAGCTCTTGAAAATCCACTCTCGGTGAAATCAACGGTCGGAATTGAAGTATCCTGTATAGATGCTTGTAGATTGCACAAGTGTATGACTATATATATAGTTCTCCCTAGAGATTTCCTAATCACTCTCCTTGGATGCTTCCAGACCACAAATGCCCTTTCATCGCTTATATTGGCACTTGTACTTAAATTCACATCAAAATTCTCCAATTTTCTGATCAAATGTCATCAGTCACTGCAAAAATACCTTTACAAAAATTGGAATTTAATTTTAATCCAGTAATCATATTTTTGAGAATTAGTTGATAAAATGACTATTTTCGGCATTAGTGGTGAAAATTACCATTTTCTACACTAGTGGAGAAAGTGGCAGTTTTTAACACTAGTGGTGAAAGTGACCATTTTCCAAACTAGTGGTGAAAGCGGCCTTTTTCTACACTAGTCGTAATACGACCGTTTTCTACACTAATAGTGAAAGTGTCCGTTTTCTACACTAGTGGTAAAGTGACAGTTTTCGACACTAGTTGGAAAATGACAATTTTCTACACTAGTTGGGAAAATGACAATTTTCTGCACTAGTTGGGAAAATGACAATTTTTTACTCCAGTGTAGAGAATTACCATTTTCAACACTATATGGAAAAAATAACCGTTTTGGACACTAAAGGACAAAATAACTACTTACGACACTAGTGGGGAAACATCAGTTTCGATACTAATAGGAAAAATTACCAATTTCGTCCACTGGTGGAAAAATGAACATTTATGACACGAAAATATATTTAAAGTCAAGGTATCTAAGTTATTTTTTTCAATTTTTAATTTATTAAATTATATTTCAATAGATTTCCGGAATTTTCAAATTATAATTTTTAAAATTATTTTTTACCTGATTTAGGTACTACATCTTTAATCATTTATTTCAAATATCAATTGATTAAAAAAATTTTAAATGAATTTTAAAACATTTTAATTAATTTTTTTCAAATTTACAATTAGGGGAAAGTGGGGCAAAACCGCTAAGCGGGGCAAAGACGTTTTTCAAAATATCTCCCTTATTTCTAGACCGTTTCAACTTATGTTTAAAGTTTATCATAATTGTAACTGGAGCCATTGTTTTATAAAAAAAAATCTTGAAAATATAAAATGCTTTAGCAAATATACCAAAAAAATCGTTTTTACAAGTAAGAGATGAAAATTTTATTGATCAAAACTAGTAAATTTTAAATCTAAATGTGAATTCTAAAAATTTTTAAATGTCACGTTCTAATAGAGTAATATTTATCTACACAATCTCTGTGGAATCCAGGTTTAATTTTTAATCTAAATATATAAAATTTTAAATTAAAAAAAGTTTTTTCGTTTGGGGCAAAGACGTTTGGAAAATATTTCATAAAAAACAATTGAATATTAAAAACTGCATTAGCATGTAATTTTAAATGATGCAAATTTCATGCTAATCAACTGTTAACCTGCATTTTTTCATCAAAACAAATAAGTATTTTTGTCTGTTTAATTTATTGTTATTATTATTATTATTTAATCATTAAATTATTTATTAGCGTTTACTACTAATTTAAAAAAAAATTATGAATTTTGAATATTAAATAAGCATTATTATTTAATCATATTTTCGCATGGTTATTTAAAAAACATTCTATTTTTGAAAAGTCGATAAAGTAGATTTTGAAACAAAATAAAAAAACAATTAAATTGAAAATATGAGGTTAAAAATACAAGTCGTCATTATTTTTCAATAAAATCGATTAAATCTCTTAAAAAATCTGTAAAATATTTATGTTTTATAATTATTGCACCAATAAATGTTATTTAAAGTATATTTTAGATCATTTATTATATTTGCAATAATAATATTAGCAAAAACGTCTTTGCCCCAACAGTTGGGGCAAAGCCGCTAATTTGAATCTTTTTAAATACAATTAAATAATGTAATTATGATTATGAAAAATGTAATAACGACTATTAAAATCTGTTACTGGTTAGTTTTAGTCGTGTCACAAACAAAAATGACTCCAATTGAATGTATAGTTAAAAATTTGTGCATCGGTAAACTTAAACCTAGCGGTTTTGCCCCACCTTCCCCTACTTTCAGTATTTTGTAATTAATTTCCTAAATTTTCAATTATTTTTTAAAATTTTCATTATTTTTTAAAATTTGTCATTATTTTTGCCATTTTTTAATTACTTCCTTTAATTTGATATATATTCTGTAATTTTTTTCAATTATTCTTCTCAATTCTCGATTGTTTTCTTAATTTTAAATTAATAGTCTTCAATTTTTAATTATTTCTATAATTTTTTAACTTTTGTCTCCAATTTTTAATTTTTAAACATTATTTTCAATTTGCTTTACTTAATCTTCATTTATCAATTTTCAATTTCAATTATTTTTTTCAATGTTTAATTTGTTTTAGGACTTTCTCATTGATTTTTCCGATTTTTATTTTTTAATTACCTTCATATTTTTTTAATTACTTTCCTAAATTTTGAATTATTTTTTGTAATTCTCGATTGTTTTCATCAATTTTGAATTATTTTTTCAATTATTCTCATCATTTTTAAATTAATTTTTTCAATTTTCAATTATGTATTTTCTCAATTTTCAATTAGTTTCTTCAATTTTCAATTGTTTCTATTATTAAAACTTCAATTATTTATCTCAAATTTGAATTCTTTCTTTAAATTTTTATTAGTTTTATAATCTTTTTTAATTTTTTTTCAAATTTTTTATTGTGTTCATCATTTTTTTATTAATTACCTGAATATAATTTTTTTTTAAATTTATCATTATTCTTATCCTTTTTTAATTATTTTCTTTTGCTTCATACATATTTTCTATTCTTTCAAATTATTTTTCTTATTTCTTAATTTTGTTTTTAAATTGTCAATTATTTTCATTATTTTTAATTTATTTTCCTCAATTTTTTATTATTTCCTCCAATTTTTAGTGTATAAAATTATATTTCAATAGATTTCCAAAATTTTCAGTCCTCCATCTATAATTCCAATTCTTTTCTTCAATTTACAATTACGTTTATCAATTCTTAATTTTTTCATACAGTTCGTACTTATTTGTATTATTATTTGATTAATTTCATAAACTGTCAATTACTTTTATCAAATTTTAATTATCATATTCAATTGAAATTAATTTTTTCTTGTTATTAAATATTTTCATTATTTTTCAATTAATTTCCAAAACTTGGAATTACTTTTTTACATTCTAAATTTTTTTGTTATTTTTTCATTGTGTTTATCCTTTCTTAGTTATTTTTTTAAATTTTTAAAATGTTTTTTAATTTTATCGCTTATTTTCCATAAATTTTATTTATTTTTTTTTTATTTTCAATTATTTCTAAAATTTTGAAAACATTTTCTCCAATTTTCAGTTTTAAAACATATTTCTTCATACACTTTCTAAATTTTTCATTTATTAATCTGAAATTTCAGTTATTTGTATTATTTTTTAATTATTTCCATCATTATCAAATTGGTTTCTTTAATTTTTCAATTTTTTTCTCCAAATTATAATTTTTAACATTATTCTTGAACTGATTTACTAATCCTTTAATCATTTATTGCAAATATCAATTGATTAAAAAAAGTTTTAATGAATAGAATTTATCAATTAATTTTTTTAAATTTACAATTACTTTCCGTATTTTATAATTAATTTACTAAATTTTCAATAATTTTTCTCAAATATAATTATTTTTTTTAAATTTATCATTATTTATGTATTTTTCAATTATTATTTTATTTAATTTGATGTATATTCTGTAATTTTATTTAATTATTATTTTCAAATCTCGATTGTTTTCTTCAATTCTCAAATATATTTTAAATTTTAAATTTAATTAATTTTAGATAGCGTTAAATTCTTTTTAAATGAATTTTAAATTATTTTTTAAAATTTATCAATATTTTTGCCATTATTTAATTATTTCCTGGAATTTGATGTAACTTTTTTCAATTATTCTTTTCAATTCTCGATTCTTGTTTTCTTTAACTTTTAAATATTTTTTAAATATTGAATTATTGTCTTTAATTTTCAATTATTTCAATAACTTTGTGATTTTTTTTCTCCAAATTATAATTTTTCAAAATTAAACCTGTAATCATTTATTTCAAATATCAATTGATTAATAAATCTTTTAATGAGTTTCAGAATTTTTAAAAATTAATTTTTTTGAATTTTACAATTACTTTCGGTATTTTCTAAGTAATTTCCTAAATATTCAGAAATTTATTTCAAATTTCAATTATTTTTTAAAATTTACCATTATTTTTGACATTGTTGAATTATTTCCTTGAATTTGATGTAGTTTCTGTAATTTTTTTCAATTATTCTTTTTAATTCTCGATTGTATTTTTCAATTTTCAAATATTTTTTAAATTTTAAATTACTGTCTTTAATTTTTACTTATTTTGAGAACTTTGCAATTTTTTTCTCCAAATTATAATTTTTTAAAATGAAACCTTTAATCATTTATTTCAAATACCAATTGATTAAAAAAATTTTTAATAAAATTTAGTACTTTTCAATAAACTTTTTTAAATTTACAATTACTTTCGGTATTTGTAATTAATTTCTTAAATTTTTAATTATTTGTCTCAAATTTCAATTATTTTTAAAATTTTTTATTTTTTTTTACATTTTTCAATTACTTCCTTTAATTTGATATGTATTCTGTAATTTTTTTCAATTATCCTTCTCAATTCTCGATTGTTTTTTACAATTCTCAAATATTTTCTTAATTTTAAATTATTGTCTTCAATTTTTAATTTTTTCTATATTTTTTTTAATTTTTGTCTTTAATTTTTAATTTTTAAAAATTATTTTTAATTTGATTTACTTAATCTTTATTTATCAATCTTTAATTTTAATTCTTTTTTTTCAATGTTTAATTCGTTTTATGACTTTCTCATTGATTTTTCCGATTTTTAATTACCATCATAATTTTTTAATTACTTTCCTAAATTTTGAATTATTTTTCGTAATTCTCGATTGTTTCCATCAATTTTGAATTTTTTTTTTTCAATTATTCTCATCATTTTTAAATTAATTTTTTCAATTTTCAATTATGTATTTTCTCAATTTTCAATTAGTTTCTTCAATTTTCAATTGTTTTTATTATTAAAACTTCAATTATTTATCTCAAATTTGAATTCTTTCTTTAAATTTTTATTAGTTTTATAATCTTTTTTAATTTTTTTACTAATTTTTAATTATGTTCATCATTTTTTTATTAATTACCTAAATATATATATTTTTAAATTTATCAGTATGCTTATCCTTTTTCAATTCTTTTTTTTTGTTTCATATATATTTTCTATTCTTTCAAATTATTTTTCTCATTTCTGAATTTTGTTTTTAAATTGTCAATTATTTTCCTCAATTTTAATTATTTTCTGCAATTTTTAATGTATTAAATTATGTTTCAATAGATTTCCTAAATTTTCAGTCCTTGATCTCAAATACCAATTCTTTCCTTCAAATTACAATGTTATGTTTATCAATTCTTAATTTTTTCCTACTATTCATACTTATTTGTATTATTCTTTAACTAATTTCATAAACTGTCAATTATTTTCATCAAATTTTAATTATTTTCTTCAATTTAAATTATCTCTTTCTTCTTATTAAATACTTTCATTATTTTTCAATTAATTTCGAAAACTTAGAAGTATTTTTTTACATTCTAATTCTTTTTAATTTTTTTTTTCATTGTATTTATCATTTATCCGTTATTTTATAAAATTTTAAATATGTTGTATAATTCTATCTCTTATTTTTGATAAGTTATATTGATTTTTTTTTAATTTTCAATTATTTCTATAATTTTAAAATATTTTATCCAATTTTTAGTTTTAAAAAGTATTCTTTTCATACACTTTCTACATTTTCCATTTATTAATCTCAAATTTCAGTCATTTTTCAATTATTTCCATCATTATTAAATTGGTTTCTTTAATTTTTCAATTTTTTTCTCCAAGTTATAATTTTTAAAATTATTTTTTAACTGATTTACTAAACCTTTAATCATTTATTTCAAATTTCAATTGATTAAAAAAGTTTTAATGAATTTTAGAATTTATCAATTAATTTTTTCAAATTTACAATTACTTTCTATATTTTGTAATTAATTCCCTGAATTTTCAATTATTTTTCTCAAATTAAATTTTTTTTTAAAATTTATCATTATTTTTGCCATTTTTCAATTATTTCATTTAATTTGATGTATATTCTGTAATTTTTTTCAATTATTATTTTTAATTCTCGATTGTTTTCTTCAATTCTCAAATATGTTTAAAATTTTACATTGAATTAATTTTAAATAGCGTTAAACTTTTTTTTAATGCATTTTAAATTATTTTTAAAAATATTTTTTAAAATTTATCAATATTTTTGCCATTATTTAATTATTTACTTGAATTTGATGTATATTCTGCAATTTTTTCCAATTATTCTTTCCAACTCTAGATTGTTGTCTTCAATTTTTAAATATTTTTTAAATATTAAATTATTGTCTTTAATTTTCAATTATTTCTATAACTTGTCAATTTTTTTTCTCCAAATTATAATTTTTGAAAATTAAACCTTTAATCATTTATTTTAAATATCAATTGATATAAAATTTTTTTAATGAGTTTCATAATTTTTCAATTAAATTTTTTGAATTTTACATTTACTTTCGGTATTTTGTAAGTAATTTCTTAAATTTTCAGAAAGTTATCTCAAATTTCAATTATTTTTTAAAATTTATCATTATTTTTGCCATTTTTCAATTATTTCCTTTAATTTGATATATATTCTGTAATTTCTTTAAATTATTCTTCTCAATTCTCGATATTTTTCTACAATTCTCAAATATTTTCTTAATATTAAATTATTGTCTTTAAGTTTCAATTATTTTTATAATTTTTCAATTTTTTTCTCCAATTTTTAATTTTTAAAATTATTTTCAATTTGATTTACTTAATCTTTATTTATTAGTCTTAAATTTCAATTCTTTTTTTCAATGTTGAATTTTTTTTACGACTTTCTCATTGATTTCTTCGATTTTAAATTATCTTCATAATTCATTTTTTCTCTATTGAGAAAAAATGACCAAATGTATCTAAATCGGAATAAAAAATGTAAAACTCGTTTAAATATCACAAAAAAAAAAAAATTAGAATCTCAAACTCGAAAAGGAAATTGAGGTATTGATCATAAATTGACTGTAAAAGGATACAAAAAACTACGAAATACGTGTTGAAAGACTTGTATTTAATTATTGTCAATTTTTCGGTGGACGCTGAATACCTAAAAGCATTTTGAACGAGTCTTATTAGGAACATGATTGATCCACTATCTCATTTTCCTCTTTTCGTATTATATATATAATATATTCTTTTTAGGAAGAGAAAAACATTAATGTGATAATCAGTTTTGATGTTTAGGAAAATATCTGATTGGAAAAGGAGATACATGGAATGTAGAGGTATACAGACATCATTAACTCACAATAATTATAGCAGTGTATGAGCGTGTATTTGACAGTGTTTTTTTTCTCTTTTGTTTTCTCTCTCATTCTCTTTTCTCTCGTTTCGTCATTCTCTCTCTCGCTTTCTTACGGGGGCACACAGTATTAAGAGTATGATTACGATTTATGTCGGAATGTTATTATTGCTAGTTGCTGCCGAGCGAACTGTCCTCGTTACTCAAATCTCGACAATTTTTAAACATTATTATTCATATATATAATAATAATTTAACAAACAATTCGCCTGATCGTTTAGACGAATTTTTTCACTATATATTATATTATTATTTTCATACTATTGTTTCATCTCAAAACTCACACAACTTTATTATATAGTTACATCGATTATTATTTTTTTTTTCTTTCTATTCAAAACAGCGAAAAATATATCATCGAAGCGAAAATTTACAATTGGCGGGAAATAAAGTGCGAATTCTAGTAAAGGAATTGTTTTTTTTTTTTTAAAAAAAGATTCTTTATTTTTCGTGAAAATAATATTTTCGTGGTACAATTACAGTTCGCTCGGGTACATCAACACATCAATTTAATGGATAACGGAGTATGTATGCCTCTATATTACAACGCGAATGGTGTAGGTGTGTCTGTCGACATCATCGTAAATTATAATCCATTATTATTATTCATCTTGATCGTCTTCTTGATTTATCATCAAGTGAGTCTAACAAGTCGGTATTAAATATCTTACAATACACATCATCTTTTATATATTTATTTATATAATATTTATACTTTACCTTTCTTCATAATATTCATTTATTATTGTATACTATCTATCTATAGGGTAGTCAGATTCTTCATTTTTTAATTCTTTTTTTTTTTTATTTACTTTAATCTCGTTCGCTTCGTCTTTTGTCGCTGATTCGGCGGTTGGCGAGAGTGAGAAAAAGAGACGACTCACTTCTGGGCCATGCAATTTGTCGAATGATTAAAACATTCGTAACATAAAAAGTATTTTGATTAATTTCTCAAGTTTAAAAAAATATCTAACGGTTGCTTTCGTTTATTTCAAAACATTTTCAGGATCAAACTTTCACGCACGATAACTTGACTTCAAGTTTACAGGTAAGTTTTTTATGGAATGATGTCGGGTAACGTCGCTGCGCCAAAAATTTCCTTTCTTTAAAAATAAATTCTCGTGTTATTCAAGTTTGGTTTGAAATTATACGTTTTCTTGGAAAATTAACTTCTTTGGAAAATTTGCCATTTTAATGAATATTCGAGCTTTTAAAAAAAATTACATTGAGAATTTCATTAAAATCGCAAACTTTCATGTACATTTTTGGTTTGTTCGAATTTAAAATTAAGGTTTACTTGAAATTTAAGTTTTAATCCCAATTAAAATGTTTAAATCAGGGATTCCAATTTTAATTGACGTAACAAAGTTATTTGGGTTTTTACTGATTTTCGGTGAAATAATAATTAAATTTTAATAAAATAAATATTTTTGGTCAATATTTTCAGTCAAATAGTATTTAATTAACTTAACATGTATTTAATTAAAGAAACATGTTTTGGATTATGTTGATGAAATAAATATCGATAAAATAAATATTGATAAAATAAATATCGATTGAATAAAAATGTCTTCAATTAAATAAACATGTATTTGAGCCAATTAACATGTTTTCAATCAAATAAAAAATTACCATATAACTTAGTAATGCCTTTATTGATTGAAACATATTTTAAGTAACTAAAAAATTTCCGGTCAAATAAAAGTTTGATTAAAAACGTGTTTTAATGAAATGAACATGTCCTCGATCAAATAAAAATGTTTTTTATTAAATAAATATGTTTTCGATCAAATAAATATCTGTTTAATCAAATAAAAAATTACCATATAAATTAGTCATGCCTCAAATGATTGAAAGATGTTTTAAATAACTAAAAAGCTTTCGATCAAATAAAGATGTCTTCAATGAAATAATTTTTTTCGATCAAATAAGCATGTCCTCAATCAAATAAAAAATTACCTTATACCTTAGACATGCCTTTAATGACTAAAACATGTTTTAAATAACTAAAAAGTGTTCGGTCTAATAAAAGTTGGATTAGAAAACATGTTTTAATTAAATCAGCATGTCCTCGATTAAATAAAAATGTGTTTAGTTAAATAAATATGTCTTTGATCAAATAAACATGTCTTTAATCAAATAAAAATTTACCTGATAATTTAAGAATGACTTTAATGGTTTAAACAAGTTTCAAGTAACTAAAAAGCTTTCGGTCAAATAAAAAACAATTTTTAATGAAATGAACATGTCCCCGATTAAAAAAAAATGTTTTTATTTAAATTAATATGTCTTTGATAAAATAAACATGTTTTTAATCAGGTGAAAATTTACCTGATAACTTAAACATGCCTTTAATAATTTAAACATGTTTTAGATAATAATAAAAAATTTCGGTTAAATAAAAGATCCTTTTGTTATAAAACATGTTTTAATGAAATGGATATTTTTTTGAAATAAAGATGTCTTTAATCAAATAAAAATGTCTCCAATTGAATAAATATGTCTTCGATCAAATAAACATGTCCTCAATCAAATAAAACTTTATCTGATAAGTTAAAAAATGCTTTTAATTATTTGAACATGTTTTAAGTAACTA
Source organism: Ganaspis brasiliensis (assembly GCA_037103525.1). NCBI lineage: Eukaryota > Metazoa > Arthropoda > Insecta > Hymenoptera > Figitidae > Ganaspis > Ganaspis brasiliensis. Next base: position 1,778,386 of record JAZKLR010000194.1, read on the forward strand.
AAAAGTTTTTGGTCAAATATAAGTTTGATTAAATAACAAGTTTTAATGAAATGAACATGTCCTCGGTCAAATAAAAATGTTTTGAATTAAATAAATATGTCTTTGATAAAATAAACCTGTTTTCAATCAGATAAAAAATTACCTGATAACTTAAGCATGCCTTTTATAATTGAAACATGTTTTCAAGTAAGTAAAACATGTTTTCGCAGAAAACGGGGAATAAAAATTCTTTTAATTAAATAAACTTGTCTTGATAACATGTTTTCGATCAAATAAACATTTCTTTGAATAAATCTGTTTTCGGTCAAAAAAAATATCCAATCAAATAAATATGCTTCTATTAAAATAAACATGTCCTTGATCTAATAACCAAGCCTTTATAAAGTTAACATAACCTTAATCAAATTAAAATATTTCCAGTGAAATAAATATTTTTGCGATCAAATAAACACATCGGAAATTAAATTAAAGTTTTTAAAATAAATCAAATAGACCCAGTTCGATATAAAATTTATCTATTTAAAAGAACATTATTAAAAAATGTAACAGTCGAAACTATACATAAATTCAAATTTTTGTAGATTGATTCCACCAAGATTTTCTTATCATATCTGATTATTATGTTTTTTATCTTGACCCAAATAACTCTTTTTTTCTCATCTTGACACATAAAAAACTTTATTTATCTTGACTCAAATAACATTTTTCTTCTCATCTTGACCCGAAAAAACCTCACTCTTGACATTAAATAACATTTTATTTTTGACGCAGCGATGCCACTTACACATACAAAATGAGTATGTTACTTTTTAAGGGTGTCGTTACAATACCGTCAATACCATATTACAATACAATTACATTATACGTTATATTAGTTGTCTGTTATTAAATTATAAGCGTCGGACTTTACGTTTCTTTTCTCATGAACATTTTTGCATGTTATTTTTTGCGCTACTTTTTGTATAGATTTTAATTCGCGCGCCTTTCTACCAACGAAAAGTTTGAGAAAAAAAAAGAAGAAATTATTACTCTTCCTTGTTATTCGTCGCTGAAATAAATTAAAAAGAAATAAGACCAATTCACTGGGAATCATGTTTATTAAACAAAGTGCAAAAAGTTTGATAAACAAGTCGGTCATTACAAAGCTACTAATTAGCGGCGAACAATAGGAAAATAAAAAAAAAATTTAATGTCGTCGGGAGGAAGGCGTATTAGTCTTTTATACGCACATTTCTTGCTACTTTGTTATACTTTATAAAATTACATACAAACACCGCACGTCCGGGACCCCTCTAAGCGAAATTAACTAATTACAATTAAGTAATTGAGTATTATCAAATTTCAGGTGAAAGTGCGAACACAAACGCGGAGGATTGATGAACACTGACAATAACTCATGTACAGAATTGTCCGAATAAAAAGCAAAGGCTAATGACAAATCGAATTAAAAATTGTTCTAAAAAAACAATTGATTTTAAAACATTAAAATTCGATTTGAAAAAAGCTTTAAACATTAATTAAAAAACAAGTTTAGAAAAAATAATATTCAAAATTCAATTTCAAAATAGTATTGAATATTCCTTTCTTATAACATTAAAATTTATTTCTTTTTTTAAAAATTTCGTCTTTTAAATAGCGCTAATTTTTTTTTTAAATATCATAAAACTTTGTTTTTTAAATAGCATTAAAAATTTATTTCTTAAATAGAATTAATAATAAGAAAAATAGTTAAATTAAGCGAACGAGTAATTTGTAACAATTTTTTTTATTGAATTTCGACAATAAAAGGGCCAACTTCAAGAATTGCCGGATCAAAAAAATGACTTAGATTTGATTTGAACTTGGCCCAAGCGTTTTTAAAAATACTTTCATCCTCCTCGTTTATTTATAAATACTTCACGGAAAAAGGTATTCTGGGACCAACAAAAATTTTGTTTTTTACTGTTTATGTTAAGAGATTTTTTTTAAACTACCTTTGTTCAAATTATTAACATTTTGCTGACGCTAGCAAAGTTTTGATAATAGAAACAAAATTTTGTTAAGCCTAGCAAAGTTTTGCTTTTGCTACCAAAATTGTCTGTAGATGCTAACAAAATTCTGTTATTTTGAAAATTCAGTTGTTAGCTAACTTTTGTTGTTACTACAAAAACGTTGCTAGTACTAGCAAAGTTTTGTTAAAGTTAGCAAAATTTCGTTGATACAATAAGAAAAATTTTGATGATGCAAGCAAAATTTTGTTGATTCAAGCTAAATTACTTTGTTGCTTAGAAAATTGTTTATGCTAACAAAATTTTATTATGCTATAAAAGTTTACTAAGCTAAAAAATTTTTGTTCATTCTAGCAAAGCTTTTCATTGTACTATAAATATTTTCTCAACCATAATAAAGTTTTGCTAATACTACCAAAATTTTGCTGATACTAGCAAAGTTTTGTTAATGCTAGCAAAGTTTTGTTGATGCTAGCAAAATTTTTTTGGTGCAAGCAAAATTGTGTTGTTGGTAACAAAATTTTGTTATTAAAATTTCGCTAAGGGTAAAAAAATTTGTATTGATTCTAGCAAAGGTTTTTTAGTACTACAAAAACTTTTCTAAACATGTTGGTTCATTCTAGCGAAGCTTTTTGTTGTGCTATAAAAGTTTTCCCAATTATAATAAAGTTTTGTTAATGCTATCAAAATTTTGCTGGTGCTAGCAAAGTTTTCTTAATGCCAGCAAAGTTTTGTTGACGCTAGCAAAATTTTTTTTGATACAATCAAAATTGTGTTATTGGTAACAAAATTTTGTTCTGCTATTAAAATTTCGCTAAGCTAAAAAAATGTGTCTTGATTCTAGCAAATCTTTTCTAAACATAACAAACTTTTGTTGGTACTACCAAAATTTTGCTAATACTATATAAAGTTTCGTTGATGCTAGCAAAATTTTGCTGATACAAGCAAAATTTTGTTAATGCTACCAAAAAATTTTGTTGGTGATAGAAGAATGTTGCTAAAAGTAACAAAATTTTGTTTACGCTATCAAATTTGGTTACATTTAGCAAAGTTTTGTTAATGCTACGGAAATTTTTCTTGCTACCGAAATATTATTGATTGCAACAAAAAATTTTTGTCTATCTAAGTTTGTTGACACTGGCAAATTTTTGTTAACACTAAAAAAATGTTTGTTGATACTACCAAAGTTTTTGCAGCCGATACCAAAATTTTGTTAAGTTTTTATTGACTCTCAAAGTCTTTTTGCTAGTACATGTTTTTTTTCTATAAAACTGACATATTTTTAATTGATTACAGAAAACCTTTTTCCGGATAGGTATACCCTTTTGTATCGTTAGAAAAAAAATTTGTCCGAGTAATCGAAACGGAAGAAAATGGTGAATGGGAAAAGCAGAAAAGAGAGCAGTACATATTTTTTTACACACGAGGGAAAGGAAGGATCGGTCGGTTTTTTATAATAGTACCTAAATTAATTTCAATAAATAAGCTACCTAGGGAGCGGATCTTTTTGGGAAAGGGGCAGGTGCTCCTTAGACGACGACCCTGCAGGACCAAGGACTAACGAAAGTTATTTCACGGACTTTGATTTTTGTCAAAAATTGCATTCGATTTTCTTTTTTAAAATTGTACATCTGATAATTTCGCCGAGCGATTCATTTTTTAAAATGAATAAAATTTAAACTCATACATATTTACTGGTTTCTTTTTATTAATAATTATCAAGATATTAGTAAAAAGATATCAACTAATTTATTTATAATTACATTTTTTAATTCTTATTTTTATTGACACCTTTTAAGATATTGACCAAAAAGTATCGATAAAAAGATATATCATTTGAAAGTGTTTACTGATATCTTTCTACTAATGTCTTTTTATTGTTATCTTTTTATCTATATCTTTTTAGCAGTATCTTTTTATCGATATCTTTATATTAATATCCTTTAATTGATATCTCTTTATCGACATTTTGTTATTGAATTTCCGTCAGCAATTTCTCGCAAAGATCCTAAAAAATTCGAAATCGTGAAATTCTTCCTTGGGTCGTCATCACGTCATATTCTGTACCTAACCTAGTAATACAGTCTGCGATTAGCATCCTAAGGATTAAATTCATTCGCGGTAAAGTTATATATTACACACATTCATACGCATTCTGACACTCACACACGCACTCTCTCTCACACACACACACACAACGAACGCACGCTCCCAAACACACACCAGTATATATTTGCATCCGTGGTTTTAAAAATACTGTGGATTTTGACCATACATTTATATTTCCTTCGTAATAAAGTGCGAAACCTGTTCTTAAGGATTTTCACGGAATTCATTTTTCTCGAAAGCTCTGAATGGTTAATGCTCCAAGTGAAGAATGTATCGGACAATATCGCCAGTTTATCGGCCATTCGATTTTATAGCAACAAGATCGCCGGAATGAGAATCTGCGATTTCACAATAAGAACGTGTAAAAAAAAAACAATCCCCGATGAAAATGTATGTATGGAAAAAGAAATCTGAAGAAACGCTAACTTTAAAAACATGAAAGCGAATGAAAAAAAATAAAATAAACTCGATTTTGTCAAAGTAAAATAAATATTTTGTCAGAAATAACTACAATATAAAAATTGTGTTAATTAAATTTCGTCACTTTTATTTGTACAGATTCTTGGTTGAACGGACAGATAAATTCACATGTAAAAAGAGAAAGAAAAACGCAAGTGTCTTTTTACACATGAATTGAGAGTGTGTTAAAATAAAAGCGATGAAATTTTTTTTAAATAATGTACAAAAAAGGAAAAAACACACGATTGCAATATCACAGGTGTATATACAAGTGCAGACGTACAAATACAATAACATACTATTTTTTTAGGCGGCGTAATAGCACAGCGAGCGAGAGTTTTTGCGCGACTTGAGCTCTATAGCGCAGACGCATGCGCAGAAGAGATAACGATGAGTCTTGCGCACACGTCGCGTCGCTCACATTGACTCTTGGCGCTGGCCTAGCGACGCGAGCGACAGAGCCTGGCCGGAGCCCGAAGCCTTTGTCAGTCAAATATACGATAAGATTATCAAGAAAATACGAAAGACTCAGCACGCAGTAATCAAGAAACAGTAACGATTAAGCGATTACCAGCGAAGCATAATATAATACAGTCATTTGGTCGCTAGTGATCAGTTGAACGAACTGAACTTGTACAATCGAAGTTTACGTAGACTCGATGCATGAATTCGATAAAATTAGAGTACCTACAGCAACTTGAAATCAATTTTACTGGTGTCATTTTTTAAGCTCATTACGAACATTTGTGCTTCTTGACTGCAAGTGCAAAAAGCTAAGCAGTACGGATATAATTACGTGTCTTAAGTATCAGTCCAATTTTCATGCAGCGATCATGAAGTAGAATAAGGAGTTGTTGATCTTTGGAGGTTGAAAATTGTTTTTTGGTAGTTGAGTATGGTGATTAGATTCAGCAGACAAGAGATAGGCTTTCCTCGAGGACCGGGAAAGGAATGGATAGGCAGGGAGAGATACGCGGCTTTTATGCGATCTTACGGCGGCTCGGTGAGGTTGAGTGGGGAGCGCGCTCCGATTGGCGCAGCGAGTCAATCCCTACCACCCATGCGTCAAATTTCTGGGAAGCGCGCCGCCCATGTAACTCGTTTCGCCAATCGGAGCGCGCCCCCCTACTTAATTTCATCGGGCCGTCGTCGGAACGCTTATAAGCGGCGTATCTCTTCCTGCGTGTTTATTCCTCTCCTGGACTTCGAGAAAAGTTTCCCCTTATTCTGCTGATGCACTAGTTAGTTTGGCGCTCGAACATAATGGCGCTTTTGTTGCTAATGTCACTTTCCTCCCTTTTGCCTATCACAACCTAACATTGGGTAACCTAACTTCTCTCCCTTTTGCCTAACATAGGTTATCAACCAGAGTTCCTTTTTTGCGTACCGTACTGCTACACAGAACTGGCTCATGTCGGGTAGTAGTACCACTAACTCTATTGTGAGTTGTCCATAGGTAGTACTCTCCCATTTCCAATAGAGTCGGCTTATGCACTTGATACTTTTTCTGATTGTAGGATGAAGACGCGTCGAACACCACAAACACACGTTCCGTGCCTCCACTTGCTTAAGTTTTAAATTTTCTAGGTTAAAGAAAACAATATTTCTTTACCCGTTGTCGAATATTTGTGCCTAAACCTTTAAACAAACACATTTGAAATTCGCGCAAGTGGGGTTACAGAACGTGTGTTTGTGGTTTTTCAACGCGCCTTCATTATACAATCAGAAAAGTATCCGGGGTATAATCCGACTTCATTGCAAATGGAAGAATGCTGCCCATATCACATTAGTGGTCCTGCCAACTCACATAAGAGGTAGCGGGGTGAATCCTGTGCAACAGTACGCAACATGGTATCTATGGTTGTTTACTAGAGCTGTGCAGAAACTCAAATTTTGCATTAGATCGAAATTCGAACAGAACCGAGCCCATGTAAATTCTCATGGAGAGGATCGAATTTTACAATTTTGCACAGCTCTATTGTTTACCTATGTTAGACAAAAGAGAAGTTAGGTTACCCAATGTTAGGTTGTGGTACGCTACTTCAAAATTTCAACCCTATTTCCCCTTCAGATACTACCCAGGTTATCCAAGCCGCAATAAAAGCCACTATTACGCTGGTTAGTTTGGCATCCGAGCATCATGGCGCTTTTGTCGACAATAACAAAATTTGTATCGGGCCATGGCAATGATAGTGTGTTGATATTTACTGACACACCGAATATTCACAGTATTTTCTACTAAGTGTGTTAGTAAATACCAACATACTATCATTGCCAAGGCGCAATGCAATTTCCCATTTGTCAGTAGCGACAAAAGCGCCATGGTGATTGGTGAACCGCTATCTTATCTAGATGATCACCTAACTAACCACTGTATCAGCAGAATAGAGGTAGCCTTATTTCAGTATCCGGGAGAGGAATAGATAGGCAGAGAGAGATACGCCGCTTATAAGCGTTCTGACGGCGACTCGGTGATGTTAAGTGGGGGCGCGCTCCTCAGAAGTTTGACGTACGAGTGGTGGGGATCGACTCGTTGCGCCAATCAGAGCGCGCTCCCCACTTAACCTCACCGAGCCGCCGTCAGATCGCATATAAGCCGCGTATCTCTCCCTCCCTATTCATTCCTCTCCCAGACCGACTCTTGTCACTGTTCCCACTGCTAATTCTAATTACCACTTTCAACTTCAGTAATGCTCATTCCACACTCAAACCGAACCGGTGCTTATTTTTCCTAGTAGTGGGGGTACACCTCTACCGTACTACCGCTTTCTCTAACTTCTTTTTATTATTATTAATGACCAGGTTCGGTCAATTTAATTTTAGGACTCTACCTTTTGTAGCAACTGATTTATAATATCACACATAAAGGTTCCTTTAACCCTCTGCCTACACTAACTTATCCCCACTCTAGAACTTTACTACGATCTTTCGATAGCTCTCAACAGGTGTCAAAACAGACATTTTTAAACCATAACCGTTATTTGATTAGGCAAAGGATTAAACAAACCGGCAATATACTAGAGCGGTACCCACCACTTCATTTGTTGGCCATTATAACATGACCTCGATGTTTCCCAAATTAAATTTGTCTTTATCGTCTCCAAGCCTTTGTTACCTTCTTTTCTAACCTAACTACCTTTGTCGAGTGGAATTCCACGTATTAATCAAACTTGTCAGTCCGACCACTAGGTCAATCCCAATTCCCCAAAAGTAGTCCGGTGTGGAACAGGCCTAAAAATAAGTTCGCGTTCACACCGAAATTACTAAAACTCGGTCCTTATTCTACTTCGTGGCAGCGATTCTAATCTCGATCACGCAACATTTTCGTTATCAGAGAAATTTTTGAAAGATGTTGATAATTGGAAAGTAATACTCTAAATTCACCGTCTTGTACATATCTCATCTTGCTGCACTCTTGTTTACAAATAGTATAAAAGCTCATAGATTCCGATTGAGGAGAATTTGTCGTGATATTGGTAAGGCGTTCGAATCTTTCGCTGCATGTTTGTGAGTTCTCGTGAACACTGAATTGTGATGCTAGACTTTTCGGGCAGACGCAACTCCGACCGGACTTGAGTGAAGCCGATGGATACCTGACATCCCAACCAACTCGGAGGGTCTCAGGGTCTCACGAATGAGGCAGTCTTGATCCACGAGTCGTAAAACGGCTCAATACTTGCTCGCATGGAGGTAGAGGCGACTCCCGTGCCTTCTCTGTAGATTTGAGTTCTCTTCGCGCAACTTCCACCGATTAGAGTGCCGATGACGATGCGTCGTCATCATCTGCCTAGTGCTACCGTCTGACTGTAGGGAATTTTTCGTGGCCCTTAAACTGGAGGGCGCCTTCCTCAGCTGTACATTCGATGGCTCACGCGTTTCTCGTGCTCCCATATTCATCGTTACGATATTGTTGTGTTTCCCGATATCAGAATTTGGGTTGTACTTAATAAAATTAAAACATTCCTGCCGGCCGTGCGGATTCTTCATTGGTTTTCCTGACTTGGTAAACCCGAGATACCGGGAACTATCCGCCGCACTCCTGTACCTCAGGTATGAACCGTTATACACTTCGTAGAATTGACACATCGGACCCTTCTGCTTCTTGGGCTGCAAATTAGGTTAAAAATATTTTTCTTTAATAAGGAAATTTCTTACAAAAACTTTGAGATAATCTGATGTTTAATAAAAGTTTCTAGTAAATTAAAAAATAAATATTTACCAGCCCTACTAGTTTCCACCGCTTGTTAAAGCAAATGTATCTCTGGCTCTTATCTGCAAGGATATACAGCTTTCTACTAAAATCTTCTGATTGTGTCGTCAACGATTCTGTAACAGATAAAAACAACACGTTGTTAAAATTTGTGACTAGATTATACAACAGGCGCTAGAGCGCGATTAGTTTCTGTAAAAATTATATTATCGAGAATTATAAGTATTTTTAATATAATTATTAGGTATGATTAAAATGATTATAAGTTATTCTTGATTTAAGAATAATTATATTAGGTCAGATCCTATGGATTATTTGCAATTGATCCAATACAAAAATGCATTGACACAAAAAAACATTTTTTTTTAGTAAACAGAAGTACCGAAATAAATTTTTCTAAAAAAAATTTAAATTAATTTATCCAGATAGCTGTGGCTATTGATCTTTCGTACGTCTCGATTAACTCCATCAATTAGCGATTACAGTAATTCTTCACGGAGAGGCAACAAATATTATTAATTTTTTCGACTCCGACGTGGAAATTAAATTCCACTTTGATCTTGAGTAGCCGCTAGGCACTGATTACCCGAGATTACGATTCATACTATTCATCGATCTCGATTGCAAGGCACACGTAGATAAGGAGAGAAATGAGGGTGTTAGGAGCAAGATGAAGAGAGAAAGAGTACGAGAGCGTGAACCTCTCGAGCAAAGTTGCTACGCAATCGGCGTCCCATCGCGCAGTAGATTCAATTAATTAGTACAAGCACTGCAATTAATTGGTGGGCTCTGCTCACGAGTAAACGCTTGTTTCAGATTAAGCTCATATCCCTGCACTTGCCACGAGACGGTAGAGTATATAATCGTCCAACGCTGAAAGTCTATACACTTAATTGTTTATTAACTACTTTAATTAAAAATTATTAACGTATAACCTTACCAATCAACCTGCCTAACAGTTTATGAAAGGTTAACTTGTATTGTCCGGCTATAAAAATCATTTATTTCTTTCAGTTCACTTGTAATTTATTGTAGTTTTAATCCCATTGTGTGTCGTGGGAAATACACTACCGTCGGAAATTGTTGGTCCGATCGATTGGAGCTGATCAAAAAAATACAGCTCAAATAAGACCACGATATCTTGGTTAAAAATTAAAATAGAAACTTGACATTTAAAAATTTGGAAAGCTTATTAAATTCTGCCTTAGAATACCTATTAGTTAAAATTTTTTAAAATTCCAAAGTGATTATATTAGTTGATGTGTTAGAAAAAAAAATTCTCAAATTTTTCAATTATCGTTCCATATGTTCAGTTCGTTGCCTGATTTAGAAAAATTGAATAAAAAAATTGAAATTTATATTGTTCTCTTCGTTGAATTGCCAGCTTTAATTTGAGCTAAAGGAACTTGAAAAATATTGAATGGTTCACGAGATATGAATAAATATGTCCGAGCATGTTTTTCTCGAAAATCAATCAAAAACGTGGTTTTTGCCTAAAAATGAAGGTTTTTGAGAAAAATATGCTCGGACGTTTTTAGTCATATCTCGTGAACCATTCAATATTTTTCAAGTTCCCTTAGCTCAAATTAAACCTAGCAATTCAACGAAGAGAACAATATAAAATTCAATTTTTTTATTCAATTTTTCTACATCAGGCAACGAACTGAACATATGGAACGATAATTGAAAAATTTGAGAATTTTTTTTTCTAACACATCAAGTAATATAATCACTTTGGATTTTTAAAATATTTTAACTAATAGGTATTCTAACGCAGAATTTAATAATCTTTTCAAATTTTTAAACGTTAAGTTTCTATCTTAATTTTTAACCAAGATATCGTGGTCTTATTTGAGCTGTATTTTTTTGATCCGCTCCAATCGATCGGACCAACAATTTCCGACGGTAGTGTAAGTACATTTTTTATTTTTCCACATCTTTAAGAAACCGAAAGTGTTTTGTCATAAGGACAAGACTTCTTTAATAAATTAGAAGATTGTCAGCCCCAGAGTGGTAAACTAGTAGTGAATCACTTTTGTAGAATAAATTTTTACGGTTACCGGTCATTTTCCCGAATCCAATATCCCGAAAGCCTTTCTCCCGAAAACTGAATTTCCCGAAAACCCAATGTCCCGAATGTCAAATTTCCCGAAGACCTTTTTTCCGATTCCAATTTCCCGAATGTCCAATTTCCCGAAGGAATTCTTCCTGAAAATTTAAATTTATTAAGTATTGTAAAGTAGTTATAGAGAAATTTTATTTTAAATGTATATACTTCATTAGACAAATTTACGAAAACACCGAATAATAGGTTTGACTCATCAAGCAGTAATTAATTGAATAATTAGTCAGTGAGCAACAGATCATCTTAGCTCAAACACTTGTAATCGAGACAGCATTAAACTTTTATTAATCAAATATTTAAACAGTTAATTTAAAAGTTTTGAAAATAGAAGAGTTAGCAGTGAATTTGGGACAAAAATGTGAATGTAAATTGGCCAATTACTTTTTGATAAAATTTTCTTTAAATAAATAAAATAAATAAATTATTCAATAAGTGACAAAAAATTCTCAGTCCCTTGGAATGTCACTTATCCAGGTTCGACTGTATATCTATTTTATGTATTGTATACATTCTTATACAAAAATATGTATTTAGGCTAATAAAATTAATTTTTTTTCGGGTACATAGACATTCGGGAAAAAGGTCTTCGGGAAATTTGACATTCAGGATATTGGGTATTCGGGAAATTTAGTTATCGAGAGGAAGGCTTTCGGGAAATTGACCGGATACCAATTGTTACAACTTTAGTTAGGTTTGAATATTAATACGTTTATTCAAAAATCATAGGAATTTCACATGTTTCTTGGTTCAAATTTCGCAAGGGACTGACTCATTATGGTCTTTCAACAGTAGTGGAGGTAGAAATTGGAAAATGGAAAGAAAAGAGGGGATGAGGTTTCGTAGAGAATTTGTAAAGAGATTGGACACCGAGTATCATTAGATTTACAATGCACTCAGACCCTTTTTAATGACGGTACTGCTAATGCTCAATTTCGAAGTTCTTAGCAAAAGTTCTAATCTGACAATTTGTACATCTGTAGACGGTTAGGTTGGAAGAACCTTGAAAATTAAATTATTTTCTGAAAACATGAGTTCCCTTTTTCTAATCTCTAAATTTCTTTGAGACTTTGAAAGACACAAAGGTTTATGATTTTCGTAAATACTAAAATTTAGCTATAGATGAAAAATACTTGAAAAAAATTCGATCTGAAATTCGCGCGTCAACAGAAAGTTACATTAATAGATGATTTTTACAATTCTGTTTATAATTTTAATGAAAGTTTTAACGAGGCCTTATTAGGAATAAATTCAAGGCAATCTGAAATAATTTAATTAAATAGTTCTTTAATATAACAATTAATAAAACAAAGGACAATTTTACGGTTCTTAAAAAACATTAGTATTTAATTCAAACGATTAGATTTCGATTCTAACTGTTAATTTTGATTTTAAATTAAGTGCAATTTCGATTTAGGTTAGATTCGATCTAACCTAAAAAACGATCTAAAATTTTTTAATAATTTTTTGTCTTGAATTTATTCTCGTTAAAACTTTCATCAAAAGTTACAATAATCGGTCTTTCTCTCAAAATACTTTCCATTTTCTTTCAAACAAATTTCCAATTTCTTTGGAGACAATTTATTTTGGGATTAATAGAACAAAACAAAGCATTGACACAAATCCTCTAATCACCTTTTCTGTTTACAAAAGTTTTCAAAACAAACAGGTTATATTCTCTCGGAAAACTATCTTCCCTTTACGAACGATAAATGTCAAACATGACTGTTGGTGCATATTGTACTGTTGATGCAATTTTATGATAAAAAGTACACGGCATCTGTATAATAGCAAGTAGGGCGAACATTCTCTTGTTGAATTTCATCTCTTGGTAAAATAGTAAACTGGAATTTCGCAAGTTTAACCAAATTTGCAACTAAATTTTAGTAAAATATCTTTTGTAAAATTGTTTTTCGTGTACAGAATAAACATTGTTCTGGGCACGAATAAAAAACATGGATATAAAAATATAAACACATTGTTCTAGAAGCATATGGATATTTATCATTGTTCAGAAACGATTTAATCTTTGAATATCGAAAGTTATTAAAGGGCGAACAAAAAGTAATTTATTACTGAGGTATTCTTTTCAGAGCCTTCCTGTATTCATTAAGCTTATCGTACTTTATCTAATTGGAGCTCTCTATTCCATTAAAATGTTTTTCATGTTTGCGTGGACACTTGGGTGCTGTTTTAATTAATCGACTATTTAAATTAATTAAGTCTTGACAAGATTCAAAAATAGTATCCGCTGTATAATTGGTATAGAGATCAGAACCGTTATCACTATCATTTGAATAGCCATGACTTTCGATTAGCTTCTAACATTAAAGTATTTTGTCAGTTTCGTGATAATTTCGCTCTTTTATTGTTATCATTACGATTATCATTTTGTACTCCTACTAAAATCAAAGATTTTCAAGTTTTAATTATTAAATAATTAAATTTACCGGATTAATTAGGTCATTTAATATAATTATCCCAAAAAATGTAGTACAGTTTTACACGTGATGGTAACGAAGAGATAATAAATTAATGTCTTTGAATATTGTTCTTTTGATTTAACTATGATGAAACTTTTTGAAAGAGTAAATTGCGACCGCACTTAACAGTAATTATTTTGGGATTGATCCTTTCGGTAAGGAATCAATTTCTTGACTTCACTGGTCAACGTTGGATCGAGAACTGATAATGAAGTTTTCCTAATTAGCCCTTATTCAAAGGACTTTAATATTTTTACTTTCCAAATTTAAGAATCGTCAATCAACTTTTCAATTTCGACGTAATTTTAATTTAGATATTTAATTCTTAATTTTTGCACAGAAACAATTACAACAATTCATCAGTGTTTATTTGCAGAACTTGAAAAAATGAAATAGTAAATTTAATGATTGATGACTCTTTGTAATAAGTTGTTGAGGAGAGGCAAGTGTGGTTAATAAGGTTTTGCTGGAAATGAATTCACCTTTGTACATTTAGTAACCCTTAACGTTTATTTTAAACATTTGCAACCTTGCCTTAACGAGGGTACAAGATAGACTGACTTGAATATACATTACAAAACCCGACAAGCAATTTCGGAAAGTTTGGAAAAGTTCGTGTCAAAAAATGGAAAGGTAAAAAAGGGTGGGACAAATTTTCTGGTGCATTTGTTGGAGATTAAGATTGTTTATGGTAAGAAGGGATTAAGGTGATGGTTCCAGGGTCAATTTTCTACTAATGCAGGGGTTGGTAATTGCTATTTTATGACATATTAAGTTCAGAAATGATGGGCATAGACCATCCGTCCATACAATATAAACATGAAGATTTGTATTTCTAGATTGTGAATCTTTTTTTTTCAAAGAAAAGATTGTCTTTTTCTCGTACTTATAATCTTCAACTATAAATTATTTTCAAACATACAATCTTCAAAATAAGAAACATAAAGTTTATTGAATTTTACTTTCTGTTAAGACTTAACGATCAGTAAAAATACAAAAAGCAGAAATATATTAGAATAAAAAACATCATCAAAGTAATAATAAGAACTGCTTCAAAACTACAATTTTAAAGATCCTGTTAAGAGAACACTTGTGACTCATTTGACCTCCAAAACACGAACAATTTCCGATGCAAAATTCCTGGTGAGTTTCGTATGTTTTTGCGGGCTTGTGCAGACTTCTCTTGAGGATGTCAAAGAAACCGTCTACTTGTTCTGTTTCCTTGTAATCTGTGTACAGGCGTTCGCGACGAATTGCGATCTTCTGTTTGTCGAGAAGGAAATGAGAGGTGAGGTGAAGAGAGACTTGTGTGCTGGTAAGAGCGCAAGGTAGTTTTCCAAGAAGAGACCTCGTCGAGGTTTATGACGTGCGTTGTACCTACTTCGGCAAGGCCCTCTCCGCTTCTTCTTCTTCATCTTCTTCTTTAGCTTTACTACAGACTTCTCAGCTAAGAAAAGAAGAAAGACGCGCGGCTAGTTGGTGCTAATGAAGGGGACACAGACGGGCCCGTGTGTACTCTGCCACTTAGCGTCGGAACTTCGACTCCGAAGTGCACACTGGCCACTCATGAGTACCGTCTCCTCGTACCGAGATTACGAAACTTGCCTCAAGTCAAGAAGCACGCTGTCCTTTGTTCCACAATACGAAAAGATACAGATGAAAACGACCCGATTTTAAAATTGCAGGTATTTTTTGTATTATGGCATTTTATTTGTTGACGACTCCCTTCAGGAACAGAGCTTTAAATCCGGATTTGAAGGGTCTTTGGCTGGTCAGTAACAAAACTAAAAAACAGCAGGATAAAATTTATTTAATAAGGAAGCAAATAGAGGATGAGAAGGAGAATTGGATCTTGTCCTGGTGTTTCATCAAGGAATTCCAAATATCTGCGAAAAACGTGTCAGACGATAAACAGAGACTATATTTACTCTTTCTGTTTGTGAGTGGTGATAACATAAACAAAGCCTTGTTTCACTGTGTAGATCTAGTATGTAGTATCCCCTTCTCTCGATTCTCTGAACCCATTCAAGTTAAAGTTCTTCGTAGTTAAATCAAAGTTTTAAATTAGGAGAACTTAGTTATTATGATTATGTTATTATGCTTTGTATTCTGCGCCACAATTCTAGATACATTAGGGTATCGCTTGTACTTAGATACAGATCAATTTATGTATCGGTCAACGTCATCGAGTCCCAGGTAATTTTCACCCCATATAGTTTTTCCGTTTTGTTAAATTGTTAAATTTCGATATGCATGCAACCAGTGTTGAATCTCCAGATTTTAAAATCACTTCCAAACGATCTCTAGTGCGAGTCGGTTCTCTTAACTATTCTTAATCTTCAATCCATAACATTATTGTAAATTTATAAGAGTTCTTGAAAAGCGATACGCTTTGTTTTAAATTAGGATGAATGAGAAATAAACCCCTGAGTGATGCTACCAGTTCTTCGACAAAGTATATCTTTTAAAGTAGTATCAATTTTCCGGGTTTCCTCGGTGATCGATTTGATTGTCGGGTCGAAGAAATTCGGATAATAAATTAATCAGTCGATCTTCGTACCTTGGCGATCACGTGCCGGCCGAGGACACGGAAAGTGTGGCCGTTATTTTCGCCTGAATCTCAATTTGATTAGAATGGATTTAAATGAATCTTGAAGAAAAGGTATTGAATCAGTCTTGAAGGATATCATCACTCGGGGCTCCCCACTTCGAGAGGATGTTTAATATGTTCAAAATACCAGAATCTGTAATATCTTCGAAGAATCATCTTATCAACACCTCATGTGAATTATGGATGAGTAATTTTAATTCATTCCTATTTAATGTCATTTGTATAAAGAAATCTGAAAGAGTAAGGGTTGAATTGAGAGCGTGAATTATAGAAGAGGATACGTTGATCGATTTTGACTTAAATATTTTATTTAATTGTATGATTTCATTTTTATTATGTCTTTTTACTTATTGTTTGCGTTATGTGTATGTAATTTAACATTAATAATGAATAATGCCTGCGCAGGATCCATTAACAAAAATTATTGATTATAATTACGGATTTGATAGATTTGTTTCAACTTGGACGGAAAATATTTAAATAAATTATTATTCTTGATATCTATATTTATTTTTCTTGTTGTTATTTATCGCTGTTGTAAAATATTTTGTTTAATTCATTTGTTAACGTTTTTTTTTAAAAACAATAAGTCATAGATATTTATCTTTTTATGTTTCGATTTAAAGTGTCTAAAAATAAGAAAATCGTTACAAAATTATGTTTATGTTATATCTATTCTCAAATTAATTATGTTCGTAAATACTTTTAGCCATTCTCTACTCTAGGGCGCTCTCTCCTATAAAAAATTTTTAAAAATTGTCCCGCAACTACTTTGTCAGAAATAAAATGTCCCAAACCCTAATAGAGTCAAGATTGATTGAAATCAAGAAAATCTTTTCTCATTGCAGGATGAGTTTCTTGTTTATTTTGAGCAGGGAGTAATGAGGGTTTTTCATCAATTTTTTGGTGCCGAAATCCTGGGAACTGCAGGAAATAATAAAACGTCTGGATTGCCGAGGGTAAATCGCTTTACTTGCTGCAAAGTTGCTGCGTTGAAAGCGATCACCATTATATATTGTAGGGTGAAAAGCAACGCGAAGGAATTTATTCATGGATGCTCTCTCCTTCCTGACCCGTATATAGTATGGTTGCGAGAACAGAGTCTTCTGATCGGAGCCGACTCGAGATTAGAGGCTGCCAAATGAATTAAAAGCCAATTTTAATCAAAAGCGGACACCGGCTTTTAGGCACGATTACCCTCGATAATAACCGGTGGGAGGGGCTGCCCTGCGCGGATAAGAGACTTGGGGGATAAACAAGGGAGAAAAAGAGAGAGAGAGAGAGAAAAAGAGTTAGAGAAGGGAGGATTGCTTCAGAAAAGAAGAAAGGCATAGAGAGAAGAATGGATCTCATATTTTACTCGTACGTGTTCTCCTGGTACGAGAAGCGATTTACCCGACTTAACGGGTTCGCAACTCTTGCAAAATTACAGCGACAAGCATCGACAGCAGTTGGATCGTAAACGAGACACTTTGAACAAGTTCTTGATTTGATTGCAACTTTATCGTAAATTTATCGACGGCGGTATTAACTTTTACCAAGAAAACTGCGTAAGATGCTTTAAGGGCACAACTTGTTTTATGAAAATGTTTTACTCACTCGAAAAGCTTTTATTGTTTTCTAAAGATGTTTTACTTGAAAATCTTTTAGTTTCTTATACTTGAAAGTATTTTACTGACTTCTTGGAAAATCTTTTAGTGTTTTACTCTTTTCTCAAAACATCTTTCCAAGATATTTCACTCTTTTGAAAATCTTTTATTGACTTGAGGACGGTTCTTGTTCTAAAATCTGCTATTTCATTCTTCTCAAGTTTCAACTAAGGACATTTTTCGGGAATTGTTATCTTCATTGCTTCACATCGGGTGATAGTGAGTATATAGAAAATCTCAATAAATTCGTTCAAAGTTTTGAACATTTAAATGGTTGAAAAATGATAGAAGAAGTCTCTTTTAGATAAGGTAGTTTTTGCTTTAGAGAAAGATTGATTTTCATACACTCAAAAAAGTAGATTTTACTACTTTTTAACGACCCGGAGTAATTCAGTAGGTCCTCAACTAAATTTAAAAAGGTGTATTTACTTTGAAAAAAAAGTTATAAAAAATATAATTTTGTTGTTGTTTTTCAAATTTAACTACTTAAAGTGGTAAATTGAGCTACTAATATTTAACTACAAGAAAGATAGTTAAATTAACAACACGAATACGGTTAGATTAATTAAAAATTATTTTAACTTTTTTGCACTGAACTACTTAGAGCTAGTTGAAAAAAAAATCTCTGAAAAATTTTTGTCATTGTAGTTGAAAATACGTAACGAATGTCAGTGATTGTAAAATTGACCCAATAATATTAATTTTTCATTAATTTTCAAAGAAGATCTTGTTTCTTTAATTTACAAAAACGATTTATATTTGCTCGTTTTTTCTGTTGTATTTCCAAATCTTAAAGTGTTTAAATTTGAAAAAGTGTCACTTCCACGGAAAGAAAATTAATTACAAATTTTATAAAAGTATTCTACAATTCAGGGAAAAAGAATCAAAAAGAGAAAATTTCAGATTGATAATTTCAAACTTTAAAAAAATTATATTAAATTTGCTACAGATTATATTAAAGTTATTAAAATAACTTAGGAATAATTCGAATAGTTTTTCTAAAGCTTAAAATTCCTTGCATGAAAATTTCGCTTTCTGGACCTTTTTCCTAAAATATAATGCATTTTAATAAAATTTATAATTAATTTTCTTTGCGTGTATCAATTATAACGAAAACCCGTTAATTCTCGTATCTTTTTCTAATTTAATTAAAAGAGATGTTATTAATATAATAAACATAGTATCTAATATTATTATATTTTATTAACATTATATTATAATGATTAAAAAAGAGGTTTAAAAATCAGGGTTTCTGGCTAATAATCATTTTTAAATTCCCGAATTTGTTACTTTTATGATTAATAACAGTTCAAATTAAAAATTACGTGTTTTTAACGAAATATTAAAATTAGTTTTGAAAAAAACTAATTTCAAAAACAAAGCAGAAAAGTTATTTAAAATTTTTTAATGAATTCCATGGAATTACAATTTTTAAACTTTATTATTTTAAAAACTAAATTCAGTACCAACGTGAAAATTTTAACGTGAGAAGATTTCGTTGTGATTTGAATTTTTTGAAAGTTCCAAATTTTTATATTATTTTTACACCAAAATATTGGATAAAGTTCGCAAAAATTATGAAAATTCGTGTTTTGAGTTTAATATTTTTTATAATTGAAGATGAAATTTGAAACATGCTAAGAAAGTGTAAAATTTAGTCTTACAAATAACGGTTTAAAATCGCAAAATCTTTCACTTAAAAAATATAATCAGATTGGAAAATTAAGGCTATTTAGAGAGAATTTATAGTTGTTTGAATTCAAAATTGAATGGATTAGAATTAAGAAAACTTAAAACTCGGACAATTTGAGTTTTTAATCGATTAACATTAAATATATTAATGTTGGAAAAATTAAAATTTGGAGAATGTTAAAGTTTAATTGAAATTAAAAGAAAAATTTTATTGAAATTTAAGACTCGATTACATTCAATTTAAAATCGATTTGAATTTTAAAAAAAAATAATAAATGTTTTTCAATACAAATTAGAATAGGCTGAAAAATTTGGGAGCGTTTTAAAATAAAAAATTTTTCTGAAAATTTGTATTTGGATTTAGTTGAAATTACAATAAATTAGAATTTGGATAAATTAAAATCCGTACAGTTAAAATTTTGAATTGATTAACATTTAGACAGATTATTATTGTTTGAATGAATTAAAATGTGGACAATTTGAAAATTCAATTGATAAAACTGAAGTTTAGTTAAAAATAGAAAAAAAAATTTGTTGATGTTTAAGGCTTGTTTACTTTTAATTTTGAATTGATTTGAATTATAATAATAAATGTTTTTCAATAAAAATTAGACTAGACTAAAAATTAGAATCTTTTGAAATTACTTATTTTTTATAATAAATTGTATTTGGATTTAGTTGAAATTTCAATAAATTAGGATCATCGACAATTAAAATTTTACTACTTCAAATTTAGAGTCGAATTAAAATTTAATTAATAAATAATTTTCAATAAAAATTAAAAAGGGATTGAAAATTAGGAAAATTTAAAATAAAAATATTTTCAGATAAATTGAATTCACATTCAATTAAAATTTCCATCATTTAGATAAACTGACTTAATTAATGCTTCGAGCAGTAAAAATTAGACTTGACTAAAAATCTGGATTATTTTTTATTAAACTTTTTTTTGTATAAGTTTAATTTAATTTCAATGTATACTTCAGTCTATTAAAATTTTGTTAAATTAAAATTCGGGCAATTTGAAGTTTGAATGGATTAATATTTGGATAAATTAAAATTTCGGAAAATTGGGCAGATTTTTTTTTATTTGAGTCAATTAAACTCGAGTTTTATAAAAACGAGAATAAATTTTCATCGACATTTAAAATTAGATTACATTAAATATTAAATTCAGATTCGATTTAGATTTTAATTAATTTTGAATCAATAAAAATTAGACTTCACCAAAAATTAGAATCATTGGAAATAAAAATTTGTTGGGTTACTTGAATTTTGATTCAATTGAAATTTAAATCAGTTATGATTTGAATAAATTAAAATTGTCAAAATTTGCAATTATTTGATCACATTTAAAGAAAATTAAATCTGGATAAATTGAACTTGAAATTAATTGAATTAAAGTTTGATTCAAATTATCATTAAAATGAATTGATCACAATTGAAATTTGGTTAATTACAATTTCTATCACGTAATATCTCGATTAATAAAAATTACAATTGCTTAAAGTTATATTAATCACATTTGTCTCTCTTATTTTTTTTGTTTTTTGTTTTTTTTATATCTCAATTATAAGGATACTTATATCGATGGTCATCTAAATGATTTGTAACTACCCATGTAAACCTTGTTTCATTTAAGGGCTTATTAGCCCTAGAAACATACTTTATGAATAAATAAATAAAATAAATAAATAAATAAAGTTAAATTTCGAATTCGAATCGATGAAAAATTTGAATAATTGAATCTAGAATCATTTAAAATAAAGAACCTTAAAATAAATTAATGAAAGTTAATAAATTGATAAATAACGATAAAATTAAATTATCTCCTATTCTTTAAAAACATTATCTAATCCTTTTTATCAAAAATTAGAAAGTTCTTTTTTCTCTTGTATTATTCTATCTAAACGATTCTTGTGAAGGTTTTATCATTTTTAACAGTAATGAGATATTGTTCGGTACAATAAAGCCGGACAATTATGGACAGAGAGTAATACGCAGTCATATTTAGGATCATTGGTTTTCCTTGTTGCGTGCAAATGGTTTTCTTACGACCCCATTTCTACGTTAATCAGGGAGTACTGCCATAGAGTATAATATGAGAGGTACTTTCGTGGCCTCTGTACAGATGCATATCTTGCTATTCGCAAACATACATTGAATGTAAAACTTTGGCGAAAAGCAGGATATCTTCAAGAGGATCACGAAAATGATTGCTTATTACCATTAGACTGTTCAATATCAGGTTTTATTTTTTAATTTAGGACCTTCAACGCGCTCCCGCCTTCA